>VZTX01022735.1:28527-180541 GCA_013400915.1 Pardalotus punctatus | reverse complement strand
ACTCAAAAAAAAAAAAAAAAAAAAAACCAAAAACAAAAACAAA
Organism: Pardalotus punctatus; assembly: GCA_013400915.1. Taxonomy (NCBI): domain Eukaryota; kingdom Metazoa; phylum Chordata; class Aves; order Passeriformes; family Pardalotidae; genus Pardalotus; species Pardalotus punctatus. Next base: position 180,498 of record VZTX01022735.1, on the reverse strand, counting down.
ACCAAACAAACAAAACCCCAAAAAAACCCCAAACCAAACCAAAACAGAACAAAAACAACAAAAAAAAACCCAAAAAACAACTTAGACTTTAGAGAAGTATATTTAAACTTGTTAGGGATCTGCTTGGTGGGGGTAATGGGACTGCCCAGGAGGCTAAAGATGCTCAAGAGAGCTGAATGGTCACCAGTGACAACTTCTTCAAAGCACAGCAGAAATCCAGTGTGAGGCCCAGGAAGTCCAACAGGCACAGCATAAGGTCAGTGTGGATAAAGGGGAAATCCTGACTGTTCTCAGCTGAATTACAAAAGCCAGTACTGCCTTAGAGTTGACACTAGTGAGGACTACGATGCATAAAAAGAAAGTTACGCTATCAGCAAAAGGAGGACAAAATAAAATGTGGGGCAATCACTCAAACTGTAGGGAACCTAGTGGCAAAGAACATGGAAAAAGCTGAGGTAACAGATGCCTTCTTTTCTTCAGTTTCCAGTGGTAATGACTGTGTCAAACCTCCCAGACCCTCTGAGCCTGTGCCAGGGTCTGGGAGACACAAGAATTATCCCCAGTAGAAGACTGAGGTAGAAACTAATTAAGTGTATGGGACATCAGCCACTGTTTATGGTCTTACAAACACATGGGTCATTAGGGTACGTATCTGATGGCTGAAAAAATTGCCCACTTTTGAAAAAAAGGAGAAGAAAAAAAGGAGAAGATTATTGGAGAAACTGCAGGTCAGTCAGCCTATTCTCACTAGTCAAAAAAATCTTCCTGGAATCTACACCCAGGCACACACAGTAGGAGGAGACCCTACACACATTTACCCGGGACGAAACAAGCTTGACCAACCTTATTGTCTTCTATGATGACATCACTGCCACAGTGAAAAAGGGTCCCCTCGAGCTTAGTTATGTTTTGGGCTTTTTTGTTTGTTGTTTGTTTTTGTTTTGTTTTTTTTTTTTTAATGTTGTCCACACTAACAAATTGGTGAAAACATGTTAAACATGTTTTGGGTGGGTGGACTACTAGGTGCCTGGAGAAATTGCTTGGACTGCCAGGTTCAAATGGTTCCAATAGGCATCTTGTTTATAGGGATGCTTAATGGGGCCGATGATACCTTTGCAGATGATGCCGTTATTAATAAGCTGGATCAGGAGGCAGAGGGCATCCTCTGCAAGTTTGCAGATGACACCAAGCTGGGGGAAAGCACTCTGCATGCTGGAAGTCTGCGCTTTTATTAGAGAAAGCTTGACAAGTTGGATAAATTGCCAATAGGTACCTCAAGTGCAACACTGGCAAACACAAAATCCTGTCCCAGGAGGGAATAACCCCATGCAGCGATGCAGGCTGGGGGCCAATTAGATAGAATGCAGTTTTGTAGCAAAAGACCTGTTGATCCTGGTGGACAACTCATTTCAGCATGAGCCAGCAGTCTGTCCTTAAAAAAAAGGACAAACTGCAAAAGTAAAAATGCAGCCAGAAAGTTCAAGGTGTCACTCATTCTTTTCTATTCAGTGTGTCAGTCTCTTTTCCTAAGAATCAAAATACAGACAAAGGGAAGTGGCCTCAATTTGCTCTAGTATAGGTTTCAGTTGGATATTATTAAAAATTTCAACAACAAAATGGTTGTCAAGTACTGGAACAGGCTGCCTAGGGAAGTGGAGGAGTTACTGTCCATGGAAGTATTTAGAAGATGCATAGATGTAGCACCTAGGGACACTGCTGACTTGACAGTGTTAACAGCTAGACTCGATAATCTCAAAGGTGTTCTCCAACCTTAATGATTCTATGATTGTATGAGACTGCATGCAAAATGATGTGCTCAGTTTTGAGCTCTGCAGTACAGGAAAACCACTGGAGTAAGCCCAGCAAATGGTTTCCAAGCTGGTCAGGAAACAGGAGAGTAAAAACAAGGCCTTCAAGAGCACACGCTCACTCTCAAGATCTGAAAGTTTCAGCCACTTAACCAAAGGGCCTGGAAAATATGGAGACAGACTCTTTGCACAGTGGCAGAATGAGACACAAAAGAGACAAATTTCAACAAGGAAAATTCTAATTTGTTATGAAGGAAAAAAAATGCCCAAGGATTATCAAACAGTAGAACAGGCTGCCCAGAAAGGCGGTGGCAAGCCTTGGACGTATTCAAAATTTGGCTGAAAAGGTCCTGAACCACATGACTTAAATTAGTATTCTTTGGGCAGGGCATCATATCAAATGACCTCTGAAGGTCCTTTCCAACTTAGATTACTTCATGATGATAGAAGAGTACTCCATGTATATAACAAGCCTACTAAGAATAATTTCATGACAAGCCTTAATATATATTGTACTTTTCATTTTTTTGTAATATTTCAACTGATAATAATTTTTTTATCTGTAATACTCAGAAAATCTAATCTGTTTAAGCATTACACATTTTAATATTAGACCCATATTTAACTACTCAAAGTGTTCAAATGATGCTATTACAAAGATTATCAGAGAAATAATCTGACCAAGATAGTATGAGGTAAGTTTATGGTGAAATAATGTCAAAAAAATGCACTACTTTGTATATGAGCTTCATTGCCACAAAAATGAAGCAACCAGAGATGCTAAAAACCAACAACCATCACCACAACCAGTAAAAAAAAAAAACCAAACAAAAAAACACACCAACTTCTGACTTTGCTGTCACTTGTACTGGTTTCAGTAAGGTCACACAGAAAGTGCAGCTAGTTGCTTCAGAGTTTTCTTTCAGGGTAGGGGATGATCAAGTTGGAGGAAAATCTGTTTGCAAGAAATAACTGACAGCCTGAAGTTAACCTTGTGAAGGGATTACTGAGTCTCAGAAAGTTTTTTGAATTTTCAGAGAGAGGAAAATGTTCAGGAAATTTGAGTCAAATCCATATCGCACTCTCCTCCCTTCCTTCAGAGTGGAAATCCTTGAGTGAAGGATATTTTCAGAGCACAGATTGGGAAACCACAATAAAATTTGATTGCAAGGATGTTTTTTCTAATTGTGGTTTGACATTTAAATTAACACCAACTGTTTGATTACTCAACTCTCTTCCTCCTCCATGATGGATAAATATTTAATGAGAATAATCTCCACTGTGATTGTGAACAGAGTAAAGAAGTTAATTCCTCCTCTATTTTTTCTCAGATCCCTGAGAAACCAGGTATTATCTGAGGAGTTACAGAATAACTAGCTTTCCTTCAAATCTCTTTATAAGTATTCACCAGAAAGCTAATATTTATTTAGCTACACCTAAAGGAACTTTCCTACCTCAGGAGGAATCCTGCTGAACTTTACACAGGACAACATCTTTAGGGTTAGAAACATTACAGAATAAGTGCAATTTTTTACTTAAGCTAGGTCTCCATTCTTAGTAACAGATGCAATAGCTCAAAGCTTTAGGCTGCCTGACTCAGATGTGCTGATAACACCTTGTTATCAGTAGCACTGGAAGGGACATGTGAGGCTCCTTTCAAAACCAGATATGAGGAAATCCATAAAGGGGACTATTACATGATTTCTGCTAAAAAAACATGCCTCAAAATATGTCAAGAAATCCATCAGCAAACACAGTTATTAACGTACAACTTCTCTTTAGTTCTATATTTAATGACAGTATGTTGTGTCACAAACAGAAGCTAGAGACAGAAGAATGGTTTTAAAACTATACAACCCTCCCAGCGTAGAAACTAGAGTAGATCCTCAACAGAGAGGGAAAAGAAAAACCCCACGTTTTAAAATATGAAGGTATTACTTACTATAACATTCATGACTGGCTCTCTTTTCCCTTATATACAAGAGAGGGCGAGAAAGGGAGATACAGGATAATACTTGGAAATATCTTATTATTTTATTCACTAAGAATGGAAGCATTATAAAGAGAGAAAGAAAAACAGGAATATATTGAAGTACTGATAGACAGCAGCATCCTGCTTCCAAATCTTAGCAGATTCTAAACAAATGTCTTCACCCAGAGACGAAAAGATGCACTCCATATACAAGATTATGATTTACACTAGATGCCAAAACAAGAGTGAGAGAGAACATCTAGATTTGCATTCCCTTATGAACCATTAGACCTGTCATAACAACAGTGAGACAGAAACTAGAATACTTTTCTTTAACATCTCAAGAGAAAAGAGCAGGCAAAGCAAATATCTGAAAGTCTGGAAGCACAGTTCTTCATGAGGGCTGAAAGATGGGCTCTAACCATTTCTATTAATACATCACATATACTCTAAATTTTCTACACGTATCTCTTAATTTACTAAAATGTAGGTGAACGAGTTGATCAAAGTATTGGAATATTGTTTAACAAAACAAGAATGGATCTATCTTCGCCCCAGTAGGGCACTTGCTTTTCCATATGCTGCTTCATGTGCTTCTGCTGTGCATCTGTCTCATATAAAACATTAGATGGTTAGATTCACTATCAATTACAGACTGCAACAAGTTTGATTTCAATTACAGCAGGAGAGGAAAACAGCTTGGATCCCTAAGGGGAGGTGCAGACACCAATGGGGTGAATCAAAAATTAGAATCGTACATTGCATGTTACTAATTAGGGAGAGAAATGAAGTCAAGATATACATGTAAACATTTATTTTTATATAAACCTGAGGCGATTCAGTTCCACTTCACATTTGAGACAGAAGTGCAGTGCCTCATTGACCAGCATCTATTTAGATTCATTTGAAAGAATGCTGTTTCACAAGCAATTTTAATGACAGTTCTAAACTACAAAGAAGCTTACTTTTGAAAACAAAGACATAATAAAATCTAATTACAAAGAAGATCACTGTTTGTCTTGAATTACATCCAAGGTAAGGTACCAGTTAATAGGCACAAAGAGATATGATCAGAACAAAATAAAAACTGTAAAAACTTCTGCCAGCATTAATAACAATATCTGTATATGCAGACTCCAAAAATTAAAATGTACAGAACATTCAATTTCTCGGAATCCTGATTCAAGTAATTATTGCCATCTAGCTTGAACAGCAGAGAAAAAGCCTGATTGGTTTTTTTTCTTTTTACAGNCGGAATCCTGATTCAAGTAATTATTGCCATCTAGCTTGAACAGCAGAGAAAAAGCCTGTTTGTTTTTTTTTTTCTTTTTACAGGAAAAAAAAAAATTCCTCCACAATCTAGTCTTTGGAAGTCAAGTCATTTAGGTGGTATATAGTCAAATGAGATATTTGAATCGTCTCAGATTCTTTCCTTTAACCTTAGCCCATTTCCTAGACCCTGCATCTCCTTCCTCTCTCAAAGAAAGATTCTATTAATTTAGGTCAAGCTCAGTCACAAGATCCATACTCATAGTATATCCTCCACAAACCTTCCTTCTGCTTTTGATTACTCTTTTTAAATTTTTTTTTCTCTCTCTCCTATACAAGCACAGTCCCAGATTTGTGTATTAAGGGGTGGGAGGCAGTATTTCCACCCCCAAGGAACAGAAGTTAATGCTGTCAACGCCAAAGTACCGTTATATTCCTAGAAGGGCTCGTTTTGATCACATGACACAGATGAGAATCTTCCCAAAAGCTCAGCTCAGATAAATGGAACCACGACTAAATCTGCCCATCTGCAAATAAAAAAATTAACCTAGTATGAGATGAAAGACAAAGCTTCACTAGCTGAACTCTGTTATATAATTGTTGCTGACTTCACACTTTGTAACAGTTTTAGGTTGGGAGACCAGTGTGATCGTAACCTCTGTGACAACTGCTAGTTTTCCTTACATATGGGTGACATCAAGGACACTGGCCTGAAGCCATGTGACAAGTGAGGCCACATGGCTCACTGGTTTGGTTTGTAGTGGCTTACACCAACAGCATGATTATAAATCCATAGGCAGTTGAGACAGCAACTCCTCAGGAGTGGATACATCCATGGGCATCCAGCATCCCACAAAAGACTGAGCCTGAACCACACACACACAAGAGTCCAGCTGACAGCTAGGAGCCAGACAGGATGTGCAGTTCGAGTGTGTGTCCTGTACCCCTGCATGCTGATTTGAATTGGGCTGAAGGAAATGCAGCTTTAACTGGTGTCTCTGTGTGTGTGTGTGTCTATTGTAGAATAGGCTTCTTAAAAGACAATTTGCTATCCACACACTCTCATCTCTCCCACATGCTAAATACATTTTAGATTATTCATCACTGAGTGCTGTGTTTCCAGTCCTGCATCCATCCCACTCCAGCCCAGTTCCCCCACAATATCATGCTGTCTGCACTGCTGCTTATCAACTACATGACACACTTACCTAAGAGCTTCAGCATCTAATATTTAGGCCCAGCTACTACAAACATTAAAGGCAATGACTGAAATTGAACTTCAAGAAAGAGAAAATCCATGAGGTCTGAAATTTGTTTTAGGGCTCTTTTTTTTTTAATTTTAGTACATACAGGGTTAAAGGAGATTTGCTTCACCAAGAATCCTTTTGAAAAAGGATTGCTATTTAATTAAAAGTAATTGCTATTTAGATGTGCAAAGTACTCACAGGTAATTCAGCTGTGTTTTTTTTTTAAAGCAAGAATACAATACAACTTTATTCATACCGAGTAATGCATTGCAAAATGTGCAGTCCTCATTCACTCTACAGATCATCAACATTACTTAGATATTTCTCAGACTGTGAATATCTATCAATATTAAAATGATAAAAATACATTAAAATACCTAAAATGTTTTCCATAAGTAACAGCTTGGAGGATTTTTTCAAAGCCTAACAATCACAGGCACAGAAAAGAAGCCTTAATTAAACTTACTAGACAGGCTACTGCTGTCAGCTATCAAAAAAAAAAGGCCAAGGTTTTCCATGCCCAATTTCAGCTGGTAAAGAAAATAACTTTTTCCATTTTTTAAAACCTAGAAAAAGCATGGGAAATATTTCACTCACTTGTTTAAAATCTCGTTAAGTATTGAACCTAGCTGGAAAACATTTGTCTGACAAAGAGCATCAATTCTTAGGGAAGGGCTGAGAGAGTTACATAACATCTCCCAGAAATTAGCTTAAAAGCTTAGAACTTTCTTCCTGTTTAGTTACTTTAGTAACTAAACTTACTTTCTGGTAATTAACATCCAACTTCCTGAAACACATTTCCCTAACACCTATAGCTCTTAAGACACCAGCTTTTACAACGTGATGTATAGAACAACACACTTTCCCTCAAAAAAGGACTTGACCGTGAAGCATTACATATATATTGCTCTTACAGGCTTAAATAAATCAGTACACTACAACTCTTTATTTTAGAATTAATATACGATTACATAAAGCATTAGACTTAACAGCTTCTGCTAAAACACTGGACTCAGAACCAATGCAAAAGGAGAAACACCAAAGCTGAGCTAATAACATATGTGCATGTTTAATTCCACATGGCATTTCATTGCCTGAATCCAGCTCAGTGTGGTCCAACCATTATCTATTGCTGTAATAAGAATTTATAGCTATAGGCACATAGATGTCTAGTGTTGGGAGCTGAAGAGAATGGAACAAAACATTTCAGTTGGAAAGGATCTACAATGATCATCTAGTCCAACTGTGAATCCTACTTATTACTGTGTTAACTTTAAATTATGTAGCTTCAAATGTGTCTCATGTCTTTTTTTAACTGAAAATTTCCTTCAAAATTATTGTGGTAATCAATTAATTTATAATCATTGCATTCGCTATAATTAGAAAGGAGGCATGTAGATATCAAGGGGTTTTTAATCTAGATCAATTTTACAGTACTACAACAGAGATTCAACAAAGTTTATTCAGAATATTTTACACTAAAAAAATTGAAAGCACTCCCCTTATCTGTGAAATACCTACACCAAAACTAAAATATCCTACTATTAAGGCTAAAAAGTCAAACGCCCGGAAGGTAGTTAGAAAATGTAGTTTTAAATCTATAATCTGATACTGGAAACTCCAGTTTCCAGGAAATTTTCTTCTGATGTAGCTTAAAGAAAGCACCAAAAAATGTTTAGTTTGGGGGAACAAGGCCTATATTACAAGGGAAATAACGTTTTACTGTAAATTTATAGATTAAATAGTTCAACAAATGCAACTAAATATGTAATAAGATACAACTAGATTTAAATAGTATTTATTACTTTCAACCTTTAAAACACTAGAAAGTTCTGAATTTCTACATGGATTTTTCTGGTACTAGTTTTGCAGAGACTCTCCTAAAAAAATACATACAGCGGACAGATTCTACAGTCCTTTATTTCACACAAAAATCCAGTGTGAAAACTGACAGATTAGACTGCATTTCTGTTAAAAAAGTACACATCTGAATAGACCATGGCTCTTCCTTAATGCAGGGCTTTAGAAATCAAAGCATTGAACTCCGGTTCTTCTCTGATTCCTGACTCTGATAGAGGAGGACAGACAGCATCTGCCAGACTCATTTTCTGAGAAGCCCACATGGTGCTCAAAAGGCGATTGTTATTTTCCCTGGCTTACTGGGTTGGAGCCCAGAAGGAAGTGTTAAGCAAGACTTTCAAGAGGATGCCTGGAGAAGGGTACAGTTCACTAGGTCCAGCTGTGAGCCATTAATTGCTCTGAGAGGCAGTAACTAACCACTTGCTTGTCTGAGTAAAGATAAGAGAAATGGCCTTATTATAAACTTCAGCTGAGAAATTCTCTCTTCCCCCTGTCAGATGCTACTGCACAGTTCTAGTTCACTACAGGCTTTACTTGAACTCTGCACCAGTGTGACAATATTGAAAAGAATGGGAACACACTTGCATACATTTGCAGTAATGCACTTCTTAAGAGCCCTGCAGGAGTTCGATCCGTTGAATTCAGTGACAGCAGGGCCCAAAAATACCTATCTTAAAATTAAATGCTTATTTTATTTATTGCAGCGGATCTGATATCTTACCACCCATGGTTTGTCAGGTACCCAAATCTCCCACAAGTACTTCGGCATATCTCCAAACTTCAGTGCCTAAAAAGCAATAATATTTAAATAAAAAATATGTGTCATTCTTACTACAGATGTTCAGATCACCCACCTCCCCAAATGGCCCAATATTGCTTGTAGAAAGCAAAATGTGAGTAAATTTCTACTGAAGACAGATAAATAACTTTTTATGAGGGTTCACAAACTTCAGAGGCCATAGCCTACTGTTACCAGACATATGGGTGGTAACATTTAAAATGCTACATCAAACATCAGTGTGGTTTCTGAAGGCTGATTGTATAACATTTTGTTGTAGTCAGGCTACAGATTTTCAGATGGGTTTTTTATTGTTCTGTTTAGTGAACTACCAAGTTGTCTCATAATAAGAAAAAACTTTTCTCCACTTTTAGTTTAATGCACTATTAAGCTTTTTATTAAGATATTATTAATCAGCCTTGAGACTCAAAAAAGCAAAACCAGCAGATCTTTAAAACTGCAGTTAAAGCTGTGTTTAATGTGGGAGCATTAATGGATGTTCATGCTCTGTTACTAACTGCTGAATATAAATAGCACTATGTACTACTTCAGGTTCCCTCCTGAGTATAGTACTCACACACCCCAAAATATCATGTCTCTGAGGACTAGAGTCATAAAGACTGTGTGTATATGACTGGAAGAGAACTGTGAAGGGAAAGTTCAGTAGGTTACTAAGTTTGCAGAACCTTCAAATCTGCCTATTTCTAGAGGAACTGAGCTGGTTATTTAACCCAACAACAAAACAGTACCACGACAGGACTCAGCTATATAAGCCAAAGCAACACATGCGCTTGGAAGGACAGTCAGAAAGTCAGGTATCAACACACCACAAGGCCTTTGCGTTCTTCTATTTTATGTGAGAAAAGAAAGCTTCCGAGAGAGAGAACATTACATTAAGAGTAATGTTTTTGGAAAGTCGGACAATTTCAAATCCATTCTCTGTAGAGTAATATGCCCAAATTGCAAACAAGCACTCTGTGCCCCATATTCAAGAAAGAACATTAGTATTCTGTACAGAATGGTTTATCCACTCCTTTACCACTGTACAGTGAGCAAAATCCTCAGAACACTTTACATCAAATAGTACTTTTCCTTGCAATGGAAAACACATGTCTCTTCCAAAGTACTCCCAACAGGTACCTTGGATATCTCACAAAAGTTCTGTGTTCTTGGAGAATTGTATCACAGTTCTGAAAGCTTTTTCAAAAAATCCCCTTGAAAGCAGAAAGTCATCTTAAGTATTTCATCTACCAAAAGTATTCTCCTCTGATATCTAAAGTCACATTTCCAACTAACTTCAGGAAGTCCCTTCTTTGCCATCTAAAATCTTAATTTAGGAAAAAAAAAAAAAAAACCTAAAACAACCCAACCCAGAAAACCAAAAATTAAAATGCTTTACACAGCCAGAAATGTTACTTGGTCTTTACACAAGCAGAGATGTTACTTGGTCTTACACTGAATGAAAAGGCACTTATGTAATCCATGGAGATTAATAGGGCTCATTTAACAATAAGGTAAAGCCACTGAGAATGTCTCATTCTAAAATCTGCCTGTATCTTCTGTCATATTTTACATACAATTGTTTTCCTCATTTACATGAGTACAAATGAAGAGCAATTCACCGAAAGGCAATGGAATTAAACAGGTTAAAAGGCAAGGAAGGAGTCCCTGTGGACTAAACTCTTCTTAAAATGTATATTGCAGTTTTATCCACTTTGATAAAATGATGAGTTTTTGAAAGCATACTCCACATTACCTAATACATCCCTACTTGTTAGAAAGTCACCTTTACAGAAATAAGTCACCTTTGCAGAAATAATTAGTTTCCTGAAAATAGTTGGAAAGGCTTCATCTATCTGTGACAAAAGATAGAAGACAAACTTCTATCACAAATAATGAATGTTTCTCTTATCCCCCTAGCTAGCTGAAAGCTTAGGGAGACCATCAAAATAAAACACGAATGAGCAGGAATAAAATCTTATTCTTGTAACAATTTGCAGAGTGAAAAGACAAATTTATGACATCATAAAAGGCAATGCCTTTTTTCTACAAAAAGCAGACTACTGCTACATCAGAAGTGAAATATGTCTCTCTCACTTCCCCATGCTTTTGGGAATGGTTAAGATCATTACGTATTGCAGGGACAGCAAAGACAACCAGGGAAGCAACAGCTTTGCAATAGCTTCTCTAGATCCCCATCCTGTTTTACAGCTTCCCTGCATACACCAGCACCTGGTAGAAAGCAATCCCTACTCTCAGTCTTCCAGTGGCAATTCCAACCAGAATTAAACTTGGACCATCCTCTTCACACAAATAAATTACAGCTTGAGGCTGAAGGAAAAAAAGGTTTTGATACAGGGGAGAGGGAAAAAAGTAGCTGTAAAGAACGAGTGAAATAAATCTTATTTTTAAGTATTATGAAGAATGAAGTTCTAAAAGAAGATGAGTCCCTTGTCCCTGATGTCAGTGTAGAAAGTACTCCCATCAGCTGATGACCTAAATTCATGATTCCTGAAATGGCTCATGACTGCCACACCTTTAAAATATAGGGTTGGATTCACAAGGTCTTAAGAATATACAGCTTCCCTAAAAGGTGTTCAAAAGTCAACATAATTTAAGATATTATAAAGCATGCAAGATTTGTTTCTGTAAAACTTAATACAGTTTTATCTTTTTCTTTCCAACTGTTTCTCAGTTTCATGAGCTGACATCAGCAAAATCTTTCAACCAAAATGCACACTCGCTTTTTATTTCATTTATCATCCCACACTTAAAAACAATGTTATGGGAATATCTTGAGCTAAACAGTTTGGATGGAAGAGGGAAATGACAAAGTCAGCACCAAAGATGAGATTGCGATCCAACAGCAGGGAAGATAACAGAAAAAACTTGCCAACTGCTTTTTCCCAATAAAATGAACAGATAGAAGCACAGACCTCTAAGAGTAATGAAAACAACCTACTGTGTCATCATTTTATGCAAGAAAGGGAGAGAGAAGATTAGCCTAAAACTCCTACAATAATATGGATTTTTTCAGCTGACAAAAGCAGTACTATACAAAATCTTTTCTGTGCTTTATTTCTAATTACCTTCTATCCTTTAATGAACAAGAAAGCACTTGATCTTGAAAGTCCTTGTGCAGTCAAAACTCCCACTAAAATTAATGGGACATTTTTTCCAGCCTAAGAGCTCTGAGAAAAGTCCCCATACTTAGCTCTTTCTAAGCTACTTCCATTAATCAAACTTCTTAGGTTTTTTCTTCTCTTTTTCTACTAGGATCATATATTAAAATATACAGACACTAGAAATCATAACCTTGCCTCAGTAAGAAAGCCTGCTCCACTTTGTTATCCTCAGAAGTTTAGCTCAATTTCACAAGCAAAACCCCAATTCTGAAGAGCCTGGGTTACCTGGACACCTAATACTTAATTTTGGCCTCATCCAACAGTTCTGACAGATGTTGTCACAGTGCCTGTGGAAGTTAAGCTGTCTAAATTACACAATTGCCTGTGGAAGTCAAGCTGTCAGAATTACACAGCTGAAATGCAATACACAAACTTTCTAATCAGACAAATCTTACTGAAACTAACAGAAAAAACATAAGGGACTCTGAACAGCCTCATGTCTCACTCCCAGCAAAAAAAAGGAGTTAAGGCACTAAGGTTCAATGCCTGCTTCTCCTATCAAGGCTCACACAACTTGCAACATATGTCTGTCGTGCCTAAGAAGAATAAAATTAAATCATTACTTCTATGCCTCAATAAACCACTTCATTTTGCAGACTGTTTGTCACCCATTTCAGGAAAACTACAATTATGCAGTTTAAAAAAAACCCAATGACAAAACAAAAACTAGCAAAAAAATTCTGCATTCAAAAGAATTTACATTCATTTGGCTTTAATACAGTAGCATAGATATCCCAGCTGTCAGTTTTCTCCCACTGAAATAGGAGGCTCTTGCATAAAAACAAAAATAAAATACACCAAGACCTGTCAAATGAGGTAGTACTAGCACTGTCCTAGGAAAAACTATGAGAATCGTTTATGGCTGATCATTAATAGGTCTTAGCAAGGATAATCTCCTTCATTCTTTTTTTTCCTCTTCAACAGCACAGTAATGTGTATATAGATGAGAAAACTGTCAAGATACCATAGTATTTAATTGTTCATTTAGAGAGCCTGTGAGTGACTGTACTGCACCAGCATGCAATCTAGGAATGCTACAATTCTGTATGGATTCTTACATAGGACTGTATCTTCCTGTGAGGATGATATTATAGCTGTGAAGACTCTGTAACATTGCCTTCATTTATGAGGAATTTGAGCATAATGAACTTCTGATCTTTTAACTACATTGAAGAAATATAAGATCCAGCAGATGACAGAAAAAAGGAGAAATAAGGATGATGGACTGATTTGCACTTTGACACATTAATACACACACATAAAATAGCTCCTCAGTAAACACTTGGTTGAAGAAGAAGCACCAGATTAAGTCACTGAGTTCTTTTTTACCAGCTGGCCAGGTTTAAATTTACTTCAGCTTTCTTCTGCCTACAGCTTGTCTTTATGTTTAAATTCTGTAATTTACAGTACTTGAAAACATACAGAAAAATATTAAATAAATCATATCTACTGATGATGGTTGTCCATCATGGAAGAGGAAAAAAAAAACAACAGAAAGAAAAAGCAGCAACTATATAATTTACAAAGGCAATACATTTTGCATATTTTCCAAAACAAAACCAACAAAAAGACCCACACAGGAACAGTCACTTTCTAAAAGATGAAGTAAAACCATAAAAGGCAAATTGTAATTTTTTTTAAAGAATGAAAAATAATTAAAGTAAGAATATGTCAGTGTTAGAACTACAAGGTTCACAAGACATGTAATTATTTTCCTCTGTGAGCAATTAAGTATGTTTTTAGAAAGACAAATGAACATTTTGTCAGATAAAGAACTGAAGTACATTTTTCACTGCCTCTTTAGCTTTTTTTTTTTATTTTTTTTTTAAATCCAGTCTAGAATCTACCTATACTGGTGTTAGCAATGAATACAGAACACAGAAAATCTAGCAACACAAATATTTTGGAGATGACAGAGAAATTCTGCCTCAACAGAAGAAAGCAAAAAGAGACTTCATAATTCAGTTTTGATTCTCAAAGCACGTGCATTCCCCCCCACACTTCTGAACTCACAATGCTTTATGCTCTCAAAAATTTTACTGCTAAGAACCATGTCTCTTAGTCACCATTGCCACACAAACCTATATCCCCTGCCAGGTTCCTTTGCTAAACAAGTCGCTGATGTTTGACTAGTAATGGTTAAAATGAGATGTAAGGAGGAATTAACACTGCAAAGACAGTGCAAAAGTAAGAGCAAGTTCACCTTTCATATTGTACAGTTAATTCATTGCTCTCTTCTACTTATTATCTATGTAATGTCTAATTAATGCTGATCTCCTGATATGAGTCCATTTGACAGATGTAAACTTTTATCACATGTAAGGTACTGAATATGTAATTTCAGCAGAAGTCTTCTCTTATTTTGAACACAGACATCTAGATGCAATCCACGCATAAGGACAACATAATCCAATTATTAACCAAATACCTCTTGGTATTTCTAGTACAGTGCAAAGTTTTATGGCTAAAATGGATCTGGACTGACTGTTAATGATGACAGTCTATAACTGGTTTCAGCCATAAAAGATTATATTATCACCCTGTAAATATCAAATTACTGTGGTTGTTTGCTTCTTTAGTGTTGCCTAAATTATCATCTGTGAAGTCTTCCACCCTCCTCTCAAGGGCAAAGGAAAGATAAGGTACGTAAGACAAAGAATAATGTGCGGTTCCTCAGAAACAGATGACCACTATTTAGCCTTATGTGGATTACCCCTACGTGAAATAAATAGGTGGTTTAAATTTAGCTCAAAGTACATGTGATTTATCTATGAAAAAACACAAGTAAACTACTTACTGGTAACTCTAGGGTCAAAAATATCAAAGATCCAAACCACTACCTGACCAACAGTGACTGGTTCTTTGCAGGGCTGTTCATTGCACCACACCTGTTATATGGATACATTTTGGAAAAAGGTGGATGACAAGGCCCAATGTATCTCACAACTGTGAAACCTTCTTCAGGTGAAACTGCAGAAAGGTCAGTTGTATGAACACACCCCCAACAACATTCAGGGGACAGACTGGTTCAGGAGCTGCAGCATTAATTTAGCAAACTATATGTAATGGGAAAAAAGAAAAAAGAGCTCACTTTTTGTACTCTCCAAAGATTTCCAAATGGTGACAGTATGCTTAAAACAAAAACAGAAAAAACAAAACAAAAAAAACAAGTGGAATAGAATCTTTCTTTAAAAGCAGAAATCCTCGTTCCTCACTTTCTCTCAGAGGAAGAATATTATGATGCAAAGGACAATCCTTTACACCTCAGAAGAAGACTCTAGTATGTTGGAAAGACTCTTAGTCATGAAAAACTACATTTTACCAAAATCCCAAAAGTAGATGTGATTCAACTTTGAAATTGTCACTATAGTTCAATATACTCTTTTTTTCCCCCAATGTAATGTTTGACTCCAATCCTATGAAATCTATAAGCTCAAATCCATGCTGGGAATAAATGTATACGTTGAGACTTTCTGGTAAAGATTTGCACAGGTAGCACATCAATTCTCTGTTATGAAGAAGGAAGCAGCAGCCCTCTCATTGAGGAGGAGGGATACAGGTAATTACCACTGCCATTCAAAAGAAATAAGCGTAAATTCTGACAACAGTCAGAACAAAATCACAAGGAGATTAATGTGATCAGTTTATTTTTCTCACTATAAAGAATAGTGATAAAGTAATCCTAATGAAGACCACCGGGATATCAAAGAAACAAAGCAATGCTTGAAAGAAACTTCAGAAGCTACCCTGATTACAATGTCTACGATATGACTGACTCAGCCCACTTTTAGTAGCTTTGACCAACTGAAAAAAATAGTTTGTCAAGATTTACATAAAGAACCTACATTGTTACAGACATTCCTATTCAATTATTTATATACCTTGCTTCTAGTAAGTCTAATCTTATTTTCTCTCCTGTCTGAGTGCCACAGATTTTATACCAGTTCTTACATTGAAGTTAGTACTGGAAGGAAAGGAAGGGGTTGTGTTGAGGTTTAACCCATTACATACATAATAATACAACTAACAGATTTTCTTGCCTAATGAGGTAAAGGCTGATGCATAACCTAATATATCTTATCTGTATTGATCCCACTGTCATCCATTACTTCTATATTGAGAAAAAAGAAATGAAACCTTCCCTTTTGTGCTTCTTCATAAACAGGACATACCATTTTAAAAAAAAAAAGTATAATCTTCAAGCTCTTTAAAATGTTTCTAATTCTACAAAAGCCAGGACCAAAGTGAAAACAGAAGTCAATACAATAATGTTGTCTTTGCAGTAATTTGCACAGCAAAAATGTTTCATTCCCATTAAACAAGAAGATGAAAAACATTTTTCAACAAGATAATGCCAAACTGAACTCAGAGGTCTAAAATCTTGGCTTGTTATACCATCCCACACTAATCCTGTCATTGCCAGCAGTTGATTTGTATCAGTGAGTATTACAATATAATGTAATTAGTAATGGTAATATTACCACAAATAGTATAAACAGCCCTGCTCTACTGCCTTTAAATTATTTTTGTAAGCATGTTAATAACATACCATCAAGCATCAATACAAATCCTTGACAGCTTCTTGAAAAAAAGATAATGCATGTCTAAGCAATTTTCTCATACACAGGTTCTCTTTAGAAAACATGTTGTCACTATTCCATTAGCTCAAAAGGGAGGGTATGCATAAAAGAATCTCTGCTGAAGAATTCTGACTGCTAGCCAGGAAAGCATATGTTCAATAGTCTGTATTTACTACTGGCTGGGTTAGGGTTGTAGGTAGCACAACACCAAATGAATTTCATCTTTAAAATATGTCTAGCAGTGCAGCGAATGAAGCCTTTGAATGGCACAAACCGTCATTTTGACAGTATGTCAACAGGGACTGTTGGGAAGAAAACAGAGTAGATTAACAGATATGTAGAACAGACATCTTAGGTCTGATCCAAAGTCTCTGAAGTCCATCAGAATTTGGATGGTGCCCTAAACTTGACACCTTCTTGAAACAATTTAAAAAAAATCCTAGCATATCATCCAAAAAACCCCACTACCAAATCTAAACCCAAAATGAGATTTATGTATTTTTGCTGAATATTCTACCACAATTTAAGGGTGCCCAGCTCCCCACAGTCAAATGCTACATAACTGGCAAAGGTAAAAACACAGTCTGTAACACTCAGCATTCCAACCTCTGTTATGTTGATCTACCCTTTGGAAGTGGCACTACTTTTGCTACAGATGGAGCCCAGAGTAAGTGTCTATCATTTTGCTGTCAAAATGTTCAGGAAGAATTTTTTCATCATTGTTCAAAGATATTTTCCATACTGTCAGATGGTTGGCTGATTTGGTTCTCTTTCCATTTTGTGTGGAACTATTTGCTTAATAAGATATTCAGAATGCAAACAGATATCCTAAACACTATGATAAGATATATATGAGCCTAGAGAAAAGTCAGTTCTGTCAGGTTAAATTATACAGAGATGGAAAACAGATTTTTCTCTTATCTCTTGTTTCTTTTTTTTTTTTTTTTCCTTTTTCAAAACAGTATTTTACCTCATCAATGGAAGTATTTTAATTCAAAAGTTCTTCAAAAGTTTCTATGTCTATAGCCAATATCTTTCATGGAATATTTCAGTCTAAATTTTTACAGTTTGGTTACTGCAGTCAAAGATATAATGGAAGTGTGGATTTTATTTTAGTTTGGATGGTTGTTTGGTTGTTTTTTGAGGCGAATGTTGAGTAGTTGTGGTTTCTGGGATTTTCTGTGAAAGCATACACAATCATAACTATGGCTATGGATGGAAATTTCTATTCACGGGTATATTCACAGTTTATCTGAAAGAAAGTTATGTTACATGACTGCATTAAATATCTTTATAATGTTTCTGCTTATCAACACCTTCACAATCATTTTATTGAAACCATAATCTTGAGTAACAAAACACACCTCTTCTAATTTTTAAATTTTGTTTTGCTTGGTAAACAAAGAAAATGGAAAAGATGTGTAAGTCAGCCTAAACAGAATCCTTCCTTTGACCCTCAAATAAATAGGACTTGCCATTACATGGATGGATCAGGCACCTGTTTCACTTCTAGGGCTGAGTTGAAATTTTACAGCTGCTTCTGCTCTTTTGATTTCACTCATCATTTTTACATTTTAAGTGGCTGATGTTTAAAAATTATCAATATTATGCTAAAATAAGCATCAATTTTTATTCTTTAATTAAGGGTCATCATTAAGTCATCCCTCCTGTTGTGAGATATTCTACTTAGAAAAGAGGAGTCTTTCAAGATCCCCACCGTCTAAGGATTGCTTAGACTGTGAAGATCACAGATCTATTGCATCATTCATTTCTATGACAGCTGGCATGAAAATACAGAAAAACAATGTATAAATCTTTCTTTCCCTATCTTTGCCTAGAACACTCATATAGAACCAGGACTGACCAGGAAGATACAGTTTAGTAACTCAGCTTCAGTTTAAGCAGCCAAGATGAGACTCTTCACTACTCCTAGACTAGTGACAAAAATAATTCACTTAATCTATACCAGCTTTAAAAATCAACAGTTGTGCAAGTTTTATACTGCATTGACATTCAGTGTCCTATTGCAAATCTAACAATCCCCAATGTGATACAGAATACTCTGATAACCAGCTGGTAATATAGCAACATATTTGAAGTTTTTAACTCTGAAATCCAACTTTTTCATTATTTTAATAAAATTCAATATTATCCTAAGAAAATGTTATCATATCAATGATTTTAAAAGCCATTTTACCATGATAATTACTTCTGTCCAATTTTGCAGAGGTAGACAGCAGTGCTATGATACAATTCCAATATTGAATTACACAGAATCTTTTAAATTGTGAATTTAGGAGAATAAAATAATTCTAAAAGCCCTCAACCTAAAGTACATATGGGCAGGTTAGTGCAAAAAGAAAATCATTTTATGAAGAGTAAAAGAAACTGTGAAAACCATGTAGGAAATTAAATACAGGAAAGGGAAATGTATAAATGTATGGTTTTATTGTACAAATTTTGTATAGTATGTTTGATTAAAAAGCATTTACTGCAGGATCATTCCACAAAATTCTTCAAATTAGTTATATGGATTCATCAACTCATTGTTTTTACTCACCAAACAAATTCTAATCACCAAGTGGAACAAAAATCTTTTTTTTTTCTCTACACAGTTTTTATTTGAATAGGTCATCAGAGCAGACCATCCTATGTTTCCTCTCTTATATACATATATTACTTATTTATTTGTATCTGAATAAGCAGGAGGAAAAAATTAAATTCCTGGCCTACATTTGATTGAGGATTGGAGAAAAATCTCAATAGCTGAAAACAAACTACTTGAAAATTTGAACTAAAGTTCAACATTTAGTTGCCTGAGACTTTAAATTCCTCTATGAATATGGAAAAAGAGGAAGACCCTGTCAGTTTCAAAATTTTCTAGTGTGGTTTTAAAGCCAGCACAGCACCACTGTGTAATTTTCTGTGTGCATACACTATACAGGATTGGTCATTCTTCTAGAGAAAAAAGGTAAAGGAAAAGGAAAAGGAAAAGGAAAAGGAAAAGGAAAAGGAAAAGGAAAAGGAAAAGGAAAAGGAAAAGGAAAAGGAAAAGAACAAGAACAAGAACAAGAACAAGAACAAGAACAAGAACAAGAACAAGAACAAGAACAAACAAACAAACAAAACCCACATGAATAGGCAGTTCTTTATTTCAGAAAACAGACTCCAAACCAAGATTTACAACAAACAATCCATGCTGGTCCTAGAAAAAGTAAAAGATAAGCAACCATTCCTTCAAGCTTTCTCCCAGCTTCTGATGATTTGAAAATCAGCCTGACAGCTATTTAGAAATGCACAACTGCTCTCAGTATTTCATATTTATGCAGGATAATTCCTTAAACAACAGATAAAAGTGATCATATGAGTGAAAGGAACTAGCTAAAGCTGAACTGTCCTATAGTGGCAACTGTGAGGCTTTAGGGTGTATTTTTAATTTGTTGTTTTGTAACTCTGTCTTTAATAAAGACTAGTAACCTTGTGACTCAAACCACACATATTTTGGACTCTTCAGTATTATTACTCTTTAAGTATCCAACAACAGAGAAAAAAAGCCAAACATAACAAGCCATGAGTGTAAGAAGTCCAGTTGACGCAAACAGTAGCAACATATTTGTTTAGTATTCTGTCCATAGAGTGATATTCCCACTATTATAGAGTTCAACACAAGATGCTACAGAATGTCTTTAGCTCGAAACACTACATTTCCCACTGTGTCTCCCATGACAACCAGGCTTCTCTGAAAACAAACTGTACCACCCGAAGGAATCAAGAGTAGTAGAAAGAATTTGCATTCTTCCTTCTGTTGACTTCACCAGAAAAAAATTGAGCTTCAGCATATTAAGAGCTAAAGCAAAGTCTTAGTTTTCCCTTGCAAAATCCTACATACAAACTAATTGCATCAGCATATATATATATATACATACATATATATAAACAAACCTCAGTACCTAACTTGACTGTTCTGATAGAAATCTTGCGATATCAATGAAAATGAAAACCACAAGGAACAGAGCAAGATACAAGGTCATATACCAACAGAATTAAGCAATTGCCATTTACTAAATTCTAGTTTAGTAAATATTCACAAATCTCAATCAAACCTTTTTATGGTAATTTTTTTATTCCGTAAACTTTCACCAAGGTTTACACAATCTCTCACTTCACTGCCGCCAAAAACACAGCCCTCTCTTTCTTCTCCTTTGCTGGGCATATAGTTTTCTATGTCAGTACTTAAATCACGTAGCTCACCAGTTATGTCAGTTCCTTGAACTGACTAAAAACTTGACCTGCCTCCCCAAATTATTATTTTTCCCAAAAAAGCTGAACAATCACTAGTGCTGACACAAGAGAGGTGGCAAGAACAGACAGCTGGAGGCAGGGAAAAGAGCATGACTTGCCTCTTTGCCAGTAGTGTGGTCAAAACTGGTGCTGATAGATCAAA
The DNA here is from genome assembly GCA_013400915.1 of Pardalotus punctatus. NCBI lineage: Eukaryota > Metazoa > Chordata > Aves > Passeriformes > Pardalotidae > Pardalotus > Pardalotus punctatus. The sequence goes on along the minus strand of VZTX01022735.1, from coordinate 159,355 downwards.
AAGGAAGCTAGAATTTTATATGACAGGACCTGCATCTCATTCCATATTCTTCTCCTGAACTGGAAAAGCATGAGATGAGCATGAATTCCCATTAGAACTAGCTTTATTATACAGTCAGCTAACACCAGTACTTTTTCACTATCTGGAACAATGAGCTGATGATTTATGGTATTGGAAGCTAGGCTATCATTCCACAAGGGGCACATTGAGCAGGATCTTGACTTTTTAAAACTTAGGAAAACAAGTTCTTTAAAAGACCTAGTAGCCACAGAACTATAGAATTTGGTCAGAAGCATCTGCCAAAGTAGTCACTTTACTGTTCCCCTTGGGAGCCACTAAAGAAAAGGTTCATCAGACATCTACCACAATAGAGCCTATAAAATGTACCTATATTGCATTTAAAGAAGGAAAGAAGGCCAAAACAGAGTGCTCATAGTAAACTACAACTGCTTGCACTTCAGATCTACCAGACAACTTCTACTTTCACATTAATAGGAAAGAAATCACAGAAAATACAGTGAAAATATGTCTCTGTGAAGAAATCTACTTAATTTAATGAATACTAACCCTGATTAAAAACACATAAACAAAATACAAAACCAAAGACATAGCAAAGAGCCTTCAGGAGTAAAAGGTAATTATTTTTAAAATCAGTGGTCCACTCCTGACAATTACTGGAAGTTTTCATCTAGAAAATTTACTAAACTGAAACAGCACATTTAAACAGTTTGCCTTGAATATTTACTGAATAATATGAAGTAACTGCGTCTTCAAATAAGTGTCTGGACTTAGAGACATAATGTGGTCTTTCTCTCCAGAAAACTCAATTTGCAACCAAACAATCTCAGAACTGAACTTTCAGAGTAAATAAGTTTCTATAAATCTTTTAAAATTTCAGATTGCACCTGAAAACAGCAGTCAGAACTTCTTGCACCTTTTTTTTTTTTTTAATTTATTTTAAATTAAAATTCAGATTGTACAATACTAGGCATTATTTAGGGGAAGGTCCAAAGAGTGATTCTTTTCCAGATGTATTTCAATCACATTGTTAGTCATTCTCCCTAATTCATGTCAGCCTAATTCTCTATATATAGTTATTAAAAGATAACATCATAAATGCCATAATGACAAACTTTGAACGTACCCTAGAAATGTTGATGCATACTCAATAATAATTGTATTTGGAAAATAAGCCATTTAAAGAATGCTCTCACATTTCAGAGATCTGCACAGATCTTCTTCCCTCTCAACTAAAATACACATTTCACTTTTCCAAAATAATCTGGGCAAATAATTTATCAAAAGTAGGTCTTCAGAACAGGGATTAGAAGAGGGGAGCCAGAACATCAGCAGCAGTCTGTAAAGTTAAATTCATCACCTACAAAATCCATAAATCAGCAGTTATGCCTAAACATTGAGTAAACTATGTATATGTCACCTTTCTGTAAGCAACTTTCCAACCACTGGAAAAGGCAGTATTTTCAACCACTGATAAGGCAGTAAGACTAAAAACAGAGTACCTATTTTGTTTTAAAATCCAACATACTGCTTATCTTAAGACATTTTGCAGTGGCAAGGCCCTAAAGCATTCACTTCTTACTCAGGTTTGTTTTACTGTGTGAGATCTGAGCTAAACTAAATGCCACCAATTTGATGAGCTGCACCAATCTGATCTTAGAGCTTCTGCTGTACAAATGCCCAATTCCTGTGCTCTGATCCCTTCTCTTACTGAAACAGATCCAGTAATCTCTGTTGTACACTGAAGCTAGTCTCAAAGGCAAAAGTCTTTTCTATGGCAGTTCTAGGGAGACTAACACCGTTGTTAGACATTTCTAAGCCCTCAGATATTCAATCTCTTCCAAGTCAGTGAATTTTAAAAGAGTTTCTCGTAGTATGGGGTTCACTGTTTGATATTTTGCTCTTGAATGTGTGCCAATTCACCCAATTCACCTTTCAGCCCCATTGGTTGCTGAGGTAAAAACATTTGTATGGAATTTGTCCATTTTTCTGAAATGGGAAGGTTATTTCTCAGTCTAACAACCTTACCACATTGATGGGGCTGGAGGGGCTAGCATTCCTTTCAATTAAAATGCTGTGGCTTTCAAACTGAGTGAGAAATTTGATAATGTAGACAGCACATGTAAAGCCTGTAGCTTGCAAATGACTGAGAATGTGCAATCCATCATCTAAAACAAAACCCATAAGAATTGTCCTAGCATGAATGATATCTTTCCCAGAACTATTACCACCGGCATCCTGCACCATTTCACACTGCTACACTGAGAAAATATGAAGTATTTCTGAACTGTTCAGAGAATACAAATGCATTTGGTCTTTGATTAATTGCATTAAAACCACAAATGCGAAACTTTCACACAGAGAAATGGGTGAATAGGACATTTTTTTCCTCTTTTATTTTTGTCTTGTTATAAAAATGCTACTGTTTTCACTTTTAGGAAAGGTGCCAGCAATGCTGAAATACACTGAAAATGTGCAAGTGTTGGCCAGAAGGAAAGTTTTGCCATGACTATGANACTAGTTTTGTGTTTTAATTTTTCCCATGCCCCCATTGTAGCAATTTGCTTCCTGTCCAAATGAAAGTAAACTATTTTTTCAGTGTTTTCTCTTCATATTATGTTCTGTCTTTTCAGACATCTTGGAAATCTGCTTATTGCACCTATACCAGACAAGTGTAATCTTACTGCCTTACCTTGCAAATCAATCAATTCTATTTTGCTAGCAGTGAGAACACTAACCCAGATTAAGTGACATCTAGTCCAAAATCAGCACCTTGAGCTTGATCTGTGCACACTGGATTATTGGACTATAGCAACTGACAAAAGGAATATAAGAAGCTATTAATGTCTGTGACTATTTAATTAAATTTCTGTGGATGGCATTTATCTGGTTTCTGGCCACAGCTATACTGTGGGCCATTTGCAACTGGAGAAGCCCTGCAGTGTGTTTTTCTTGTCAGTTAAAGAGAAATAAACACCTACAATAGACAGGATGGGGTACAAGTCTTAATGGTAAAATTAATTTTTTTCTTTAAACTACAAGTGCAGAGGTCTGTATTTCAACAAAAATGTGAAAGGCAGGAAAATCAGGTTTGAGAGTGCTTGCAAAATTCCTCATCAGGAGCTTTGCAGAGCCATTGAAAAGAGGCAACATGAGAGAAACTATCAACTGTGTTTGGGCAACAGCACTGACAGAGTTCCAAGTTCAGATTTTTCTGAGAAATGTTCAAAATCAGAAATGTATCTTTAAATGTGCAGATCTTTGCATATCTGTGAGGCAGAAGATATAATTTGTAGCATATTTGTCCTAGCAAATTATTACTTGTAATGGAGTAAGGAAAGAGTACACTGCAGACTACTTCAGACTAACCAACTCTGCCTGACATTTGACTGACTGAAAATAATAAGGAAAACAATATAGAAGAGGGTAAATATTGAGTTTTCAGGATATATAAATTATTTGAGAACAATGACCTAATATTCCAGGCCATTTGATCTATTAACAGTGTTGAGGTTACTGCAGAGCCTCAAGGTCTCAACCTTGACTGAAGTTTTACTGCTACATGCAGGGTGACAACAGACAACAAGCATGGTGGGGAGCAGGGAAGAAACCCAAAAGAAAAGTAGAGTAACAGAAGAGAACCTACACATGAAGAAATCACATAAATTATATTATCTGCACATACAAAGTTGTGTTGTAGAACCAGTTTCTTGAATCCAGAACATCAGCCACAATGTCACTCAAGATAACCCTTTCTGTGTAAAAATTAATTGCTAGGATCAATTTACCTCAGTACAAAAAAAAAAAATAAAGAGTTGTACAAAATTCGAATAAAGGAGAAGATTTGACATAATGGACATGAAATTATTTTTATCCACACCAAAAGAAAAACTTACAAAAGCTTATGGACAATATTCACAAATTAAATGTATCCAAATCCATACAATCTGACAGGATTCTCCTGAGACTGCTGATGTGACTTTAGTCCACTGTCTATAACTTGCATGGCAATTAGATAAGGTCCCTGATGGCTTTAAAAATGTTATCATTACATTCATCCTTAAAAAGGCAAGAAAAAGAGACACAGAGAATAATGCTATAACCCTCAGATCAGCAATCTGCAATATGACAGCAAACACAATAAAGAAGTAATCAGGAATACGCAACACAGATTTACCAGTACTAAGTCATGCTTGATCAGATGATAGGACCGACCTGATACCTCTGATGAAATGTCTGGCTGCAAAAGATGTAAACTATCTGGCTTTAGCAAGACTGCAAATACTAAATCGTACACTTTCTTCATATGAAAGGTGAGGAGACATGGGATAGAAAAAAAAGTATTGCTAGGTTGGGTGAAGGTTGCTTGTGTAGACACGAAATCAAAGGGTGGGCCCCCGGCTAACAGCTGGTAACAAGCAGACTATCCCAGTGGTTGATACGTGGCTCTAAATTGTTTAGTAACCTAATTTACACATTGGATGACAACACAGACTGCACCTCAACAAGTTTGAAGACAGCAACCATGTTGGGTGCCAAACAAATTGAACAGACTCAATCCAGAAGATTGGATAAAACCGAGGACTGAACCAACAGAAAACTTACGAGACTCAATAAAGAGAAATGCAAAGTTCTAAGAAACAACCACATGCAGGCTGGAAATAACAGCCCTCTAAAAGGTGTCTGAAGTTTAGGACTTGATGACAGGTGAAATGTGCATCTCATGGCAAATAAGGCAAGTTGCAGACATTAGGAACACAGTAGCTGCAAATCACTATACCCCTTTACTCAATATCATTGAGATTGCATCAGTAGGGATGTTGAAAAACTCAGGAGATTACAGCAGGTAATGTCAAGACTCATGTATTTGTATTACCATATAACTATTATTACTACATTTACATATTTTTATTATCACTGCACTTTCTGAAAAGGTGATTACTCAGAAAGCATAAGAACAGGTAACTGATCTTCAGTCACTGCTGTATGACAGACAAACGATAACCATACTTTAAGTGATGTGCCAAAACGAAGAAAAATGCAAGCTGTGTCTCTATGCCATTTCTCAACATCTAACAACACTGTCACTATTCTGCAGTGCTATATTAGAAACTCCAGAACGTGGATCCATAAGGGTAGACAGTAACTGAATATACCTTTTAGTCATACTGACAAGAGGTTTGCAGCCATATACCACAATATGCACCTCCACAAGTTTGGGTTTTTTTTGGTAGGGGGACATTGAAGGCAAGGGGCAAAGAATAGGAGCAGAATTATAAATAAATTAACGAAGACTGACAACTGTTTTAGGATTTAGGAAGTAAAAGCAGTTATTTTAATCTAGAAATAAGTTTTGCAGAGAGAGAGGCCGATGTTTTCCAAATTTTCAGAAAAAGTATGGACAGATGACAGCCTGCAGGATTATGATTTCTTTTGCAACCATCCATTGTATTTTTTCTAGAACTTCATATTTCTCTTCCACCACGCAGAGTGCTTTCATTGGAAGTGAACAAGAACAGCATTTGGAGAGTGGCAAAATAGTTTCATTTGTCTAGTGCTGAACCGTTTCACAAAGTATTACCTTCTTATAACTCCTCAAATGACATTGGTGAGAGTAACAATAAGCATAAGAACAAATTAGCAATTATATTTGCCAGGTAGCTTTAAGCATTTTAAAATAACATATGGGAAATTACATCACTACAAAGCAATACAAACAGGGGCAACTGAAATAGTTTTTAAAAAATCTAATTCTAGTTGTTTATTTAAAATGCATACTTATTAGAATGGCAATGTCAGTAATACAGAAAAAAGATGTTGGTAAAAAAACAGAAGGGAGCATATTATAATCATGAGATTATATGCCATTGTCGATATATTTAGATGCCTTGGTTTGAAGACCATTCAGTGCAAATAAAAACAAACAAGTTCTGAGACTAAAGGCACAGCAGAGGCATGTGGAAATTGAAAAGATTCTTTATATTGTACAGCATCAGGAGGTGTACAATCCATGATGGGGATGAGATGATTTCTCAGGGAGTTTTGTCATACCAGAACAGAATTCTGCCACTATGTTCACTTGAAGAACTGAGAATGGGACAACTAGCACAGCTGCCTATAAAAAGCTTTTGCTCTCTGAAAGTCACACAGAGGAGCATCACTTATGACAGCAATAGACTTAGAGTATTTGTTGGAATTGTGGAACTACTGAACTGTCACATAATGCTGTCATGCAACAGATTTAATTTGCCCTTGTGAAAATTACAGAAATAACAGAAAGGAGAAACAAATGCTAGGCCTGTATATTAAGAAAACAAAAAGAAAGAAATGAGGACAGAAGGGTTTAGGAAGAGGCTGAACAAATAATAAAGGTGATGCTAGCCTTAAGGAAAAGATAGGGTTTTCATGACAGCATTTGAAATTATTTTCTTCTCTAGATTATTTTCTTAAATATTCTTGAATCAATTAATTTATTTCAGTTCTTAAGAATTTTCTAATTGAAATATATAAAGTATTGATTAAAATAAAAACTACTTTTTAACTGTTGTTTTTTCTATTTCTAAGAGTAGCTTTATATATGTCAAGTGTGCAATACAAGTTGGTACGCACACAAGGCTTCATCCTTCTCTTAATTGAAAAGAATTCCAGTAAAATCAAAGGACATTTGGAACAAAAATCTTATCTGCCTCTGAAGCACGATTATCAAATAAATTATTTGATATGGTTACATAATTGTTCATCTTGACCATGCCGCTTTAAATTTAGTCACCTTCTATTTGACTGAAACTTCCACCTACTTTTTCATAAAGTTTTCTTGTATTTGGTTCTACTGGAAGGAGCTTGTCTCTGTTGATCCTTGGTAGAATACAAGAAAATTAATACACCACAGAAGAAAGGAAAATACAAAATACTTTTATGAAAGAACTAGTCTTAAATTTTGCTGTCACTTCTTTTGAGGTGGTTTGGCCATGAAACTTAAAGGCATTAGTGTCTAGGACACTGAGGGATACTATTTCTGAGCAACTGGGCTGTTGCTGCTCTTGAATTTATGGATTGTAAGGAAGGAAGGCTAGCAGGAAGGAAAAAAAAAATGTAGTTGGGAAGAAATTAGAAGTCTGTGAGATTGCCACTTGCAGAAGTTCTCGCATACCTGTGATTGAATTCTAGGTGCATATCTAACAGAAGAAGCACTGCTAGTGTTCCCTTTGAGTTCTGAAATTAAAAGGTTAGAATGAATTGCGGAATGTCATCCCCTTGTTTTGTACGCCAGGACATGACAAAACTCTGTCAATAGTTTTATTAACTGATATTTATCGATTCTGCCCTTAATAAACCTCCAGTGATGACAAGTCTTTTGTCTCTCCAGGTAATTTATTTTCAGATGATGGTGGCTTGCAACTATCACAGGAAAAACTTTTAATCTGAGTTTTCAATGCTGCAGTTTAAACTAAATACTTCTTGTTGAATGCTCCATGGACATAACGCAGAGAACAGGTGATTTCTTCTCTGTTTACAGTAGCCTTTTATGTACTAAACTTTCTGCATAGGGATGAATGTGATACAGCCACACAGGGACCAAGCCAGTGTCTGATAAACTCAGTGCATAGACATGGCTCTAATCATTTATTATATGTTGGGCTAGATGTCCCATAGAGCCATTGCTGTATTTTTCCCAGCAGGAAAGGAAGGAGAAAAACTTTATTGTTATCTTTACTTGTATGAAATGCTCAGATACCGCAGTGATGAAAACCATATTAGAAGTTACCTAGGCTCCCTATTTTCTTTCAAGAATAATTTATCCACTTTCAAGAATTGCAATGGCAGCTGCTATTTCCCAAAGTCTTTCCAAAGCTACCTGTAGAAGTATTATGTACATCAGGCTTTTAAATATGCACAGTATGACCTGTACCAATAAAATCTAGTAAAAATGCTATACTATACAACAAAAACTAAAGAAAAATTAATAATAAATTTTTTTCTTACATAAAAGTGTTAATATTCTATGCAAGTATTGACACAGATTTTTTTCCAGTAGTTTTTCTCAAACTCCAGGGTGTATTTTATACAAGATGGAGCTATGCCTACTAATTTTCCCATTTCCACTGCTGCCAGCCCTTACTCTCTCACATGCAAACAGGTTATAATTGTAAGAACAGGAACCAGAAATATGAGATAGAGAAGCAAGATAGATTTTCTTATAAAGCATGAGAAAGAGAAAAAGGAGAAGCTGTATACAGTTGTTAAAAAGTTCTTTAGGATCCTGAAGCATTTTTCCTACCTTCCCCATGTATGGCTATATGACCAGTGATTGCTTGTATAAATACCATCACTAATTGTTTCTTGTCTCCTAGATTCTTGCACTACAAGCTTCAAAACAAGCTTATACAGGTTAGTGAAGGATATTGAGTTTTCAGATTTTCTCGAGTTATATCCTGATATTAGACATGCTGGCTTTACCAGTCAACATATCTGGGAGTGTGGTCTTCTTCCCCAGAAGACCACTCAGTCAGTATTAAATATCAGGCAAAACTTTAAGGATCTATTTGTTTAAAACCACATTTTCAGTGATGAGCCATACTATAGTACTCTGCAAGAACAGAATTCATTATTAATACAATTAGAATTAGCCTCAGCTACTCTAGAGTTGCTTTTGAAACTAATTAGCCCCTAACCAGCCCCAGGTTTGTATGCTTTGAGAGTCCTTAAATATGCACCTTTCTATCATTAAAGATGCTACTACAGTTACACAGAGTAGTGCTTGGAAAGAACAGACCTTTTCTACACTAAACCAATATCACCACCTGCTCTCTCTGTTTCACAGTTATATGCTTCCATTTGGTCTGTCATTGATTACTGGGATATCATCTGAGTAGTTCAGTAGGTTAAGTTTTCTCCTGGCTCTCATCCTCAGAACTTCTCGATTTTGGCCATTTCACCATTGCAGTCATTGGAAATTGGTGACATTTTATTGACTATATTATTAGAAATATCAAATCTATTACCTTTTCTTTTAGAATTATACCTCCTTTTTCTGTATCAGTATTCTATAAAGACAAAATGTCTGGAAATGACATCTTGAGCTGAATTTTTCCCTGGGATATATATATCCCATATTTTCCCCTGGGATATATTTTAGTTTTAGGAGAAAATCTGAGGACTGTCACAAAACAGTGAACATAATGAGGTTTGTCTATTGTTACCCTTGCTCCCCCTGTAACTTTATTTTCCCATTTTCAGTAAGTAGAGGCAATAGCCTGAACGATAATTACTGGACTAGCTAAATTGTAAATTTTTAGTTATTAATTTTTAAAAAATTTGTTTTCAGAACAGTCAAGTACAAGCTGCATTTGCAGAGCAAAAGCGAATGGGGCGAGGGGAGAGTGGGGTGAAGAAAGAAGGCGGGGAAATGCTATCCAGCCATGAAGATGCCGTTGATAAAATTTATTGCTAAAAATTTAATATGTTTAGGGCCATGATGAAATGCTTATCATCAGCTTGCATTGCCTGTAGTTCTCGCTGATTCCAGCCCGCTCAGCGTATCCTGGTAATGAAATGAAATACCATGGGCCCAGTGCCTGCAAAATAAAATTCATTTCATTACAGTTTGAGAGGCTTTCTTTTCCTTTTATTCCTCAAAGGCTAGACTAAGGGACATACAGACCACAAACCTTTATGGGGTTCCTCCTTTTTTTGTTTTGTTAAAAAAAGTAATGGTTTTTTATCTGTTACTAAAGGACGACCAACAACTTAAATTTGAATTTACTGGCAATGACTCCAGCACACCCTTCCCTTTAATCCAGCTATGATTGCATAACTTCTGAGTAGCTATTTTTAGAAGTTCTATTTAGAATCAATGTCACCATTTATTGGATAATATATTGGTTTCTTCTTCCTCAAGTCTCCATATTTAAAGATTTCCCCTTACCAAACCATGGGGATCCTAGCTTAATAATAATTTAAAGGTTATACAGAACCAACTAGGATTCACTGTTCCTGGACCGCTCCACTGGGACGAAGAAAGAAAAACACAAGATCTGATTTCTGATATGACAAAATGAGGATGTTTTTGTTTGCTTTGAGTTTATGTTTGCTATATATGTCAAGTTCTCCCCAGTTATCAATCTATGGACAAGAGTTAACTGGCACACATTAGACTACACCTGAAATACCACATTCTACCGAATGTTACATCACAATGTTTCATAGTGTTCTCAAAAACTGAATCTTGTTACAGCGAAGTTTATCTACGCAAACTGATTAGCACGGTTTTGTTTAACAGCACTAAGAACAGGGTTAATCTGCTAAACTCTAGTTTTACGGTGCTCTCCTTTCAAAATTTTTATTTTATCCCCCCCTCAAAAAAACTGTGTATACTTAAGCATACTTAACACTTCCCAGAGTTACTGTTAGTTTTATAGCCAAATTCACCTTGCATTCACCCTACAAAACCATGTGTTTTCATTAAACTGACCTATAAGTGTCTCAAAATTTGGCCTCTAGTATTTCATACCTCCAGCAGTAAATTGAATGAGCCAAAAGTATCCATATTTCTGCAATATAAAGAGAACATTTATAAAGGAATGTGAATTCTATTATCAAATGTGCTAACCTTTCTTTTTTGGGATAAACCAAAACTAAATTCAGCCTGAAAGCTTTTGGAACTGATAACACAAAGAACCTACTGTTTAATTTGTATTAAATCCAGACAGGAGCTGCAGAACTCTCCACTGAGGTGTACTGCTACTTTACAAGAAAACAGACTTTTAAAAGCAGAAGATGAAAATACTTGCATTAATAATCTTCTTCGAAAGGATGGATAGGTACAGTGATTAAAAGTGTTATCTTAGGGCTTTAATGACCTGGGTTCAAGTCTCTGTTCTATTTTCCTTATCTCTTTGAGACACAAAGCTACATGTCTTGTGTTCCCAAACTAATAAAAAATACCCAGATGCTCCTGTCTCCCTGTCCTTGAAGATACTTTCAAAAGTTGGTTGTTGTTTATTTTTTTTTTTTTGGTTTGTTTTTGTGTTTTTTGGGGCTTTTTTTAGGATTAACTATTTTTGGTAGACACAGACTTGATCCAAGTAAAATAAATTAATTCCAACTGGACAACATGTCAACATGATATTCAGTGATCCAGTGTTTTTTTTTTTTTTAAAAAAAAACAAAACAAAACAAAACAAAAACTTCCTTGGAAAAGCTGAAGCTCTTGAAGACCATTTATTGGCGTACTGGCTTTCTGGTAATGTTAGGCAAAATATCTTGCATATGAAACATCTACTGGATAGAAAGTTGCAAAGTCTTGTATTCTACACTTCAGCACAGTTACTCATATTAATAGACATAGCATCTAGAAACACAAATCACACTTAATGGCTTAAAACCTTTTTTTTTTTTTTTTTCCCTTAGACCAATCTATAATCCCACTTTTCTGTCATTTTCCATTTTCGGGCCCACTCTGAAGGTCCTCATTAAGGCAAATGAGGGGCTGAGTGGGCAGCAAAGTTGCACATACCAATCTGAATGAAAAGTTCGACTAAATCTGTGAGTGAGAAAAACTTAACACTTTCAGAACAGAATTACCTTCAGCAAGGTGCTGAAGATTTTAATTGTTCTACAGGACTGGGTTACTAACCTCATTAAAATCCCCAGGAACAATCAACTTTCTGATTAATTTCTTGATATCTGTTTCCTGCCTTCTGATAGCAAATTACCTTGTTGGTAATATTTACACAAGTCTTTTGAAACAGCTGCAGACTACTTTCTCATTCATTTTCTGGGACCTTACAGGGCTAGTCACTTACTCCTTTTTAAAGTGGACTGTATTTCTCTAAATTATGTCAACTCTTCAGAAGTTTTTAATTTTTTTTAACTCACAATGAGTTAAAATTCAACTTTTTTTTTTTTTAGTTGTTTTTTTCAACTCACAGTTCTGATACACTAAAACATCAGACATATTCTGGATTATAGCTGCTACAAGGGAGATCTGGGCATTTTACCAGTAAATCTGACCAGCTTCAACATCATTAGAAGGATGATCACACTTAACTGCCTGCTTTCCCAAACACATGCCACTTCCTTTCATTTAGCCTTTGGTTTTACTAGTGCTGCTACTGAGTTTAACAAACCAATAATACCTTTTCCTGCATTGCAAAGTGCAGTCTGTCATTAGAAAAAAATGTAGTCTTACAATTTGTTTGTAATAGACCTCTTCTACCCAGAACAAAGAAAAGAACAGGAAGGGAAACAGCTTTCTAAACTCTGGCCAATGAGATTAGAAAATCAGTTTTATGGACTGTATGCATTTGAATGCAATGGCAATTATGGAGAACAAGCATTACTGATCTCTGATGTGTATGTGACAGTCTATATGTCATCAGAAGGGTGACTAGTTGTTTGTTTTGGTTTGTTTCGTTTTTTGGTTTTTTTAAGTGAACTGGAACGAAGAGGAATCTAAGTTTAGTACCAAGAATGTCAGTGGTCAGCTGGCTGAAATACATGAGAGCAATTTCTGTTACTATGTGCTTAACACTGAGCAAATACAGAGCCATGCTGATAAGGGTCAAAAGAACTAGAGAAACATGGAATGGAAGGAATCACTAAATAAAATACCAATCTGCATTCTGGAGGAGACACAAAGAATGAATAATGTGGTAAAAAAATCTTTCTCCTCACAAACCTTGTTTTCTGCTATGGCTAGACATATATGGGTGTGTGCAAGAAAATGCACTCTTCTCCCATGCTGCACTAGATTCACAGATACATAATAAATACAAAAAGATTGCTTACTTTAACTTTTCTATTAAAAAAAAAAAAGTATGTAAAAATAGTTTTTAAAAATCTGCTGAAATTGTATCTACAGCCAGACTGTAAGTTGCTGCACTTATTAATGTATCAAACATTTATGATTAATAATAATCTTCTCATAACTGAGTTAATGTGCTGTAGATTTCAGAGTCAGTGAAGTCAGTCCAGGTTAAGTGATTCACTCTGCTGATTATTTTCCCTCAACATGAATTTAACGAGATTTGTTGCCTCTGAAATCAGTTATCAATAACTGCTACCACCTCCAGCCACAGCTGAGAGCTCCGAGCCATAAAGTGGTGCAGTACTGCACAAAAAGAAGTACTGTAAACACTGCAGTGAGGTTTATTGAAGAAGTCTTGATTACCGTGACAGTAAACTCCTCTAACCACTGCCAATACAGTGAAAGGTACCTACAGAATTTATCGACTCCTGTTCAAACCAAATACATATCTACCCTCACTCTTCATTTTTATTTTTCTTCATCACCCAGAAGAACATAATTTTTTGGTTTATCACAAACCTTCTGTCTGTTCTGTCCTCTAAGTCATTTGTCACACTCCTCAAGGTCACAGGGGAGTCTCAGTGGGAAAACATGTGTGTTGATTGATTGGTACTATGATGCTTATGTCTACCAGGGCTGCTAAATGAGCTTCTTTCCCTTCTCCCCTTACTCTCTTGCCTCCAAGCAATGACTTGATTGAAGGGAGGGAGGGGGTGGAAGGAAGAAGGAGGGAACACCTCAAAGAACAACACAAAAAAAAAATCTCACCTGTGAATTCAATTAAGAAAGTTCATAATGCAGTATTGTGCCAGGTAACCAGCCTATCTTGTATCACTAATACCTGACCCCTTCCTGGCAAATGAAAACCCCGTATTTTCCCTAAAAAAAATAAGATACAATAAGTTTGAGAGAGGCAAGAGAATGAAAGAGACAGAGAGACACAGTTCACAGGAGCAAGAAAGAGAATGAGAATTCAAGAGCATAAGTGAGAAAGGGAATACGCATAAGAGAAATCATGCAAACAAGGGAAAGCAAGGGAGCAGGAGCAAGAAAGTGAGTGTGCAAGGATAAGTGAATAAGACATTGAGTGATAGCATACAGAAGAGAGCACATGAAAGAGACAGAGCACACCTGAGAAAATGTGAGAAGCAGTGAGCAGGCATGTGAGAGTGCAATATTGCATGTGACAAGTGTGACAGGAATAGGGCAGAAGAACGTGAATGAGAGACTGAGAGCAAGGAAGAGCACAAGGAAGACCATGGAAAATTAATGAGGAGAAAGTAAACACGAAAATTCTAATACTTACAACGTTATTTAGAAAAAAAGCCCACAACTTAATGCAGCTGTTAACTGCCCCCCTAATTTATATATTAACTAAACTGAATATATATATGATTCTGACATGGATACTGACTATCTGACATATTAGGTGAAAAGCTGTGCTTCTCTGAACAGCTCTTTCCTGTTCATCTCTTAGAAACTCATAAACACATAAACATGCCATCAAACAGATTGTATCTGCAGCATTCAAAGATACCATTTTAATTTCAGAGAGAGAAGAAATTTGAAAGATTATGACTGCTGAAGGCATCAGTGACTTGTGGATTATCATAATATCTCTAATAAAAAATTCCTAGATTAAAACAAAACTCAATACCATAAAAAAGCTAAATAAAAAAAAATCAAATTTCTTACTGATGTATTTGTTCTTCATAAGTATGGCTAATAGCCAGGGTATAGAGGAGTGTTATGCTGTCCTTCAGTCACAAGAGCAGTAAAGAAATAACAGATATTGGTGGTGAAAACAGAATGAAAGAAACTGCCATTCTCCTTTCACCTCACTGATTTGTCATTTTATACAGCATAGCAAGGTTAAAAATTCTGCAAAATTCCCAACCTCTCTCCTCTTTTTGTTACCAAGTTCATAATCTCATGCTGTAGGATTATTAAACAGATTAACCCTTAAGGGCTTTTCTAAATTGTCTCTTCATGATTGGCAGGTTGTATCCATCTCCTTGGCACAACTCTGCCTAAACCTTAAGACTAGCTGGCCAGGGGTTTTAAGTAAATTAAAATTTCTAAGTTTGTTTATTATCAAAAACATCACCAGTTGACAATATATGTGAAGGTATACCTCTTAAAAATCCACCAATATTGCCTTGGCTTCTCTGTAATCTGAATAAAAGTGAAAGATATAATTGTCTCCTGAATTACTCATTAACAAAAATAAGTCTAATTTTATATCATTAATACAGAAGAGCATGCAAAGGTTCAACTGCAGCCATCTGTGAACAAGCCACACAAAACTGCATTATATCAGACACTGAAAATACATGTATACAGACCCATTTTCCCGCTGGGGGGAAAAAAAAATATAATCATAGCAGAAATAGCTAGATGCAATATTAGCCCACTTTAAATGAACTAGACCAGTAATATAAAGCTACAAAAAATCCGCTGCGTGAAACTACCAATTTTATGTGCCATGACAAACTTACACAATTAAGAACACAGGAATAAAGGTATATGCAAATCTTTAAAGCTTTCTTACTACTAAAGCTGAAAAATACATAAAAGCAGTTCCCAAATCTCAAGTTGTGCAATGAACACTTAAATCAGCCATGAAGAGAAATTGATATACGATTTACTATTGAAATTATTAAGCTGAATAATCAGTTACACAGAAGAGATGTCAAAAACTAAGCACTTAAAAACCATAAACAGAATTTTGAAAGGTATTGTTAGGAGAAATATAAAGAGCCACTCATTTGTAAATAATCTGTTGAATTCTTCAAAAATTAAAAAAACATAATAAAAAGGTAAGAAAGTCACTCTTTTAAAATTATTTTTTAACTGAGCAAAATCACTTTCATAAAAAACTGATTTCACATTTGTTGTGAGATTTGTATAAAATTTGTGACCTCAGGTTGTGTAAGCACATCAAATAGTTATGACAAATATTTCAAGTTTTCAGCTGAGTAATTGTGATTACCTCACAAGTCAGGAGTGATAACAAACAAAGTGTCACCATAAGGCATTGCATGCCTCTGTAAATATAGTACAGGATACATTAGATACACTCAAACAAAAATTACAGGAATAGTCCAACTAAAAAGAAGAACAAGGATTGATTAAGAAAGTCCCTGATGTATAAGTTCATATTTCCTAAGTGTTTTGGATTTTTTAAAATATAAATATAAATAATGAAAATCACTTCTGATATCTGTTATTTTTGGGAGGCAACGCAAGATTGTTTCTTCAATGCAGGATAAGAGGTAATAAGAGCATAGTACTAAATTTATTTTTAAAAAACCACTGGTGATGTGTATAAGCATATGTGTGGTTTCTTTGCTATAACAATAGAAACATCTGCTTTGAGACACTTCTGGCTACCAGCTGCAGCATACTGTTAGCTACTTTGTGTGTCAGTGGAGAAAAGAGAAGTTGCATGTAAAAAAACCCATAGGTAATCAGCAATAAAAAGAAAAAAAAAATTAAAAGAATTAATTTGCAGGAACATCCCAAATCTCAATGCTATCACAAACTAACCCACTCAGTTGTAAAATTATACCAGAAGCTTTTTACAAGAAAGTTTTCCAAAGCAATCTATCACTCCTTACCTTAGCCTAGGACAGATACATTGTAAGCAAAATATTTGTCTTAGTCTTTCTGCTTCTAGAAAACACAGAGGAAAATCAATTAATGCTGTAATAACTTTTTCTTTTTTTTTTAACGCTCAGCATTAACAGAAGTGTTTAGACTGAGTTCTGGAGAGGGGAATGTTGCTGTTATCCTTATTTCACTTATTTATTCTAAACTGTTTTTTTACCTCCTTAATGACATCAACACTTTGAAAAATTGCAAACCTACTTTAACCTTGAAAGTAATTTTGCAATCTATTGCCCCTCTCAAACATTATTATAAATGCTTGGTAAGTTTAAAACTGATAGTTTGCTATTACAAAAGATCCAAAGTAGGGTCTCATTATGTCCCCTAAAATCCAAACCCCTGGAAGTAAGAGTTAGTGGGAACTAACAAAAGTACACCAGTGAAATTATCACTGTTTCAACTGAATCTTCTACACCCTCAACACCACACCTTTATCTTCTGTACTGCACAGTTAACATTTAACCAAGTTAGATGTGTCTTCTGAAGTGCCAATAGAGAACCTGTTCCAATCTTAAACAAGAAAGTTCTAACAGCAATGTATTTTGCTACCTAGAGTTCCTGCATCAGCAAGGGTATTTGCTTTTAAAAACAGCAGGAGCAGTTTCTCAAACTCTCTCATTCCCCACTTACAATCACTCAGAATAAACAGCAAGTACTTTTTTCAGCTCCTTACTTCAGCCTGTCTCCAAAGCCATCAGATCTATGGCACATCAATAAGTTACTCAGGCCCACGCTGCTCCCCCACTCGCAGGTGTGGGACTTTCTGGACCACATCCTCATTAATATCCCTGGACATGCACACAATCTACAGAAAATCTGGATGGTTTGTATGCCAAATCCCTCAGCCTGCACTAATCTGAAGAACATATAGCTCCAGCTGCCTCACAGAACCTTCATGGGGCAGTCCTGTTCCCTTCCTCTCACTCTTCCTCTTGTTTCATGCCTAAACTATGTTCCCATTTGAAAAATTTCAATTCCCAAATTCTCTCTTCTCCGTTCCAGTTGTTTATTATAGCTCTGGACGGCTGTACTGCAAGATACCAGAGCTGCCACTTGTTCTAAATCCTCCTCCTCCTCCACCTCCCACCTTCCCCCTCTGTGCTCAATTCACTTCGTGAACAGCTGCATCACAGCTGTCAGGGTGAACAGCAAGGATGTCCTTTCCCTTCGAACCGCTAATTAGCAGGGGAGAGTCCGCAGCAAGGTTTGGTGCTGTCCATCAAGCCTGCTGCCAATGTCAACACCATCAGCTGAGCTGTCACGTTTGGTTCCTCATTTAGGGGACTGGCAGGGACTCTTTTTATGGCTAAGGAAAGATGGTGGCACATGGACAGTAGAAAGTGGAAGGTCGGGCTCTGTCAATGTTCAGTAAGAAGTGTTTCATACCTGCTAAAGCCCTTTTTCTGCATATATTTTCTCTCCTTCAGCTAGCTCTTCTGCTAACAACTCATAACTCTGACAGAATAACAAGATATAAAAAGCAAAAGTGGGACAGACTAATTTCTTCTTATTGTTGTTGTAGAATTAGAAGCTAACACACCTGTAACTGGCACTGTACTTGGAATAACAGGTTTCAAAAACTTTTCTCCAAAGTATTCATCTCCCCACAATTTTTATCTCTAGTAAGCAACAACCAAGACCATGCAATTTCTTGTGGGGTTTGGTTGTTCAGTGTCTTTTAAGTTCCAGAGCAAGGCTTGCCATGCATACACTGAGCACAACAAGCATATGTAATTAGCTGAAGCTAAACTTCAGTCAAAATGACAACATTTGGACTTCAGGAACCTCTTGGTTTCTTGTTTTTGTTTTTTTCTTTCCCCCAAGAAGATGAAAATGTAGAAGGGAATAAGAAAGAAAATCTCTGATTAGGTGACTAAACAGCAAAAAGTTCTGGGATGCCCGTGGGGAGCTGCCGTATTTAATTTCAATAGTTATTAGACATCCAAGCTGTCAGAGCTAAAGCACAACATTTAGCTATGGCTATTAGTGTAGGCAGGATGCTGTCACGTCAGGAAGATGCACTCTGAGCCCAGCCATCATGCCAAATTTTAAAATACAGTGTATTTTATGACTACAATATTATTTAAGTTGGAAGAGAACTGGGGTTATCATCTAGTCTAACCGCTTAAAGCAGAAGCTAACTTCAGAGCAAGACTGGCTTGCCCAGGGTTTTGTCTAGTCTAGCCAAGTTTGGGGAATTTCCATGGATGAAGAATCTCCATTGCCAGTTTTACCTTCATGCAGCTGCGTACAAAATGGCTCTTCTCTCAAATCACACCAGGGAAAAGACTATGCCTGTGGCATGCAGAGTTCTTTCAAACTCTCACTACCTATGAAGTCTTTGTACTCCACAAAGCACAGGCACGCAGTTGCTCAAGTTCATGTAAGAAAGGGACATCTTTATCACAGACTTCTGAAGAATATTGTAAGGCTATGTGTTTTCAATGCAATATTTATTGAAAAAAAAAGTAAGCCAGAGTATCAAATAGACCAAGGTCCTACTTCAGCAGACTATATAACCTTCTTCAAGAGTTTTTCTCATTGCAGATTTTTTTCCAACTGTTTTCCCCCATTTCTTTCTTAATTGCATTTTTATTTCAGAGTAAATATTTGAAAGAGTCAAATCTCAGTTTCAGAATTAGTAGCTATGGAGCCCAGCTGTTGCAATGAATAAGCTTCCAATTTCTTTCTCTTCTTTTGTTTTTATTACTCGGTTTTAATTGGATACTGTTACATGAAGAAAGAACAACTACATTTATTTTCACTTGAATGATTTGCCCATCATACTTTAAAATTAGCTCCTTAAGTAGCAATATAAAATGTATGGCACAAGCACACAATTTTTAGCAAAGAAAAATTCCACCAGGTTGAACAGGAAAAAAATCAGAATCGAACTATTTTAAAAAATGGGCTTTATATTAGAAGATATGGATGCAGAAGTACTACCAATTAAAATAGGTTTATTTCTGTGACTGTAACTGATCATTAACAAAATTAACCTCATCTTATAGAACATTTTTTGTGATGTCATGCTTAAATTAAAAAGGAAAAGGAGGCTAAGTTTCCTCATTTCCCTTGCTTGAGTCTTCTACTTGGTGCTATCTTTAGTAAGCATGTTTCTGAAAGACTGGATTTTTTATTTATTTTAAATAAGAAGAAATAGCTACTTGAATGAAATCAATTAAATTTTATGCTTGGTAGTGAGAAGTAACTGGAATGGGGTTATCAACGACTTTCACAAGTGTGTAGACATATATTTAATTTCCTCAAAATCTGAGTTACATTTCCAGGTAAAATATGGAAAAAACTACTTCTTTATTTCAATCAAATTTTACTCTTGATTTTAATTTGAATTTTTTTTAAGCTCCTTATTTTCAAACATGTCTCCCAGACATCTGCACACAGGAATTTCATGCTTTCCCTTTCTGACAAAGTTATCAAGGTAAAGATTGAAATTCACACTCATTAAAATTTCTTTCCATCAATCCTTCAAACTTAAAGAACTTTGATTTCCATCTGACATTGATTTTTGGATTTCATCCCTACAAGGAAGAAGTCTTATCAGAGACACTCATACAGTGCACACTGAAGGACTTGGTAAAACTGCTTCAGCTAAAACATCAAACACAGTGACAGGAACAGCTACTTGCATTGAAACACTCCCTAATCTGACTTCCAGTGGCATTTTAATTAATATCACAGCATTTGGGATGAGTTGAGTATTTTACCCAATGCTGTTTTTCATACACTGAATTCAAAATGTTTGCCTAAAACGGACAGTATAAAATTGTTCTATGTTTTGTCTTCTATTTCAAAATTATCAAATAACATAATTTTAAAAGCTTTGTCAAAAACCTTATGATCATTTATATACTCTGCTCAGTTGTAACTTCATAAAAGTACATCAGAAAACAAATGAAGTGCATGCATTTTACCTCCCAGATGAAAATTAACAATTCAGATCTACAGAAATAGTGTAGAAACAACAACTACTTTACTTCAGTTGTTGGCTGAAATCTGAAAGTACAGAGAAGGGGGGAAAAAAAAAAACCAAAAAAAGGAGGAAAAAAAAAAATACAGCTCCTGATCCAGCAGTCACTTAGACCACAGATTTGAAGACTGGGAAACAGAGAAACAGAAACGCAGACACAAACAAAAATATGTGACACATACACAATATGTTTGTCCTAACCTGTGATATAATAGGCTAGAAACCCTTGACCACAGTGTATTAGGACCATTCTTATATATAATAATTATTTTAGTTAACTAAACTATTTAGTTAACTAATGAAATTATTAAATTTTCACCCACACATTCATATCACCAATGGGGAAAAAAAAAATTTAGCAAGAAGTAAATAATTTACTCATTATATTTATAGGATTCTTTGTATAAATTCAGCAGAGTGAGGCAGCAGCTATGGAAGCAGCACCACAACAGTATATTTAAAATGTCTGAAAATACAGATATTGTGTCAAATGCCAGAAGACATAAGCTGAACCAAGAGACAATTACTGCAAAACCAAAAAATGCAATTGTTTCAACCAAAAAAAAAAAAAAGGACTAAATATATCCACTGTGAACAAGGGAAGAAGTGGAAGCTTTGGAAACATCCATTAAAAAAAAAAAAAGTAATCCCACTTGAAGGGTATGACTGAAATGGTATTTTTTTCCTGCCATTTTCCTTCCAGTTCTACTCTGCACTCAAATTCCAGTTGCTCCCAGACATAAAGTGAACTCCATTAATTTTCCATCTGCTTCCACATACAATTAAGCCTTCTGAAAATAAACATTATTCTATAAATCTGCAAGGATGTCTATTTTTGAAAACGTGTGATTCACCCACTTACTACAGTGATGTGACCCCTAATTAAAAGTGGATTCTTAGATAAAAAACAGACCTCCTGACATTAAAAGAAGATTTAAAACTTCTGGAGCTCACAGAATGAATCTGAACCCTTTTGATTTTAGAATTTTAATGTTATGAACTCCACACTGTCTGACTCACCCAACTATGCCCCTTCATAACAAACATTTATCTGAGTGCTTAATATAGAGGTCCCTCTCTGTTTATAATGGTCTGGTTTCAGTTCCCCTGAATTGTATCTCCTATTTCTTTTGATCATTAGACTTGATTTAGCCCACTTCAACCACAGAAGAAATCCTTGTTCATACAAAGATTCATTTTCTGTGTTGACACTGAGTAAAATTTGTGCTGGTCTCATGGAAAACCACATATGCAGCTACTGAGGTCCCATCCTTTGAGAGAAATGAGATATGGCAAAATGTTTACTTCAAGCTGGAAGTATTCCATATATATCAATTTAGACACAGTCATCTACTTCACTGTCCATACTTCTAGGGTGACTTTTTTTTTCCAGAGAAAATCTCAAAGTCATGTTTCCAAACAGCAATTCAAGGAGATAGAATTCAAAAGGAATTCTTAATTCAGATTGCTAAGAATTAATAATGATCATCTTGTTTATCTACTTGAGATAAACAACAAAGTTTTTTTTACAATTTTTAAAATTTATTCTGTTAAAATATTTTTTTCAAAAGAGAAGATCAATTCCATGCTTTCTTTAGAAATGAAAAAGAAAACCCTTCATGGAAGTAATTATTTTAAAAGAAAATAACAGTAATAACTGTTCACACTTTACATACTCAACTGCAAAGTAATAAGAAACTCAGTATTAAAAAAAGGTTAAATGTTTAATCTGTAATTATTATTGCCTAGATGCCACACCAGCAAAAAGCAAATATCCTGTAACAGTTTTATTTCTCAAGAAAAGATCAAAAAGTATATTAAATAGAAGACCTGTATAACTTTGATCTGGAAAGAAAATGAGAAACGAAATATGTATTTTTACTGGTCCTTAATACAAAACTTGTAGTTTATTACAGGTAGGACAGATCCTTTAGAAATAATTTTTTATCCCTTACTCACTGTACAAACAAGTATGTAAGAGAAGCAAACACTGCCATCTATTAAAATAGGATCTCTGAGTATACTTCCATGAATGGTAAGGCAGCAAACTCAGTTTTAAAGTTCCTAATTCACACTTCAAAATATTACACTGTGTTTGTATGCTGTTCCATACTGGTTTTTATTTGAGCATGCAGTAAAAGCTGTTGCCAAACAGGGTCTGCCAAGAAGAACATTTATTGATTCAATAAAAGAAGGGGATAAAAGAACTGCACTAATGTCTTGATGTACAAAGGTGAAAAAAATGCAAGAAAATACTAACTTCTGAAGGACAGAGAAATTTTCTCAAATTTTACAGGGAAAGTGAGTGCATGGGCATGGGTGCTTTGTAAGCTATATTTCATAGAATGCACTTCATGTTTGGAAGTATATAGAAACAGAGATTTAAACTTTTCTTGAAACTGCAGACCACTGAGCACTAAACACAGTCACACTAATTAAACAGAAAACACACAAAAAGAAATCTTTAGCTTCTTATCAATTACTGATATTTTATTTTAAGTTTCTCACTTTCTGTCTTAGACAAATATACCTTCAGATACACAAAGGTATCTAAAGGCAAGAAATACAGGTCATATTCTTACAAACACAAGTGGATGAGTCAAAGACACATTCAACTACATCCTTCCTGCTTTGTTCTGGAGGGAAAGAAAATAAGCAACAACCCCCTCTTCAAAGGAAGAGCTGGAGAGGGGAAAGGAACCACACGAACCAAACCCAGCACTGAAAGAGAAATCTGTATTTTATCTACATTTACAATTTATATTCACACTGTTCTGCCTACACTGCAGTCCCAGGTGCTTCTGCAGTCAGACCCCAAAGAAGACTTTGGGCAATGATGGTAGTAGAACAAGAATGTTAAAGAAAGGTAATCACAGTATTTTATGAGATTATTGAGTTGGATACTGTTGGCAAATCAGATAATGTTGGTAGATCTTATGAAAGACCTATGTTGCACTTGTCAGTAAACTGCATACTCTAAACATTTCAAAATATTGTGTAAGACTATTCCATCCTGACAATGAAATTTACTCTGGCCTCAGTGTTCTTGGGACACACTGTTCATCATGTAACATGGATCTGACCTGGACATACTCAATTATTTCAGAGCACTCTGAAAAACAGATTACTGAGCTAAATAGAAAAACAAAAACCAAAAACTGAATAAAATTGAAAAGCACTAAGAAGCCACTGGAAGAAATTTCCAACACCAGAATCTAACAACATTTGCCAAGTTTAAGCAATTCATTGAACTGCTTGACTGAAAAGCAGTATTTCTGCAACATCTTTTCAGGACCATTTTACTTCATGGCATTAATTTAAGATTTTTTTTTCCCTTGTCTAATTTTATATAACTAATATTAATAAATTAATAGCTTATAGAAGGCACAGTAAAATAACACACACACAGAAAAAGGGATTGAAAAATAGGTTGAAAATGGCAACAAAATTAATGAGGAAACAGCAACATAAAAGAGAACCCTTGAAGTGATCAAGGAGAAAGTCAGTGACACAAACATGAAGACTCCCTAGAAACATACCTCATAATGTCTCTTTCCAGTCTTCTGCAAATGAGAAATTATCACATAGGGATTTCATGCACAGTTGTGAGAAGAATACTGTCAACTTTGCTAGGCTGATTTGCAACAGATTTGACTGCCAAATGATTGTGAAAAACTAGTCAGCTACTCAGAGCTCAAGGTGATTACCCATAACGAGCTTCACTGCAGAAAAAATAACATCAAGTGCTTCAGACAGAGCAAGTCATGGAAATCACTGAAAATACCTATAAGTCTAAAAGTCCGATAATTTTACGTGGTTAAGCTGAACGGTTCATAGAAACTCAGCTCCAGCCTATGGATCTCTGTTAGAGCTCTACCTAGTCCTGAATTACTATATACTGACTATACACAAAGTCTTCACTGCCAGCTGTCTAGGAGATTGTGTGCCTTTCAAACAGTCCAACTAGATTACTGTTGTTTACCATATACACTACTATATGTTACAATTCTTAAGCTAACACAAAATGTGACTGCCCAAGAGAACAAGCGAATATATAAACACAAGTATCGCACATATTCTGTTCCTTCCTATTTCTATATTGATGGAAAGATAAGGCTTTGTGCCCCATCCAAAGACTATCAATACATCACGACCTATTTACATCACTTACTGACTCCTATTCAGATGGCAGCAATCTTAAGCCCCACAAATAATACAAATCATAAAAAGAAGTAGTACATATTTGGGTCATGGACTACCACAACAAGGCCAAGCAGGACACAAAACCAAGACAGGAGTTGCAGTTTTGACCTATGAGTGGTCCAAATTATTCACAGAGCAGAGCTCAGCATACTGTAACAGAAGTGTGACTCAGCAGTGCAGAGAGCAAAGTTAGGACACTCATCCTCCCCACATTTTATAAACATTTCCTCTTCTTAGCTAACAACTGCAACAAGGAGTTTGGAGACTGAAAGAAAGGGCACCATAAAAATCCTTGATCATTCAGAATGAATGAATGAGTTCTTGCCAGTCTCAGGCAAACTTCTCCCAAAATGGTATCTTGAACCCCAGTCTACCTACTTATTAAAAGTCTTTATGGGTTTTTCAGCATTTTTTCTTATGGTAGGGAGTATTTAATGATAGATTCATAAGGTAAGAAAATTCCATAATGACAAATATGTTAAAAATTATTTACCAACTTCAATCAGGTATTTCTTTGCATCAAAGGTCACTGAATAGGACCCCTAGGTTCTATTTTCTTGACAGAAAATAGTGTAATTTTGCAGCAGTATTCTAAAAATCTAAATGTTTTGTTTCGAAATACTGCTGCTTTTCTATCCTGTGAGAGAGACAGAATGAATTCAGAGGCCTCAATTGTACAAGCAAGCACGCTTGCCTCCTATAGCTGCTCATTTTCCTGAAGAGCATGTAATTTCTTTGAAGGATCTGCTAAATTGTAACAAACAGTATTTCTGAAAAGTCACAATAAAACATGAGATTTTAAAATGCCATTAGATAGTACTGGGAACTTGTCAGTTCCCACACAATTCATTCCCCCATCCAATGACGCATGATATTTGGCACATAGCGTACTTATGCTTTTTGTTTGTAAAAGGAAGACAATTTTTCCTCCCGTGTTTCTGACCTTTATTCTTATTATCAAATAGTCTTTCCAATTGCACTGAATTATGCAAAACTATCCCTTGTGAGTAACGTCAGAAGGATTTTGTCTGTCTCCTGGAATGAGATATTCGACACAGTTTATATAGGCAGCTTGTGTTTCCAAACTCTACTTAAATAAGAGAAGATTAGATTAAGAAAACAGTTCAGGACCAGGAAAAAAATTACAGAGTTCCACATTTTGTATCTCAGGATAAGCTATAATATCTAATCAGTAATTAAATATAGCTTAACACAAAGAGCAGCTTCTCTAGACAAGTTCAAAGATTTCCTTCTCAGCACTGGAACTCAGCACTTGCGGGCAAAAAGGGTGTTGATGAGTGACTGAAAAATGGTAGGATAGCTTGAACTTCATTGAACTTCATGATCCTTGCTACCACTTTTATTCCAAGTTTATCCAGCTTGAAATATCATTGTTATTTCAAGATCACTAATTGGTTTCCTTATAAAAAAGTCACTCAATCCAGGAAGGCATTTCTTTCATTTTAATTACATAATGACTATTTTCAGTGATTGGCAAAAGTTCTTCCAAATGCTATATTCAATCTGTATTCCATCAGGGACAATCTGTACTGCCTGCATTGCATTACCTCATCTCACTAGCTTTTACAGCAGCTACACACTATCTGTTGAGATTTTAGGATGCAATTTCCTATGAATGACAGAAGCTGATAATAATCCCAGTCATGAAACTGAGAATGATATTCACTTGCATTCTAGAATATTGAAAATATATGCTACATAAATTACACAAATAATTGAATATTTTTAAGCAGCACTCAGTGCCAGTACCCTGCTGGAAAGCAATAGCAGTGTACATTGTTATTTAGTTGCTCCATCTACCCTTCCTACAACATCAACATTGTTCACAAAAGATCAATAGAACCATTATAAAATGTGTTTGCTATAATTAAGGAGGCAGGAATCTTGTATTTATGCTGCAGGATACATTAAAATACCAACAGACACCAGGACTGAGCTAGCACTCTCTCAGCTACACCAGTTATTCCTCACTAAACCATGTTTTATTTATTTATTTGCTTCAATTTCTACTCCCTCATTAAGAACCCCATGCTCTAAATTTAAAAGCCCTGCAGGAAAGAGATTCTTTCACATCCTTTAGTGAGGAAAGAGAGTTTAAAGAAAATAGAGTGGAAGGAATAGGTAAGGACTATGCTCCAAGTTCCTTAGAAAACAAAGTGGGAAATTTCTTCAAAACTAAACAGAGTTCAAAATAGGGGTGGTGTGGGAGGAGGAAGGTAATCAAACAACCATTTGTTTATGTTTAGATAAAAATGCACATACACACATCCCATACACATGTATTTATATAGCTTTATACCTGAAAAGGGTCTTACTACCATCAGTAACCATTTTATTCCGGCAAAGCACTTACCTGTTACATTTTTGTAGGGTTGAAACCTTAAGATGGAAAACTGTGATTTCCATTTTGCTTATTCAACAACTTGTGTCAATTCTTACAATGTTCTCAAAAAATGTGTTTATCGGGAAAAGGATGCTGACTCTTATCCACTCTGCCTGATGCACACTCAGTCAGGCTTAGTACATGTTAAATACTACCGAAATATAGCCCAAACAATTTGAATAAGCACTTAATTACCCATAAAAAGACTGAAGTATACCATGAAAGACTGTTGGAGCACAACAGCAAATAAATAAACACAAGTAAATATGCACTGACTTGTATTGTTGCTAATATCCCAGGATAATAACACATCAAGAAGCAGAGTATTTATAAAGCTGTAATTTCTTTTTATATCATATACTAGAAGTGAAGTATCTCATAATCATAGAATGGCTTGAGTTGGAAGAGACCTTAAAGTTTACCTAGTTCCAAGCCCTCTGCCCTGGGCAGGGACATCTTCCACTAGACAAAATTGCTCCTCAAGAGCCCCTTCCAATGTGGCCTTAAACACTTCCAGGGATGGAGCATCCACAGCTTCTTGGGACACCCAGTTCCAATGCTTCACCACCCTCACAGTAACAAATTTCTTCCTAATATCTGATCTAAACCTATTCCTTTTCAGTTTAAAGTTATTGCTCCCTGTCGTGTCACTACACACTCTTGTCAAAAGTCCCTCTCCATCTTTCTTGTAGGCTCCTTTCAGGTACCAGAAGGCTGCAATTAGGTCACCTCAAACCCTTCTCTTCTCCAGGCTGAACAAGCCTGACTCTCTCAGCCTTTCCTCAGAGGAGAGGCACTCCACCCTCTAAGATTCTTGGTGGCCCTCCTCTGGACTCACTCAAACAGGTTGAGGTCCTTCCTGTGCTGGGGACCCCAGAAGAGGGGCAAAATCACCTCCCTCACCCTGCTGGCCACACAACTACATATAGTTATATAATACTGTATTGTTCCAATGTAAAAAAAAAAAAGCATTTTACAAGAGATGAAAGCAGAACAAAAGGAGCAATCTAGAAGCACTTCTAGGGCACAGAGGGCTGATGTTATGACAGCAAAAACCCACCTAAAACTGACACTTGAAATCGACATAAGAACAACAAGAATTTCTAGTATGTTGTGGGTAGTGAAAGGGTGAACAATGAAAACATAGTACTGTTACTGAATAGTGCAGGTATCTTAGTGACAGCAGGCACAAGCAAGGCTGAGGTACTGAATGCTTTCTTTGCCCGAGTCTTCACTGACAAGGGCTTCCAGGTCTCTGTGAAGAGGGATGGTGGCGTTCACAGTGCAAATCAACAAGCAGCAGCAGATACAGACTGAATCAGGGATATATGTCATATTAATAACTCTCCTCCTTTAACTCTGAAACTGTGACACTAAAACTAAATTGAGACATAAAGATATCAAATAATGACAACATTTTTTTTTCCACTGCATGTGTTATTTCAATTAGGGTATATTTAGAACACTTAGTTCCATGGCATATGTTCATAATTAAACACACCTAAAAATATCACCGAAAATTAATTTAAACCAGACTTATTTTTAACTGCCTTCTTTAAAAGTGAATAATGAAAGAGGAAAAATAAACTAGTATTCCTCGACAATATTTAAATTAGAACTGAAGTTTAACAGTGTATTTTTTGCATATGTAACAATCAACATACTACGAAAACATAAACCACTATTTCAGTTACCCACTGAAAATAAGGGTTTGCAAATAATACATTAAATGTACAATTACAATGGAATTGTTGGTGATTTGTTTAAGAACTGAAGAATGGCACCCTTTTTGAAAGTAACCCAGCCGGTGCCTAGTAAATGATCTGCATTATGCAAGCCAGACTAGTCGAGCTAAAATCCAACAAAGCATTAAGTGTGCCAAGGGAAAAAAAAAACAAAGAAAAAACAAGCAATTGGAGAATGGTAAGCAAAACCTCACATTTAGGAAACTCAATCTTATATTTCAAAGCCCAACTGCAGAGATTATTCACATTCATTACTGTCCATCTTTCCATCTTACAATATCCAAACCAGATGCAATTTTAAGTCGCTATTCACAAAGCAGATGGAACGCAGAAACATTTTGGTATGGATCACATTTTTCAGTTGTTCTGTGCGTATTTCTCAGGTTTCAATGTTTCATAACCATTGTATTTGAATTTTACACCCCTGTTCTGGCCAAGTTGCCAGTGGTATGCATTTTTAAAAATTCTCTTTAAAACATACTTTGAACAGTAATGGGATCTGCCTTGCTACTTCCTCACCTACAGTCATTGCCTTGCCAAAAATTTATTTCATAGGAAGAAAATGAAACAAAAAGTTTCAAATGGCAATAGGATAACAGCTCTACAGATCTGCATTGCAGATCACTGTGATTTCCTCAATATTATGCTTTAAATAAATTAAGGCAAGAAATGTAGGCATTTGTAACGTTACAATCAGATGAATACACATGCCATTTTGATCCAAAGAATGCGTTAGGAATACATCAGCTATTTTCATTGATAGCTAAAGGATTTCCATTTGCTGTTAAGTAGACTGACTCTACTAAAGAACTGAAGTGTTTTAAGTATAGTGAACATACTATTTGTATCATACAATTTTATAAACTTAGCTTTACACCACAGAATTTAACTCCTTTCACATTTTTAATATGAAATACGACCTTACCATAGTGCTAAAACAAAAAACAACAACCTCCTGTGCAGCATATTCCCACAGAAATTTATTTCTGAACCAGGTGAAGTATGACACTGTAATACTGAGATCTGATTAAAATAAGTGATTGCCTGTCTAAATATGGAAACTAGCTGTATTTTAGCTCAGAGTTCAAATTTACCTCTTGCTATATAAAGCTGTAATACCTTTCTAAGCACCCCACACAATTTACAAGCAGATGCATTTCAGCAGCTGTTACAGATGTGACCGGACATGTAAGCAAACAGTTCAATTCTTTTCTTTGCATATGTTTAGAAATTTTTAGAAAAAGAAATCCAACAGAAATATTATTTATTTTTGTATATTTTAATAATGCATTAGGGTCTTAACATTAGGGATATTCTCAGCACACACACACACACACACACACACAAAAATAAAAAATAAACCAACCCTGCACATTATCTGCACAAGTACCTGTGCACACCCACACAAGTGTTCATTTTAGACACAGAACGTACTTTACTGGGACCTTGGGACAGTGAATGTGACCAGAATAAAAGTGACATTTTGAAGTAAGTTGATTCACAAACCTGCACTATGTAAGATAAGAATTATTACAATGAACATTAAAATCATCTTTCTATACTACCTTAAGCTTTTTTTTCAGCCAACTCTGCAGCACAAACAATTGCAAGCTTCAAGGGGGGAAAAGATGCTAAATATCAAGACAGGAATACCTTCAGTATGACTGAAAAGCTTTGGGGTTTTTTATTAAGATCAGTGTTCTTTCCCTCATTTTAAATACACAAAAATCTAGCCCATTCTGAAATTTTAAAATCTGTGAAGCTCAAAGGGGTACCAAAGCCAAGGTCTATTCCTTCAAGAACAAATAAAATCCATCTAAAAGATGGAGGGAAAAATGCTACAGTAACCTACAACTGACATTCCCTCTACATCTGTTCAGAGCACAATTTTACTCTTCCTATTCTGCTGATGGAAAAAATAAAATCCATCAAGTCATTGATAGTCGTGGAGATTTCGTTTCTGTACCATTAATGATCTGGTAACCACCAAGAGAAAAAAATAATTAGTGTCAAGATTCAAAATCAAAAGTATTATATGAAAATATCAGTTATTCCATGGGCAGAGGTCAATAGCTTTCGACTTTCACCAAGCGTGAGACACCTAATCTTTCGAAATCAAAGTACCAGAACACATCTGGAGAAAGCAGATTTTTTTCCCCAAAGGAATTCCAGTCTGTTTACTGGACTTTTCTCTTTTTTTTTTTTGTTGTCTTTTGTTTTTTTTTTTTTTTTTTTTTTTTTGTGAGTTTTTTTTTGTTTGGTTTGGTTTTTTTTGTTGGTTTGTTGTTCTTTTTTTTATTCAGAAGAAATGAGTAAATTGCACAATGGATTTATCTTTCCCCACGAACCAAAATCAAGAACTGAAACAGCATTGCATAACACAAAACTCCCCCTTATCCTCCCATGAAACATGAGGGGGAGTTTTGGGTGAGGAATGAATTCAGAATTATGTCCTCAGGCTTTACTCACCTCTTATTTGGAGCTCCAGTGTAATTGTAACTGACTGAAAAGAGGCCTAAAACTTGCTCCTGCAGCAGTTCTTTGACTATAGAGCTTCTTATTCATGCTCTTCAAAATCATATTAATGCCAGTATATTTTCAAAGGGAGATTGAAATCTTCCTTCAATTCCACCATTCATAGGGTCCTCTCACATGACCCTGTTCAGTTCTCTTTCAAAAGGTGCAGTAATGGCTGGACTATGGCTTTGATCCTGTCACCATTTTTTTATATTCTAGCAGTTTAGAATTGATATAGTTTCAGGGGCTGCTTTGAGAGTCTTTTTGTAGTTGGGAGCTCAATAATTCCTGCATTTAGGCTGCAGGAGGATCAAACCACAGCAATCTTTCAGGCAAGATCCTTACCTTCATACAGGTACAGTCTAATTCCAGCCATGAGCTCATAATAAACTCCAATACTTTGTCTTTCATCTAATTCTCCTATAAAAGCTTCATACCTTTTAAAGAGCATATCCTAAATATATGTGAGCCACATTTCTTTTCACATTTACTGAAAACTGATCTCACAAGCTTAGACAAGGGAATTTCTGAATAAGAGATACATTGTATGGGGAAGAATCTATAAACTCAGCCACAGAGGAGAAAAAATTCTCTTTGAAATCCTTCCTTTGTTTTAGGCACAAAACCTGTACAACCTCTGCACAGCAATTTTAGAGTTTATTCTTTAAATCCAAGGTCATGCAGCCATAGCAGCTAGCTCATGCTCAGAGGGGAGGTAATCATACTCTGTTCTTCTCAGCAAGTGCTCTTTGCTGAGGTCAAAGAAATGGGGCAATGTAACACTGGAATCCATTACAAATTAGCATAATGTCACCACCTCTCTCTGTGACATTTAAAATGAGCACAGATGAAGGACAGAGTGGAAAACAATGCAATTACAAGTATCTGGATCCAACAGTAGTTCTGGAAAAGAACAAGGAACTGAAATTGCCTGTAATGAATCCTTTAACAAACTCCAGCATTCCTTGTGTTGCCTTCTTTCTCTGACATATCATTAAACAAATAAATATATTTTAAAAACCCAAACAAAACAAAACAAAAACAAACAAACAAACAAACCACCAAAGCCCAGAAATTCCAGTCAGACACTCACTTCTGAAGGTAGGAAATCTGAATGAAACACCACCACAAGTTTTCATCATGTTCAAATACAAAAGGAGAAAATGGTCATAAAGGTGAGAAGAACACCATCTCATTGCCACAATGCAACACCACTGTGAGGCAATCTATGAAGACGAGACCTTTCTCTGCCTATACACTGACACCTAATCAGAATTCTATCACTTCTGAAAATCTGAAAAAGAGGGCACAAAATGTAAAGAAAAGGCAAAAGAAACATACAAACCCCAGAAACAAAATGTGTTGCCTTTTCTTACACAGTCCACTAGTAATTGCACAGTATTTTTTAATCAGCTATGCTCAAAATTATGGGGAAGGAACAGAAGTACAGGACAGAGTGAGAAACAACTCAGCTCCCTTTCAGTAAAAATCAGCAACTTCCATTTCATCCTACATGTTCTAAGCTTTCTGGGAAAAAAAAAAACAAAACAAAAACAAGTGGAAGTATCTAAAAACTTGTGTCTTAACATAGTCTGAAAACATTTTTAATTTTATGTCTTTTCTGAAACATGATAGCTAATTAGTTATTTGATTATCATAATCAGAAACACTAATCATTGCAGTCTTGATGAAAATTCAGTGATTATCCCAAGAGGGTTACGGTCCAGTAAATGTGTTGACAGGCTATTTGCTATTGTAATGGCAATGAATCATGATAACATATAGCAGAAAACAAAAGACAAATACAGATTAATACTATCCATAATACTTCAACACAAGAGAAAATGTAATGTGACCTTCAGGTCAAATTATGTGCTTCCTAATCAAGCAAAATTTCTTGTAATATCACCTTTGCATTCAGAAGACTACAGTCTCCTAGTGAATGAAAATACAACTCCCAGTAAAATGGGGAGAACCAGTGCCAAGCCACATCAAGATGTCTCCTTAAAATCCGGTCACATTTCATTGAAAGTTAATGTTTTATTGCTTACAAGTCCAATCTAAACATTTCAAGTAAAAATAAAATGCATGAAACTGCACCTCTCCCCTTTGTAGTTTTCCCTCTAAATCTTTCAAACACCTAAAGAACTATTTATTCTATACAATCACTATTATATATCTTTACCTCTATATTAAAGTAACTTCCCTTTTGAGAAATACTTAGCAGTATCAGACCTTTTCTTGTGAAAATAACAACAGAAAACTGACATTTGCTGAACCACTTTTCCCCAAGAAGTTGCAGTTTGCTTGCCCACCTGAGGATTTCTTTTTAACCCCATTCCTTCACCCTATAATTTCTTATTTCTATTTTCAATTTAAAAAGCTGCAAGTGGAACTGTTCAGAGATGAAATAGTCACTGAGTTGCTTTAAAATACTAAATTACTATTATCTGCTCCATGAGTTGGAACCCGTTTCTCTCTTTCACATTTGTGCCTTTTTATTTTTATTATTTTCAGCAGGTAATATTAAATGTCACCCAAGCTCTACAAAAATACCAATGCCATTAATTTTTTTTTTTTTTTTTTGGTCTCCTTCCCCTTCAAGACTAACAGCTGCCAGAATTGTGGCTGTCAAAACTGGCAGCTGGGAACTTTTCCCATACTTGCCAAAGAGTTGATTTCAGATATGCAAATAACACTTCTCCAAAAATTGTCCAAGGGGTCCCAAGAGGCACAACTGAGGTTAGATACTTCCTTTACAACTCTGTGAAGCCCCTGTATCTTTCGATCTCCCAGAAATAGAAAACAAGAATTCAAGACAAGGAAATGTCACTTTCACAATGACTTCGCATAGACTAGCTGTCTATCACTCTACAGGGCAAATGTATATGGCTTCCATTGTCAGAGGACCCCAGCAATCTAAATATTTCATGTACATATACTCTCACCATGACTACCAAATGTAGAAAAAGTACAGTTGTATTTTAAAGATAAGGAACCAAGGCACAAAAATGCTAAATAAACCTGGCACAATAAACATAAATGTTATGGATTCATATTAATGAATGGGAAGCGAGATCTCACAGAACACCTACTTCAGCTACACAAAATGAAGAAAAACAATTATACTTGACTCATTTGTCAGACATTTGACAAATCTGAAGAAAACTCCAGAAAAGAAAATACATGTGGGAGGTTTATTCCAGAGATTTACTGCCCGATAACCAGTAATGTTTTTTTACCCTAAACTTCATCTGTAGATAAACCTCATTTATTCTTCTCTTTCATTAAGTGTCCAAGAAAAGAAGTGTCATGTTTGCAACAAATTTGTGCATAACAGAGACATCGTATTTTCTCTGAGTCTTCCTTTTTGTGGATTAAATAAAACTAAATTTGTCAGTATTTTCTACAGGCCATGTATTCAAAATCCCTCATCATTCTTACCCTTCTTTTTTGGACTTTTCTAGCTTGCTCAACTCCTCTTTAAATTGTGATGACCAAAACTACACAGTGTACTAGATACGGCCTGAGATGCACTGACTTAAATAGTTATTTTTCACATCTTGCACACAGTAAACCTGTTCATACATTTTACAGGATCACATTGTTAACTTCTGTTTCATTTCTGACTGACTATAACCTGATTAGCCAGATATTTCCATTTTGGGGCATTTAATTCCTCCTTTCTGAGCATAACATTTCCCACAAATCTTGAATGAATATCAACTTGTCACTTTAAAGATGTTTTCTGAAATTTTGATTGCTGATCCCGAACAAGCCCCATACACATTGATAAACCTTCATTTTATCTGCAATTTTACAAGAATACATTAGTCTGTCATCGACATCATTAATGAAAACACTGAAAGTAATATTCTGTCCTGGATAGACAAATGCAATACTCTGTTGACATTTTTTCATAATCTGAAGGGACACTAACAGTAACTGATTGATTCTCATACATCACAGGGTAATGATGAAACAGAGTCCAAGTTGGCCTCCAGGGATGTCATGTGGGACAGGATGAAAGTGTGTACTAAACTCAACATGTGTTACATCCACAGATTTCTATGGATCTGTTACCTAGTCAAAAGTATTCTAAAAGTAAATAAATTCTTGTACCTATTAAATGCTTGTTCTAGACTACTTCCAAGGATTCAGCTCAGGCTGGTTGTGACAGCAGTGTTCTCTTTTTCTTATTTTGAAGCCCAGAAATACATTTTCGTCCTAGAACCTTCCTCCATGAGTTTTCAAAATGTAAAATATTCAGAGAAAGCTCTCAGTCATTATTTTTTAAATTTTATTCATTCATTTTATTTTAAACTTCTTTCTTTTAAGAAAGCATACTTCAGCATGCACCTCATCATAAACCCTATGTCCTCATGTTTCCCATGTACTCTATGTACTCATTAAAATACTTCCATTGGGTATTGTCAAATAATTCTGTACGACAGTGCATGAAGACTGAAGCAAAAAACAGCACTGAATTCTTCAGCTTTCTGTACATTATCCTGTATTTTCTCTCTTCTTTATATTTAAGGCCTTGAGCCACCTGCTCTAGTGTGAGGTACCCCTGCCCAGAGAAGGGCAGGTTGGGACTAGATGATTTTTAAGGTGCCTTCCAAGCTCTTAACAGTCAATGATTTTATAATGGAAAGATAGTATGCTCTAGATTTTATATGTATATGAGATTGACTTAACCTTCAATGATTTTTTTTTCTTATCAATTTCCAATTAACATACAGTTTCCATTTTGTACTACTTCATGTTATCTTTATTTCCAGGTTATTTTCTTTATTTTTATGCCTAGTTATGTAGGCATTAAAAAAATCCCCTTTCTTCTGGCTTTTTGGGTGTTGGTTTTTTGGTGTTTTTTTTTGTTTTGTTTTGTTTTTTGGGGTTTTTGCTTGTTTGCGTTTTTGTTGTTGTTGTGGTTTTGGGGTTTTTTGAGGGGGGTTGTTTTGTTTTGTTTTGTTTTCATTTTTTATTATTTCTTTCTGGTTCAGATTATCCAAGAGCTGATGCAGTCATAATGGTATTTTACAGAGCTGCCTGTCCCCATTGCACCACCTCTCAAAGCATTTGCATACATCTACTGGAGTCCATGTCTACACTTCTCAACATGCTTCAGAAGATCCTCTTTCAGGAGCTTACTTATCTGTTCCCTAAATTTGTCTAAGTCCATTATCCTCATTCTACTGTTAGGCATTTTTCCCTCTGGGAGAAAGAAGACTGAAATGTAGGTTGAAAATAGTTATTCAAACATGTTGTTCAAATGTAAATAATTTGGAACTTACACAGTTGAATGGGGTCACAAACAAATGTCATGCTCAGACTAAACTCAGGTCTTCAGAATGTCAAAACGATACCCCACACTCTATCCCACAAATCTTTTTACTTGCAAAAACTCTTGCACATTTTCAGGAAATCCCATGTGTCTGAGAGTCTTTCTCCCCTTTAAGTACTAATGTCTGACCATTCAAAAACATGGCTACTATGAATACTGACACTGTATTACCTATGGGGAAGGATACTGGATAAACAGAAACAGTTAGCATTCTGTTCTGGGAACACCATTTTGAAGAAGCTTGACTTGCAGTTTGAATTCAGGAGTCCTGGGAGTCCTGGGAACCACACTTTTTAATACTACCAACCAGGAAAAAATCAAGTTGTTTTCCTTAAAACTGTAAAGAATAGATACATAGAACAGGATAAATACCAATGTAATGGGACTCCAGAAGACTGACTTGGGAGCTAGACAAATGATGAAGTGTTTTGAAATGTAACCACAATATGAAAAGTGAACTTATTTAACGGAAACTTATTTAAAGGAAACAACAAGAAGGCATAAATATATTAGAAATCTTGCAGTATTAGAAGGCATGTAATTTGTCAGATAAGTTGCAATTTCACTTGCCAAAATTTATATCATTAACTACTTCACAACTACCTCCATGCCTGGCCTTACTGCCTTGCTAACAGGAGGAGGGTAAACACATTTTGTGAGGTCACAGCACACTCAATCATGTGTCAACAAACTGTACCTCACACATGGCAACCTAAACCTTGGATCACGTCAGAGAAACTGTTTGTGTCAACACCATCAAAACCATTTATCATCGATCCCCAGCATTCCTGCTAGGATGGCCTGAAAATATTTTGGCTAAAGCATTCATTCCCTTGAATTTTTACTGCTTACAGTGCATTTTGCACATGACTAAATAAGATTGGAGTGATGAATTTTTGCTGTCTATCAGAGGTGGTTTACCTCAGCAAATAAATTCTCACATTAATAACCTTTCTTACAGGAGTTGAGTGACCTTGTATAAACATATTCGCTCCTTCTATCAAAAATTAAAACATGTAGCATGATTTGACAATCCATCATTTTCCATCCTACAAAATAACAGAAGATGCAAATCCCAAAAGTTTTACATAAATTATGCATGTTGTCTGTCTATACACTATAGAATTCCAAGAACATATGCATTTCTGTAGCTTCTAATTGGGCTTTTTAGAGATAAGATGTTTCCCACTGGGAAGCTGTTAAAAATAAGACAGACAGTTATCCTCACGCCAACATGACCCCAACTCACCAAGAAATCCAAAATAAATGCAAAAAGATGGCATTACTTTATGAAACAGACGAGCTTTTTTAAACTTTTCCTTGGAACTACAGGAATTGGGTCATGGTGCATTTAGTAAAGAAGAACCTCAAGGGCCTGCAACTGTAGTAAACTTACTGTTATAATATGAACTCTTATGATAAGGCTGGCATTCAGGATGCATTAACAAGAAATTGGATGTTTTTGAGGGTTTGATATGTTCAAGAGTTTGAACATAATCTCAAATATTAATTGGCAATGCATACACTTCTATAAGAGAGCAAGAACAAAGTATCAAATGAATTCCTCCAATATAAGCCTACTTAACAATATGTCAGAACTGCTTTGTAAAAGCCCTATTCATGTCTTCTAAGAACATTAAACCAAACCAAATACGTAAAGCTAGTGAGCAGAAAATTTGGTTTCCAAGACCAATTTCAGTATTAAAATAAAGGATCATACACAGCTTAAAGCAGGATAGGTTGCACTAATTTTGGTCAATATGAGCAGGATCATGTAGTACAAGTGGGAAAAAAAAAATATATTTTTTTATGAGCACAGCTAAAAAGAAAACCATTGGAAAACTGTTCCAAAAGATTATTTGAGTTGAGTAACGTATTGAAAAGGAGGGAAAAAAACCCCACAAATCTGTGATGTGAACAGTTTATTATGTTACTTGAGATCAAATCACTAGTCCTGATCTTTACTAATATTCCTATCACAAGTTTGTTTCAGTATGTATGATAACACAATTGCAGTAACTTTCAATTTCAAGTAATAAAAAACATAATTTAAAATCCAGTATTTTATTCATGATGGCTATTGAAATACATGTTTGTAAACAATCAAGTCCTTCTGACTTAACTCATTCCCAGATTATCACCCAGAGAGTTACTAACCCTGACCTCTTCCTTTAGAAAAAAGCACACAACAGAACTCAGTATGTGAAATGTGTGAAAGCAAATGAAACATAATAACCTGGGTCAATAAGGCTTATTTATGGCTACTTGATAATCCATGTCCAAAAGATTTCAGAACAAGTATACAGAAAAGCTTTCTTTGTCATGCCCGAACTGTCAAAAAGCTTTAGAAGCAAACAAGCCAACCAAACATCACAGTTCCTTAATATGGTACGGATATAGAACATAATCCTCTACAAAACTACTTATATACTAAATTTAGTATTCACTAACTCAATAGTGGATGCAAGAGTGCTTCATGAAAAGCTAAAAGAGGCAAAGGAGATGGATAAATAAATACATGGTTTACAGCCAGATTTGCATGAAGACTTCAGTAAAACTGAAAAATCTTTGAAAATATGCTAAACTTTGGCTAACCACAGAAACAGGCTTTAGCCCAAACTCATTGAAATGTCTAACCAAAAGCAAATAACTGCCCCAAATGCATAATTGTCCTCTATTTTGTAGTTGGAATTTCATAATGTGGCAATCATCCAAAGAGTGGATAAGATTCAGTCTCCTTAAAAAGATAGCTAATGCCCCAGAGATTCCCTCACATGACAGGTTATGACCCATAGGGTAGACAGTGCAGAGGTCAACTGTGCAGTTCAAGAAAAGCAGCATAACTGGTGTGTCTGAATTCCACACCAAGTATCCACATTTTATTTCTTACTTCCCTGATACGAACATTAGCTAAGAGACCTTTTAATTGTTTAAAGCAATGTAAAATTGTACACACACTCTTGATTTCACCATTATGCACAACCCTTTCTTTTCTACCCATTCAGCTAATTTAACAGCGCTTTAAAATTATGTCAGTGTAACAATTTTTTTCATGTTCATTCTGATCTTAATAGGTTCATCCTACCTATCTTCAGGCAACTATGATACCTACATTAACTCAGTTTTTGTTCAAGATTCTCAGCGTGATCATTCCTCGTAATATCTGAGCCACTTTCTGTGATTACCTCTACTTTCCTTTTAATTATCCAAGAAGTGCTAAGTTTAGCACTTCAGCTGGCTACTTAATTTTAGGGGGGACACAGAGATCAGTACCCAGGTGTGGCAAAACTCTGCAGATATGTAACAAGCTAGGCTCTTCACCCTCATGCTCTTCTTAGATAAACAGAAGATTGGGTGGCTAATGACAAAAATTACTTGGTGGTTTAGGACTGAAACTTGGAACGAATCACAGGCACGTCTCTATGCAGTACATCTGGAGTCAACTGACTGGAATGGAGTGGAGACCTCTTCCAGGAGGAAGACCTTAGGCCTGAGGCCTCTTACTTATTAATTTTTTTATTCTGCAAAAGAGCAGCACAGTTCTCAACCCTGACTCTATACACAATTTAATATTACAGCAATTCATTGCCATATTGCAATAGTTTTCTCAAGTCATACCAAAAATATGAAGAGACCTGGTGCTAGAGAACCTCTGGAGATTACCCAGTTTCGATTACAAAAAAAATAAATTCAGGACCTTCTCCCTAAAACCCAACGATCTCTCCTACTCAATACAGGCATGTGGATATAAGATCAATACTAACCCTGCATTACAGTCTGTTATGGCTTCAGGGCTTTCTATGTGTATCGAAAAAGTAGATGGACCATCATATGGAACACTCTCCCCGCCATTTGCACTACAGCAAAATCCCAAACCCTCGTCTTAGGACCAGAAGTTTTTTCTCCTGCTCTGTGCTTTCCCTGGTGCCCATGGGAACAGCCAGAAAGTACACTCCCTGTAACTTTCAGTAGAGAAAAAATTGTATTTAATTCTGAGGGCTCAGTCCAATTCTGAAAGATCATAAAATAAAATTACTAGTAGAATATTGTCTAGACTTCTCTCTCAATTTATATCAATTTTTATACAATCTATTTAATTAGCACTTTTTTATTTAATTAAATATCTGTTAGGTGAGGGACTGATTTAATAAAATGCAAGGTTACTTACTTTGAATAATTTACAGAAACCTCTTTGTTCCTGAAGACAAACTAAAAATGCACTTCAAATTAAAAGCAAGCAAACAAACAAAAGAACAAGGAAAGGGGAAAAATGCTGGGAACTCAGAAGGGAGCTAGAAATATTGTGAAATCAGAAGTGGTAATGAAGCAGAGAAGACTGGAGAGAAGTTGACATTACTGGAGGGCTCTCCCACACAACAATCAAATGTGCATTTACTGCGGTGGAAGAAGAAAGGCAAATTAGGTTTAAACATGGAATTTCACAACAAATCAGGCTTCATGCTTTGTAACCTTTCTTGGAATATTATTTTTTAATAAAATTTTCTCTTTTTAATGCAAACCTTTCAGACCCCCAAGAAATTCTCCCCATGCACCTACACTGTGTTTTCTGGCTTGAATAAGTTTGTTAGTAGATAAACATTGCCGCTGCCTCATGCTTGAAAAGTTTTGAATGTAATTGACTGTCAATGATATGATGATTTATAATGCAATCTGCTGCTACTTCTGCTGCTGCAGATAACTCTAATTTGCCTCTATTGTATTAGATATGATGAACTTGACAATCATTTTCAATTTTCCTATTTGGCTTTCATTCAGGTTGATGTGGCCAGTAACAGTGAATTTTCATTGTTCTCCCTCTAATGCAACAAAGGAATAGGAGCTTGTTTTATATGAAGCAGTTGGCTCTTTCCAAAAGACTCATTCATTGTGTAATGAAGCTTCTGCCAAGCAAAACATTTACTAAAAGTGGGGACTGAAACTTCTGGTTTAAATATTTGTGTTTCACTGAATCATATACTGGCCAAGTTGCACTACACGAAAAAGATAGGTGACAGGGAGATAAGAGCCTACCAACATGATGGACATTGTACCAGCTGATTGAGATTACACAGTTCCTTAATTCTGATCACAATCACACCTGGAGGCTTTGGCTTCTCTTGGGAAGACAGGTGAAAGAGATCAAGATGTTCATGATTTCTGTTTTTGAGGAAAACTATTAAGGAATGAAAAGCAATAGAAAAGACCTTGGTGCATATAAGAGTAAGTTTAAAGAAATGCTCGCCAGACAAGCATCATTTGACAACTCTTCAATTTACAGCCCCACTATCTTGTAAGGCAACAACTCAGGAAGGTAAAATGTTTGTTTATTACTAGCCATAGAGATAAGCAAATCAGCTTTAAAGTGATACACATTAGACTATGAAAAACAGCCTTTGTGGCTTCAAAAAACACAGCATCCAACGTCTCAGCTGTACTTTCTCTCCATATAAAAGAAAGATAATTACACGTGCATTTGTTCTAGCTTGATCTGGTGTGCACAGACAAAATGTAAAAATTACATATTCCCAGTCCACAGAACAGTTTCTATTTACAGAGTTACATCTGTTTTTTCATCTAGCAATGTTTCCATAATAGTTGCAATGGAGTTGTAATGTCACTCCAGCTGCCACTTGGAAGAATGAGACAGGTCCTATTCTACCTCATCCATCACCAAAAAAGGACTGGCATCTAAGTTTCAGTAAGTAAACTCTATTCTGTGGGAAGGATATGACAAAAAGATTTAAGATTTCAAGTTCAGTTTGAACAGCTGGCAGTTGGAAAAATGATTTGTAGACTTGCAAGCTAAACACATCTAATATGGAAATCATTGAGAAAGAAGAAATAGGGAACTCCACACTGTCACTTTCACAAAGTTACCTTTTTGACTATAACTGCATTTCAAGAATTACATGATTTACAGTATCGTGTTTTCTGTGTACTAGAATTAATCCCAGTATCATTCATCCACAATAAACTATAATACTGTAGAAGTTAATTTTGTTTCAATTAATATGAAGAAGCTTCTCATAAATAAACTTTGCAGAAGCTTAGGCCAAGTTTGAAGGAGAATTGACTGATTTTCCCTTGTTCCTACAGCATAAAATATCACCATGAACAACATAAAGAATGATGATGTAAAATATGTGGACTGCAAAAAATACAAAGGTTGAGAGGAATGGCTGTTGCTTGCTGGACACCTGTTACAGTAATTCAGGACTGGAAAGCATTAAGTGATTGTCTTTCCTTTGCAAAAATATTGTAAGAATGTAGACCTAGACCTTAAGCATACACTTTAAACATTTTACTTCTTTGAAAACAGGAAGCATTTTTAATAGTCCAGTGATACGAAATTATTTTCTGAAGGCTTAAGAATTATTCTTTGAACAATTTGTTCATAAAGCTTGCAGAAGAAACACAAGATTTAATCGCTCTTGATCAATTTAGAGGGAAAAAGCAAGCAATCCTATAAAATATCTTCAACAGAGTGAATTTGTATTGTATAATTAATATGTAATCATCTATCAATGAAGCAAGATGCATCACTTCACCTTTAATAGCTGGAGTCACTGAAGAAGAAGTTTTGGTTGGAGACAAATGTGCAACTGATTACAAATTCTAACAGGGAATCAGCTACAACAGTGAAGGTAATATTATGATGTGGAAAAATGCCTGCAGTTACATACCAATAGGGCATGAGGCAACAATTTGACAAGATAAAATCTTTTGAATGTGCCCTACCTTTCAGATAGAATTTTACTTTTACTGTCCAAGTAGAATTTCAAACACACTCTGCTTCTTCTGCTTTATTCACACAGAACAACATTTATGGACAACAACTCAGCAGTAACCTGTGGCTGCACACCATGAGACAGTATATGGATTGTGTTTCTCTATACCATGTGAAGGGTGGGCTCTCAGTATCTATGCACAACATTTTCCCTGTCTTGAAACTCAAAGATCAGCTTAAACCCAAAACTATCAATTTACTTCAACAGTCCTCAGAGAACAAAGAGCAAGAACTGCAACTGCATGTAGAGAACCACAGCTCATGTGTGCAGGCATAAGGTTTACTCTTTTTCTTCCCAATGAAATAAAATGAAAAGATCTTTCGTTCAGTGCCAAAGCAAGCTGAATTTGTTGTTTAGCAAGAATATTGTTTAGTATAACTGGTTTTTGTCAGTAGACACTGCTTCAAAATTTAAATGCCTTTCAGTCCCTGAAAACAGAAGCAAAACAAAAGAGAACATTTGACTGAGAACAGAAATGTAAAATTATAATGTAGTAACAGTGCAGCAACATAGCAAAAGCTACACATTCCTACAAGCATGATATCAAGTATGTATTTGCTATTATCTTTGGAAATTTTGAGCTGATACCTTACTCATGTTGTTAAATTTGGAGTAAAACCTCCTGAGATACAGGATGGTTATGGTTGACAAACTAAATTGTAATTCATCCCCTTCTCTCCACTGTGTCATTTGTAGAGAGAGGAAGGAAAAATAAAGACAAGCTTTTTTTGGTGGCTTGTTTAATCTGCTAAAACCTATTTGAGGTAATCCCTGCTCCACAGTGGCTCCCAGTGGGAGACGTAAGCTGGCAGCAATACAAGTATTCCCCAAAAAAGCTGCAACTAAAACATCTCTTTTAAAATATACTCTAAGAAATGGGAGCTGAGCTTTTTTTTATTTTAAAAAAAAAAAAGAAAATAAGAAAAATATTTTTCTACAAGCACTTGCCAGTATGGCACCTCAGATTAATAACAGAAGATG
This sequence comes from Pardalotus punctatus, assembly GCA_013400915.1. Taxonomy (NCBI): domain Eukaryota; kingdom Metazoa; phylum Chordata; class Aves; order Passeriformes; family Pardalotidae; genus Pardalotus; species Pardalotus punctatus. Next base: position 114,884 of record VZTX01022735.1, on the reverse strand, counting down.
AGAAACCTCCTGTGTCTTTAGGTAATAGTATTTAAATGGAAAGTTGTTGAAAAAATGTTGAAAAATGAACCTCCCATACAGGTGCTGACGACGTGGTCCATCTCTGGCCTCTGGGGTTTCAATATGGTAACAATCTTAGCTATGTAAGTAAGATTTCTGCTTTCCATACTGTAAACAACAGAGTAAGTTATTAAGAGGTCTGTATATCTTCATCAGGACATTTACATTTCTTTTTTTTATTTTCCCAATGAGATCATGACAAGATTTATGAATAAAAATTTTCAGGCAGAAAGAGGTATTCGCTGTGTAAACCAGAAATCCTTTAAAGTCTGGTGTCTCTATTCACTGCTCTATCAAACGAATGAAACAAAAAACACACACAAAACAGTGTCTGAACATGTCACAGTGTATACAGCTGCTCTGAACTGCAGTAAGCACTACCTGAATTTTTCAATGTGTATGGAGTTCAAAAAATGAAGTCACTATTAGAGCTTTTATGAACACATAAAAGCAATCCAGTGACGAAGAACTTCCTAGCATTTTACAGTGCAGCTTTGCTACTGAAGCAGCACCATGTAGTTAAAGAATTCAGTTTTTCTATGGGAATGCTTTCATATGCACACTTTGATGACAACATCATAAATGTATTGTGATTAAAAAAAAAAAAAAAAAAAAGTCCTCTCTTTTTTTCCTTGGTTGTTATCCTTCTTCCCTTCATTGCTACAGAACACAAAGACCAACATTTCCACACCTGACACTTAACGGTTCAGCTCCTGAATCCACGTGTGGTATATTTAACTGCAATTTTTATTCAATTCACTGTGGGTGCAGACACTTAGCTTTACACACCAGATCTGAAAGCACTGGTTCTAGTTCAAACAAAACTGTATCACTGTGTGGGAAAGCATAATATCAGAACTGGTGAAAGGCTGCATTTAGATTGCACTACACAGCAGAAAAAGAAGAAATATTCAAAAGGCATTGAAAGAAAGGTGGTATGGTGTGGGTTTTTTGAGAAAAAGAACTGTAGGATTAAGAGAGAAAAAAGGAATGTAGCTGTCATGCAAAGAGCTGGACTCCCTGCGTTAGAGACAGTTTTCATTTATAGAGACAACTGCAAGCAGCAGAAAACACTAGCATGCTTATTGTCAGTGAATAGCATAATTTACCTTATAAAGTACTGCTGAAAATGAAAAGAAAGTTCATATAGCTGAACTAATAACTGAACTAATTTTTCCAATCTCCACTCAGGTGAGAGAGAAAAATAATGTATAGGAGGCTCCAAAGCGAAATCTTCAGTCTCAGACATTGTGGAGGTTCCAAATCTAACTGAAATATTTGCAGTCATTTTGTTGTTTAACATTTTATTAAAAATAAACAGCAATAAATATATTTCCTGATTTATACTTTTGAAGGGTATTTTTAGTGTTTCAGTTTGCCAACAATAAATACTTTATAAAACAAAAGTGGCAGTGGCCTTTGACAAAGCACCTATTTTGCCAAAATGGCATTTAACCAAAACCAAGTTTCTCCTGTTTCTAAGCCTTGAGTTCTGCTGAACTTCAGTTCCGTAGTGGCAGCCCTGTCATGAAAACCACTTGGAGCCAAGGAATCACCTGGCCTCTGCTTTTCTTGATACAGAGACAAAAGTCTTCATGGTGATGGAAATTGTGCATCTGCATGCATTTAATCTTTCCTTAGGGGCCTGATTTACCAAATTATCATAGAGATTAGGATGCACTCAGGGGGTATATCCACATTTCTTTTGTCAGAATAAGAGCAGGTGATAGGTGCATCCAGCCCTGCAGCTTTGTATAGCTAAGGCCTCAGGCTCGTTTCCAGGACCTGATCTTGATTGTCTGACCCCATACAGTGTAAGAATGCCAATTTAAAACAAAACAAAAAACAAACAAATAAAAACCAAGCAACCAAAAAAAAAAAAAAGACAAAACAAAATGTTTTCTTAAGTGTCCAGTATAAAGACCTCTTTTCAGCATTGTTTGTTTTTGTTTCATTTTTCCATCAATGCAAAATACTCTTCTGCTTTTCTTGTTTGGCAACCTGAATTTCAAAATAGTAACGTAAAAGAAAATGCTCTGGGTCAAAACATTCAAACTTTTCAATAGCTCTGAACTTCACAAATTAGAAAGAAAAGAAAAATCTCTATTGCAATCAGAGGCTTTAGGGTTGAATGCTGTTCTGGTAAGCAGAATGCGCAGGTGGGATAATGCTTTTTAATACCAGTAAACACAGTACTGGTTAAACAGAGATAACATAGCAGCACTGTCAAAAAGAATCTCAGAAGTTAATGCATGATAGCAATGGCCTTATAGTGTAATGCAGGGAATAACAGCAGAAAAAACAGAGGGAATGGCCCAGGTGCCTATCCATGAGGGTGGGTCAAATCTGTACAGGGAAGGACTGCAGAGGTCCAGTTTTCACCCTCCACCTAACTCCTGCCTGGCACTGAAAAAACTTATCCCAGTCCTTTTCATTCCCCAGCACTCCTGCAGCTAGGAGATAGTTGGTTCTTACCGATTAGTGGAAAATAACATTTTTTCTTCTCCTTTTAAGAGATACAAGATAAGCAACAGTAAGTACAAGGACATCCTTGGAGCCTTGTTGGCAGCAGCCTATAATTACATAAGATTAGGTATAATGTGATACTATGCCCAAGGCCCTCTGAAGTCTTCGCACTGCCCATTACATTTTGGTAGACAGAGAAGAGAAGAAGGGAAAGCTCAGCTCTTTATAAGAATTGTTTAACTACATATCTAGATGATGGAATTGGAGATTATGGGAGACATTTGATAAATAAGGCAGTCAGTGCACCACAAACCCCCCCATCAACCCCCAGGTCAAGCCTATTAATAGCAGTATCCTACAGAAAATTGACATTTTATCAACACTTTAAAATTTGTTTAATCCTCAAATTTCCTATTGTGAGGGTACATGTATTCCCAGGAATGCTTCTTTGAATAAACTTGAATTAACTTCCAGTGTATTTTATCTACCAACTAGCCACTGCTCGCTGTGCTACAATAAAACTGAGGTTTCAAAACCATTACCATTAATTCTTCCTTCCCACTGTTTAGTCTGAGGCTGCCTCTACCATTCTGACTTTGAAGGCTCACAGATCGCTCTAGTATCTCTATTTATTGGCCCAGGCAATTACTGGTTGTACCTGTACAGATGGTACAAGTTGTCACAAGTACAGACATACCCGACAGCTCTCCTGCCTAAAGCCTGACCACCGACAATACCTGAGTATTTGTCCAGCACACTGATAGTAAAAGAGAAAGGTGAATAAAGCAACTTTTCTCTCTGATGCCTCCAGAAACTTTCTGGGTATTAACCAGCAGCTGTCATAGCTACAGAGATTAGGACCAGTGAGGACTGCCATTGGTACTTGCTGTAGTAACTTCTACATTTACTCTCTGGATGAAATGGTAAACCATGCTATGGACCCCTCTCTTCCAAACACTACTATAAAAAAATTGCTTTGGGAAAAAAATTAATGCATATAATTTCTCATTCTCACTGAAGTTCTTCTCATTTTTCTTACTTATTTTACTCCAATAGACTGACAGATCTTTCAAGCATTGTGCATCCAGCAGTCTGTTCAGTTGACAATAGTGAAAGGTTGAGGATGGGGGTGTGGGAGAAGAGGGTGAGAATGACTGTAGATAAGGTGAAGAGAAAGGAAAAAGAAATGCTCTTGCATAATACTTAAATACCTTCCTCTCCCACTTTAGAGTGAAATTTAGTCTGCACATCAGTTTCTATGCAGAGACTATAAATCCAAATTATATAGCCATATACCAAATGCACCAAGGGAAGCCACTTCTCCTTTTTCCTTGATAAGGTGTCCCCTTCTCCCACTACAAGATGAGTAAATTACTCCACCTGTCTAACTGATCTCCAGTATTCAGCCTGACACTGACAATGCCAGTGCACCCGTTAGTGTGATGGACAAGTGATTGGCAGCATGGCATTTGCTGCTTTCTATAATAAGTTGGTTATTATACAATGATGTTGACAATCCAGAGACTGCAAATATTAAACTGTAACTAGGCACAGGTTTGAAAAAGAAAAAAAAAAAAAAGAAAAAAAAGGAAAAAAAAAAACAGGTTATAGGTGAAATGTGACCCTGAATAAATTTTATGCCAAAGGCTTCTTTCATTTTGAAAAGAAAAATACCAAACTTTAAGTATGACACTTCTTCTTAGGAGCAAATTATGCTATTTATGTATAGCCACCAAATGTCAGTTCTGAGTTTTCCCATAAACTAAGCACAAGATTGCAAGTCACTGACTTGATCAGCTTCTCAGGCATATTGTGTCTATAAATGCAGAAAGTGTAAGCAACTACAGTTACAGTCTTTGTAAGGATACATCTTCTGCAGCCATAGTAAACTACCACTTTGATGCAACTATTCCATTTTCTCCCCCATCACCCTGCAATGTATCTCCCTTCTGTACAAGCATCACTCTGGAACAAGTGTCACTGCACTGTCTCAGGACCAACTAAAGCTTCACCATCTATCAGCAGCTGGAAGTCTGAATGGCCTTGGTACATAACAGAGGACACCAGTTTGTAGCTTATAGAATCTACTGGCTCAACTTGGAAAACAGAATAAAGATCCATTCTGGAATTTATAAAATTATACTAAAATTTCAATCAAATTACTTTCTTATTTAAACCCAGCATCTTGTTTCCAGCTGTTACTAGTATCATGCAGAATAAACCCACTGTACCAATTAGGCACCTTTGAGGTCAGCTCATCCCTGTCATATTTTCATCCTAATTTTTAATACTGAGGAATTACTTTAAACATTTATATGGGAAATTGACCCCAAGTATTATTCTTGCTAGCATTAGTTATCATGATGATTGATATCCTTGATCTTCACTTAAATGTTTACAGAGTTATGGAAAACTTACTCAGAGCATTCACGAGACTCCCTGGCGCTCACACTTCAGCCACCAGAGACTTTACTGGGACCGAAGCCCCTTTGCAGCGAGAGGCTCCAGGATGCCTCCCTTGACTCCCCACACACCCCACCCACGCAGCCAGACCAGGTTTCCTCACCAGTTCGACCCCAGGTTTTGCACAGCAGTGTCTCAAATATCTCATTCCATAAAGCCATTTATTCACAGCGCAGTAACACAGGAACAGCCTGAGCTGGTCCCTCTGAGGCGGGACCCCAAAGGAACCCATGGGTTTTTATCCCAGTCCAAGAAAGCCAAACTCTTGCTCCCTATCTGGTCCTTGGCTCCTGTCATGTCACTGAGTGTTCGGTGACCTGGCTGTGACACACATCCCTGTGCCCTTCATTATGCAAAAGATGGGCAATTCACAGCCACTTGCCTTGGGCCCCCACCCAGAGTTCAACTTGCAGCTCCCACTGCAGCTGCGCCCCCAGATACCTGCACTCAATGTGTTCCACAACAACAAACTTTTTAGGAGTTCATGGGGTTTTTTATTCTGTCAAAATGCAATACATGACAGTGCCAACTTGTTGCTGTTTTCCATAAGAGTATTTCACCTTGGAGCATGTTACTGTGATGAAATATAGGTAATGCATGCAGATTATGAAAACTGAAGACTACAATGCAACATCCTAAAAACTAGCATTGCAATTATATTGTTTACATAAATACTACTTGACTTTCCCTTTCTTTTAACCGTGATATAATAGATGTATAATGACATAGGTCCTGTTCAGCAAATGCATAGGATATGAATTTTACACAGTGTTCTAATTAAATTGCTAATCTTGGTCCCAGTGGCTACGTTTGTCCTAGCAATCTGAACAGCAGCAGGTCAGAGCCTTAACCTCTGGTACATGTATCAGCATGGTCAAATTGTTCATTAGCCTATAAACTGTCCACTGTTTGGACTGTGAGAGCTTCCTACAATCCCTTAACATGGTTCAAGCTGTCAGTACAGCCTGAGAGTGCTCTCCAGGCAGGCAGCCTTTTCTGAAAATGAAGAACAGACAGCCAGTGAGGGGGACAATGAATGGATGGCTGTGAACAGTGCTATGACATTTGAAGAATGGAATTTTCCAGATCCTTTTGATAACCTCTAAACAAAATCAACATGCTATAGAGAAATGAAAACACACGGAACTATGTGCTTTAAATCAATGTTTAAGCAGTAAGCCTTGATAGGAAAGATGTGTACTAATGTCTTTACAAAAAATTCCACGGGTGAGGGTATGGGTGTTAATGTCTTTGAAACAGGTCTTAATGTCTCTACCAACTTCAAGCCACAGGCTTTTTACAGAACCCAGACAGTCTGACTCCTGAAACAGACAAGCCAGTCCGCACAAGCCTGATTTTCTGAACTTTTAGGAAAATTACATGTTTAAGGGTGGGAATATGTGGTAGGCGGTTCGGGAAGGCTGTACCTTCCTCGTATCTCAGCCGATGGGGAAAGAAAAAGGGAAACATGCAGCCGGGAGTATAGGATAAAAGGAGACTGTGTCTTCCAAAACCTCGAGAGAGAAAACCGCATGGGCGTGTGCCCCACTGGACCCTCTTCCTTTATTCAAATAAAGTTGCAGGACTTCTCTGTCTCCTTTATGGATACTGGCTTTTCATAGAGTGATTTTCCCTACAGCTTTAACTGTCCTCATAATGCCTGGATCATTTTTTAAACACAGAATAAAAGAATACTGCAACCTTACTAAAAAACTTCTACATCTAATTTTGAAGTACACACAGCCTGAAGTTCTTCTGCAAACAAAAGGCTAATTGCTGATTCATGATGTTATGATCAGAAAAAAACTGCAAGATTCTAGTCATAAGACCTCCTGAAATGGAAAAACAGCAAAGCTTAGAAATCATCATATTGTGTGTTCATGACGCCATTAAAAATTAATGCGTTTGCTAATAACTGATAAAATAATAATGTGTTAATAAATTTCTAATCCATCTACAGTAATTGATTATCTACAGATCTTATAATTCAGCCTTTAGGTTTATAGCCATGGATTTTAACCGTATATTCCAAGTCCTACAGATCTGAATAAAGCAGTACATACACATGGTATTCACAACTGCAACATGCTCTGAAAAATACAGCTGAATAGCTTCTAAACATTTTCAAACATTAGAGGTATTTCAAATAATTATTTCTTATACATAGCTGTTGTATATTTCTTATACATAGCTGTTACATACAGACACACACAGAGACATGTATATACACACATATATACAGAAAAATTTCTGTTCTAAGTTTAGTGGGAAAAAAGTCACTGAATTAAAAGAATGCTGAAACAAGCAGTTACACACTCTAAATGACTGCTGCAATGCAAAATACAGTCTCAGAGAGCCTGCATAGTGACTTGAAATATATAATTTTTTTCCAATCCAAATGCTATTTTTCAATTCAGTGGGCCTCAAGCTTTTCAACAAACTGGATCAATTTGAAGCTACTCATTCAAAAGGGTTTCTTAAATGCCAGTCCTAGAATTCAACCTGACAGAAGAGACAAAGAGTCATCTTCATTTCCAGTCACAAACAGCTGTCTGCACAGGCCCACATCAGCATAGGGATGCTGGACTGTGCTGCAGGTGCAAGTTGCTCAGGAAAGAACAAACACCCTTCCATTTTTTTCTGTATTGCAAATAGGGCAAGAAAATTGAATAGTTCTTATAATACAAAGTGGTATTTTTTAATATCACTTCTGTTGGACAGCTCAGAACTATTATACCAGGAAATGAAGAGAAGAAGTGATTGCTTTTTAGCTAAGCAAATGGATAGTGAGCCTTTCCCACATACAGAACACTACCCAATTTCAGTGACCTCACTTCATAAGTGCTAAACTCAGTCCTCAGTACAAAGTACTTCAGCCTGCATAAGCCTCAACCACACTCAATTGAAATTACACAGCACAAGCACATGCCCAAAGCCTTACACCAAAGGTCTGGTAACAGTTTGGGAAAGAATGCAGTCTCTGACAGCTGTGAAAAACTGCTGCCATGACACCATGCTTGGGAATGGGGAAGTGGTAAATGAAAGTTCAAAAGACTCCGGAGCAGCTGTTCTGTCTCCAATGCACACCTTTACTCACATAACCTAACTCTTTGATCTCTTGCAGAAATTTGGCTGCCTTATGCTTTCTGCAAGCAGAAGGCACATCAGTGCAGATCCATTTGTATGCAGCTGATTTGTTTCTATACAAATGCTTCAAAAATAGGAGAAGTAACTGTGCTGGTGAATAGTACAGAAAGAACAAACTAAGTGTAAGAAGCACAGCTCACGTTTCAGAAAAGACGACAAAACCAGGAAAGTACATTGTGATTTTTATAGGAATAGTAAGAAAAACACAAAAACTGGAAGAGATTCTCAGACATTTGGAGGACTGAGAAAGTGCTTTCTGTAGTGGTTTGGACATTTACACATGGAAAGTGCAGGACCAAACACAGAAGCTACACAATGAAAGTAAAGGCCTATTCAAAGACTTTTCCTACCTTTAAAAACTGTCAATTTAAAGATCTGACATTCGGAACACAACAGGCGCACTTATCTTTGATGCATGTAGCTTTGCTCTCTAGCCTTTTTTTTTTTTTTTTTTTGTCACCATCTTCTCTTTTGTATTTTGTTGTAACATAAGCTAGCAGCAGAACTGGTATGTCAGCTGGATACAGTGCCCCACCTTCAACTCTTAGCTCCTCTGAAGCCCAGCAGAATGCTGTCTCTCATGAGACGGCACCCCATCTGTCCAGGTTTTTGAAGTGCTGAGCTATCTCAGCCAAACAGACAGCACCCTGGCACATCTCTCAGAGAAGGCTCTCCACTCTGCTGTAGTGCCACAGCAACTCAGGTATGGAAGGTTAATAGTATGAAAAAAAATTATGAAATATTTTTGTTTCTGGAGAAAGTAAAAAAAGCATTCAGCTGGCCCCAAAATGTGTTCTGTTCTCACATTTAGTTGTGGGTTTATGAACTGTGTCAGAAAATAAATTAAGATTCCTGAAAACAGCATACCTGTCTTGCCCTTTTGAAGCTCAATTGCATCCAAACAAATGAGGCCATTCTGATGAGTGTCCTTTCCACAGTAGAAAAAAGGCCATAAGTTTTGTTAACAGCCAGTCCCGCTGGGTTGTTTTGTCTGCTTTTTGTTTTCCCTTTTACAATGATTTTGATTGATAGTTATATCAAATCTGTGGTAGTAACCAACTGGCAAACAATGCTCCAGTGGAAAAATACAATAGAGTTTAACACAGATAAAAACAGAGTTCTACAGAAGTTTTTCTAAAAAATGCACAAAACCACCATGGTGCAAGGGCATCTTTTAAATCCACTCACTTAAATTTCTAGCAGGATTATATGGCAAGACAATACACAGTAGTGGTAGGTATGGTACATAGGTATTATTTCCACTAGCAGATATCAGTTCAACACAGCAAGCCACTGAAATTAATGTCCATTACTGTCCCTATGTAAGTATTCAACAAATATAAAATTTAGATGTGTGTAGTAGGCAATCTGAATGTGGCTCATAATATTATGGCTTTTACAAAATGTTTAGAATCAAATTATTTTAAAATCTTACATTTCAGTAATTCCATGGAGTTTTATTTTGGGAGGGACATTGTGAACTGTCACAATGTGGAAAAGACTGAATCATCAACTCTACAATATTACCACCTTGTCCTCTCGTTATATTGCATATGTGTTGCTTCTTTGTGAAAGCTACAGACTTTTGCAATATATTTTTTGAAAAAAAAAATCCCAGAGAATTAACACATAGTAGTTATATTTTCTCATAGGCATCCTTTTGTCATGTTTGTTTTTTTCTTCCTCACAGCCTGTACAAGAGACTCAGGTTACATTAGTAACACAAATAGATCATAGACCCAGCAGCTCCCAAGATTTCAGTCAAGAAACCTATTAAATCTACTGAAAAATTAATCTTCTGACAAGTCATGCTATACTCCTATTAGCAGTTCTACTCTTTTTTCATAATAGGTCTCTTAGCACCATCACACAATTCCAAAATCATTAAAACACAGTCCCTGTCTTTTAAAGGGTAAGAAAAGTCAAACACCCCCCTGCCCAACCCCCCTTCCCTAGTGGAGGTCTATATGCTTTTGACTCAATTTTAAATAAAGCCATGTTTTACCAAACACACACTCTATAGCTGGGAAAGGTGCTTCCATTGGCCGATGCTGTAATTTACGGTAGAGAATCAAAGTGAGCATATGCTATGTCCATTTACTCTTTTCTTTACCCTGAATCAGAAGATTTTTTTTTCCCCCCTCACTGAATATCCGAAAGCTGGTGCTAATTAACTGTAAGCTGTGATAGCTGCTAGACTGCAAGAAATCTCTTGTCAGGTTAAGGGCTCTCTAGATATTTTTGAAATCGGAGAATAGAGGCTTTAAAAATTAACCCTAGGAGAAGCAGTAAAATCAGAATATACCAATTAAAAAGTCTGCTGAACCAAGAAGAAAGCATTTTACTGACTACCCTGGATTTTGAATCTGGACCTTGAAGACTGTTATGGAAAAACATGACCAGTGGAAGTGGCATTACATAAATCCCTCATGATTGTATTACTCAAAACCTTTCTCTGCACAGGGGTCATTCAAAGCCTTTCTGTGATGCACCACACTAAGAACAATCAGAAAAATTTTTAAGAATATTGTTCATGTTTCTAAGAGGAGAAGTTGAGGAAATATACCATCTTACTGTACAGGATCTTCAAGCAAGCATTTAACTTCTGCAAACATTACAATCCTAAATAAAATATTACTAAGCCAAATCTACTGTGATACCTTGTTGATATCAGTTTGTTGTATCTAAATTCCAGTGAAGGCTCATTTACACAATCCCATTCAAAAAAATTCTGTAAGTGGAAAACTACAATATTACAAAGGTTTGGGGTTGTTCCTAATTATGAGTTAATATTACAGATAAAAGTAAAACAAATTAAAATTTAAAACAAAAACCAAAAACCAAACAAGCAAATGAAAAAGAAAACCAAAGCAAGCAACCAACCAAATAAACAAACAAAAAAAACCCCTCTAAAAATAAGCAAGTATAAGAAAGAAAAAGAAAGAAGCAAGCTTTCTACGCATTTCTTAGCGACGCTGGTTGTCCTGGTCTGTCCCTTCAACTGCACGTTTTCTCACTGGAGGAAAAGGTGAAGTGATGGAGTTTGCATTCAGAAGCACAGATGCGCTGTGTTCTTTTACTTTTCTTATAAACGCCTACAATGAGGCAGAGAAAGAATGACACGGAAAGGCTTATCATTAATTGCGGGCATTGTGCCAGTTGACTCCCTCCATACAATGCCTTCTCAGAATCTGAGGAAAATTAAATATGTAAAAGAGAAGATCAGAAAGCCTACAGAATCTTTATGCAAGTATTAAAATGAGAGGTGAATCAGATGACTGTGTTTGTATGTTTTTAAGAAATTCTACCCCACACAAAGAATAGGAAATTAATTAATTGTATAAGAAATACTGTGTGCATACATTAGGCTTTTCTTCCACTGAGAAAACAAATACAGACAGAAACATTTTTACATTTTAAATCTACTTTCTAGGTCAGGCTGAGTATACACATATATATATTTATAAGAAAAAAAGATCCTCCATGTAGAAAATTAATAAATATTTCTGAGTGATGATCAGATATTTAAGCTAGAAACAACTGGGTTTTTTGCCTGTTGTGCATGTAAAAGTATCTAAGTTTTAATACAAATTTAACATTTAATGTTAAAAGACTGGCCACTATCCTCATGTACTCAACATTCTTAGCATGCTAGTAAAAACAGAACTGTCACTCTTACTAAAAAAATAATCAAAACAACACAAAGTCACACTGGATAGATCTGCTTTAAATATTTTGAGATATCATTATTTAGGTGAACAACAGTTTTTATCCAGTAAGTTCTGCTTGCACACTTTACATGAGCAGCTCAGTATGACAGAGGAAACACAACAATCAGAAAAAGTCATTTATATGTGACAATATAAATGATTCCTTCCAATGTGTTGATGAAAAACACATTTCTGTTTGTTTGAGGTATCACACATCATAGTAGAGCATCCTTTAGACTGAGTCCATTCATCAAAGCCAGCCGACTATGTTAGCAGATGAGTTACTCGAACACTATGCACTTCTTTTTCCAGCAGCAAAATCGACTGTATTCACAGGTTAAAATGTAAATAGTAGAAACTGAATTGTGACATGAATAGTATCAATGTAATATAATAGGAAAAAAAGGAATAAATGAATAATCATGTAGCCTTTCTCCTAAATAGGTTCCTATTGAAAGTTCCCAACAAAACTTCAGAGTAGAACAAAACTTATCTCACATCTGTGCACATTCACTAGCTTCCCAGCTGAATCCAATACATTATCAGAGAAAGTCAGAATTCATGATTTTAGAAAAAAAAATCTTGTGAGTTTTTTTTTACAGGAAAACAACTTTCAATTAACACCAACCCTAATTTAATCCTTGATGTAAGACATTCACAATCCCTTAAAATAAAAATGTGATTTAAAAGGGAAAAAACCCAACAAACAACAAAAAAACAAGACCCAACAGCTGTATGCACTTTTAATCTTCAGAAAAGCATGTGTTCTGAGAATCATGTTTGTTTTTAAAACATCTGTAGGTATTTTATAGAAAATTACATTCTGCAAAAAACAACATATTGCAATTACACATCACACACACTGGTATTCTCATCTTATGCCTAACATACCAATACTTCTTCTAATATGGATATAATGAGCATATGCACCACCTACAAGTTATTATTCCAATTAGAATACTTTTTTTTTAACTTGAAAACACTTTTATTTGTAAGAAGAAATTGGATTATTTTAGCTAAATCCTTATTTTGCACTAAACACTTATTTTGTACAATCATACTCTTTTTTTTAAACTGCAACTGGGAACAGAAAGTAGAAAGCCGCATAATTCCCATTTGAACAGGTGTGAATGATGTGTATTTACAAGAAAATATCTTTTAAAGAGATCACCTTTTTCCCTTTTTATCCCAGCTTCAGTATAACAGTCCTTAATGCTATTGGCATACACACCTATCAATTGATCAATGTCTATTGAGTTACGTAGCCAAGTGTGGGAAAGCTATGTGATAATCAAATCTCTCTATCTAAGGGCATATTTGAAACTTTCTACTATCTTCTGAACTCTCATGTTCTTCGGCATTTGGCTTAATTACACAGATGTTTTCACAGATGAACACTGACTCCACCAGCTACTCTTGCATGGAGGAGCAGGCTGTACCGCACTCTCCGTTCTCACGGAGAGAGTAAAGCACAATGCACATCACAGGCTGGGAAGCCAGAGATACAAATCCCTCATTTGCACTCTGATGTGACTTTTTGCTCTCTACAGCAGCACTGCCTGCAAACGAGACATTTTATACTTACAGGAGCCCCATTCCCACACTCCACATCAGTAATGCTCTGTAATTCATGCACTGCTTCCAACAGAGGAGCAGCCGGCTTCCACTGACTCACCTTGCAAGTGGATGCTCACATGCCAGTGGGAAATGAAAATTGATTCCTGCAGATACACTGCACCAGGTGGCTCAAGTATTTTTGCCTGGATATGATGGAGGTGGAAAGGGAAATGGGAATCAGGGTCTGCAATAGAGAAGGATCTGCACTGGAGAGATAGGAACAGCATCACTTAAGGCAGAATATCTATTTTTGCTGTTGCAGTTACCAACTAGAATCACAGAACTCAGTCAGATCCAAGGGTAAACACAAGTTGTTTCTTTACATGTTAAGTAGGGCATGCAGATCTCGTATAGTAATGAGTAATCTATTATTTCTGTGCCTCCCTCAGAAAGCCTGTCCCTTAAATATGCTTCAGAGCAACCCAGAGTTGTTATTGATACCACAGACCCATAAATCAAATCACAAAAAGATCAAAGCACAGATTGGAAAATCACTCTCGGCAATTAAAAATCCAAACACTTAATGTTCACACGTGCATCTACAAGCCTGAGAAAAGGATCCACATTTCTTAGGCCTTCTCAGGTGCAAAAGAAAGTATTTCCGAATAAAACATCTTTTAAATTGGAGGCACTGCAAAAGCATGCAATGCCAAAGTCCATTCTACCCCTCTATATATTGTTATTTATTATAGTACCCCTAGAAAGAAAAAAAACCTGGCCTCCTAATCCAAATATGTCTAGCAAATGTTCAAAAGTTTCTGTCAAGATGAGTTAGTCTTAGAATTTTAGCTCTCTGCTGGTTATTAAACCTGATGATAAAATGTTAGGGTGCTTTTCCTGGAGCAGAAGTTAAAGACAACACACTCAAGTGACAATGTCAAGTTCTGTGAGATGAAGGGAATAAATGTACACACAGTACAGACTCCTAGAGAGTGAGAACAGACATTCAGAAGTGGTTCAGTGAGACATCTAAAACAAGTCACTCCTATTTTGGAAAAAAAATATTCCCATCCTCACTTGATAAGGAAGAGTAAACACCTGGATGGTATATGAGAGCTCTTCAAACTCAGTCCTGTCTCTTTGTCATCTAATCAGCATGATAATGTATGCAACTCCTCAAGCAGTAAATATGTGACTCAATGACTACAATGACAACTTATGAAATCACATAAGAAAATGAATGCAAGAAAGGATAATTTCTCTTTTTAAAATTTTTTTTTCAATACCTTCCACCAGCCTTTAGCATGTATAGAGCAACAATGCTGGTCAAAATACAAAAGTTGAATGTGAATTAATGTGATGAAGATTAATTTCTCCTCCTTACCCAAAAGATGAAAAACATATTTCAAGCCTTGCTAGCAGTTATTAAAAAATAATAATTCCAACAGTATAGATTCACTGCCCAGAGTCACTACATCTGTTGTGTGACTGCCTTAAGCTTTGCTAAGCAGTTGCATAGTCCAGTTGAGCATGCCCAGCAATACATTCAGCAAGTGATGAATTTCAGCTGTTTCTTGTCCTTATATATATACACCTGTTCTGACAATGCTCTAATATGAAGGACATTGCTGTCAGGAGCAATATTTTTGCAGCTATAATGCATAGCCTTTCAGAAAACTGTGCAGAAGGGCTAGGAAAGTTACTGTCTTTAGGAAACATTGTCTTATCAAATCTTTACCTGCGTTTCCCATGTGAGCAGTAAATCCTTTCTTGCTAACAATTCCCATTCACTACTTAATGCACAAAGGGAATGTATGGGTTTATAGACACAGTCATTTGCTTTAACAGAAACCATTACTGACAGCCCTTTGGGAACATTTCTGCTTTTTAGTACTAAAATGAAGACCTCAGTTTTTATACATGCAATAATATTGTTGCTACTGTAAAAGCAGATTTGTGTTATTCCGACCTTACACTGTTTTCACATTAGGTCTGGTTACATGAATTCTAATTATCTTCAGCAGAAAAAAAAAAAAAAAGTGGAAAATTCTTGGAGCCATGAATTTCTAATGTATAGCAGTTTATTCTTTTTTAATAACTTACAGAGATTATACAGAAGACAGCATTTTCCCTTCCAGAAAGAAAATAATTACTTTCATAGAATTTATTGCAATAAATATTTGTGTGAAAGATCTTAGCATTTAACACCAAATGAGTCTTTCAGTCTGAAAAAAAAAAAAAAAAAGCAGATGAATTCCTCAGAAAGCAGCTAGAAGCTAAAGAGGGAAAAAGGTATTTTAGATAAAGATTCCTAAGAACATACAGGTCATCTCCAGAAGCAGTTGAAGCTAAAACTCTACCCCAGCAATAGTTCAGTCATATATTTAACTTTGCGCCCTGCAAGGAATTGAGGTGACTATTTGCAGCTTCTGAACCAAAGCATGCAGTTTTGCTAAGGAACAGGTTAACAATCCTGATCTTTTTAATTTTTTTTTTTTTTTAATAAAGAGTAACCCTATTCCATTATCTGAAAAAAATGGTCAAGTGATATTTTCTACAGCTCCCATCTCTGTGAATTTGATTACAATGCTATGGTTTAAGATTTAAGTGTAGCTGTTCCTAAAGAATCCTCCTTTCTATTGAAGCCTCTCAATCTACTAACCATAAATTCCTAGAAATAAATTGTTCTAGCATCCTGCCCTAAGAAGGGTAGAGAGTAACACAGGAGGTAACACTGCAATATAAAAACTTTCGTCACTTTTCTTTCACAGAATTTCTGGTTCCTTTACCCACTGTCACTTGGACTCCTCCTTTTTTGCCAAGTTTTCATACTACTCTTTCTCCTGTGAAATCATTTGCATGAATATTGACTATCACCTCTTACTGTCACTGGATTGTTACACTGGGAACAGGACTCCAAACAAGGAAAATAGCTGTGAGGGTTGGGTATTTTTTTTGGCTGGGTGGTTGGTAGGTGGTTTTTGGTTTTTTGTTTTTTTTTTTGTTTGTTTTTTGTTTGTTTGTTTAGTTTTTTGTTTGATTTTTTATGTTGTTGGGTTTTATTATGATGATTTGGGTTTGTTTTGTTTTGTTTTTGTTTTTAATTTTGCTTTGATTTTAAATCACAGTAAATGAAATACCAACTATCACTTTAAAAGGAACTTGGGCAGTGCAAGATTCATTTTGGAAACAAAAATACAGTAGATTACTAAAATTCTAATTGCACATTACTAACCTTTCCTAAAGAAGACTAAAATAAGATTTTGATCTTTCATATGTCAGAACCACACTACATTTGCTATTTAATATTCAGTACTTCCTCAGCTTCTGACTTCCACAGACAATTAAAGCATCTGTATCTTCGAAGATGTGTTTTGAAATGTACTTTAAGTAGTTAAATAAGCAAGTCACAAAGTGAGAAAAAGAAGTTTTAAAAGTTATTGTGCTTAAAGAAGAGATAAATTTGTCAAGAAGAAATTCAAATATACATTGAAAGTGTAAACACCTCGGTATACTAGTGCATTTATGGTATTTAGATAGGAACAGTCATAACTCCTATTTTCTACCTCACTGGAATTTCTGCTACCAGCAACAGCAGAAAGCTATTCAAGCCTTCATGACTTTTGTCTTTGAGATATTGCATCTGTGTCGCATTATGAATATGAGCAAGCTAATGAATGCACATTCCCAAGTTTTTACACATTGGGAGTTGCTTACAGGAAAGCTGTAAAAAAGAATATGATGATTAAGACATTCCTAGTAAGTTCTGTCAATTCTGTTTCTGGTGGCTTCTTTCTGTTCTGTCTCACATAAAGTTTTGTTCTTCTACTTTCTCCATCTTCTTCAAAAACTTGATGAAACACCAAGGGAAGAAATGAGACAAGCACGATGGGAGAGCAAATAATTTTAAGTACACTCCAGGAAGTCCCCAAACCATACACTAGGCACTTATGCTTACACAACTGTGGAATAGCACAATGGGTGGATTTTGTAAGAAGTGCTAGATTCCAGTAAAACCAAGCAAACACACACATCAGTTTTACTTCACATTCAATTTCACATCCATCTCTAAAATCTTGTGTAATTTAAAAAAAAAAAAAAAAAAAAAAAAAAAAAAAAAAAAATCAGAATACTATTCTCTTCAGATAAAAATATTATCTTTAAAAGTAACTACATTATAATGACAAAACAATGAATTATTGGATTACTTTAATCTAAAATAAACACTGTTCAGATTATTTAGTGGGGAAATGAGAGCCTGCACCCTTCTTTCACCTAAAGAAACTGAACAGTTTAGGACTTTTTGCCATACTCCTCTGTCTTCATAAACCTCATGTGAGACTCACCATCCAACAACAATAGCAGTCAGTTAATTAAAGTATGTTTGAACGCTGTTGGTTTAAGACTTACAGCATAGTCTTAGTATCCTACATTTAAGGCAGAAGAGAGGGTTTCGTTCCACTGTTCAGTGCTGTAGATCTCATTGTTCATGAAAAACAGTAAACAGTGGCAACTAGTGATGTTTAACCACTTAGGTTTCCAGCCTGTGAGAGGAAACAGAAGCTGTCAAAAGCTTGCAAGCAAAGCAGTCTCCTACTTTTGTCAAATCAACTAAAAATTATCTTTAAAGATACTTTGGTGCTCCAGTTTCAAAATGAATTGTTACTGTCTTTTGTAGCACTTCTAGAATAAAAGAGAGGCAGGTTGTGCTGGACATTCATCCTGACTAGTCTTAGAATTTGAAACTCCACACAGGTGTATCTTCATTTAACCTATAATATAAATCTGTTCCATTTTATGTAAAATGTAACTCTGATCCAGAAGTGAGAATAAACATGCCAAACTAGAATTTAGTAAGGAATGGAGTAGGTACATTATTCTGTTTTTTAAAGGAAGTTTCTCTATGCTAAGATAGAGGCACAACACTTGTAAGGGTTGTAAACAACATATATCATATGTTTCCTTCTGCACTTCCATAGCAGAGAATTTAATTTATCCTTTGAGAAATAAGGTCAGATATATTTAAATGAAAAACAGCAACAACAACAGAACCAAAACAAAACAAAACCCCAACAATAACAGGTGCTTGAACTATTCAGTACTTTACAGTTGATGAACTATTGGTCTTTAAAACATACAGATTTCTTTACAACCAGCACTTGAAATAATCTACCTATTAAAAAAAAAATATAGCAAAAGGGCTCATTGAAATAAATGGAACAGATCCAGGAGAATCAGAGACAGGAGACTGCTTGTAAAGAGCATTCTAGGATAACCTTCTTCTTGTCTATATGTGTTTAACCCTTAGCTAGTGTAGATTGTAAGTTATACTGCTGTGGATGCTTCATTTATGCAGACCGTGTGAAAGTATCATAATTAGGCAATTTTCCCTGATGGGATGCTGAACACTGTATATTTCCGGAATCCAGATGTTTAATTTAACTCCTTGGGAAGAAATTCTGTCAACAGGTTGAGATCTACGACATGAGAGAATGACCAGGGATGGTCTTTGTGCAGTAAAACTCTAACACTTTTGTATAAGGTGACACCATGTGAGGTTTGGGTGACAGATAGTAGATGCTGCAATTTTGCAAATTCAGTTTTTGTTGATGCTGTTTTGGTAGATGGGTGGCTGCATTTCAAATTTAAGTTTAATCTAAACACTGTTTGCTATACATGCTTCCTAGATATGCAGAGACAAATCTCTTTTTTTGCTTGTTTATTTATATGCAACACATTTTTCCTAGTATGAGGTAGACAAAATGTTTAGATAGTAACACCTATGCCTCATTTAAAAAATAAGATTTTTCAGATTAACTAATTAAGAAATGTGTGAGCAGAGCTTTTTCTCAAGAGATGCAAAGTACAAGTGAAATAATGTTTTTTCTAAAATTAAAAAATATTTCTGATGGTCATAACATGAACAACACTGTATATATATATATATATATTTTAGAAACAAAACCTCATGAAAAATCATCTTTAATGCCTAAGATGATAAAGTTATGAATATACTGATATTTTTAAGATTCAGGAATAAATCTTAACTGACATCTTAATGAAAAGTTCTTATACTGTGCAGTATACCTGCTTGTTCGAAAGGAACTTGGTATGCAAGGATAAGAAAAGCAATAAAGAAGGTTGAGAGATTAAAGCCCACCACTTTACAGGTCTGGAATATTTATCTACTTATTCTATTTTTAATTCACCTGACCATCTTCCTTCTGTCTGGCCCATTTGGCATACATTTTTTGTCTGACCTTACTGTCTGGAGATCATCTCAAAATGACAACTGAAAACACAGCATGATACGCAGTATGCATCTCCCAGCTTACAACACTTAGGAGAAAACAAAATAAATAAATAGCGAAGTCACAGGAGTCAAAATCTCCTCCCAATCACTTCTAAAGCAGGAAAGAATAAAACACATTTTCTATGTCTTATTGGAGACCCCCATATATTAAAAATATACGTACTCATGTCACATGCCCACACAACTATTTCACTTCCTTATAAATGAACTGCATGCCTAAGGATAAGATTTTCCACTAGCAACATGCACAGACCATTACACCTCTACAAAGCCAAAGACTCTTTTTTACAAAGCCAGTGTATATACAATACAGTTATACTAATACATACTTTGTCATGGAGATGCTAATAACTGCCTGTAATAGCTTCACTGATATTCATTTATAATCCACTTCCATCTATTGGCAAAAAAAAAAAAACAAAAAAAAACACCTTTCAGCACTGGTATTATATGAAAGTGTAATTTTTTATCAGTATAAATTTAAAAAGTCATTTGTGGAAAAATTACCACCCTTGCCTATTTTACTGCCATCTATAGTTGTTATTTGCTTACTTAGGGCTGCAAAAAACAGAATTCTGCTCTACAGCAAGAAGGAGGTTGCGATTATATGTGATTTGTAGCATAATGCTTAGAAAAGAACTACATATTTCAATATAAAACCAAGAGAAATTTATAATTTGTATAGAGATTGCTGATGCTTGAGTAAGGATATTGTTTTGTTTAGCTTTACTATTTCAGTAATAGTAATATTGGTATCTATTTATAGATTATCTTACTTTTGAATAACTAAATTAATTTCCTCTTTTAAGTTGGTTATTTTTTTTTATCCAGACATGCTGCTTGTTTTAAATAGGTATATTTTAATTTTCCTTTTTTTTTTTCTTCTAATAAACAAGTAACACTCATCTTGGTCATCTCTCTTAGGCTTTGTTAAAATGAAAAACGAAGAGAAGTTGCTCATTCATTTAACACAGCTAAACATACAATATTAGAATACAAATTGAATGTGTACACACATGGATCTTAACTGGTCTAGCAGATTCTCAAACTGTTCCTTTACAGCTGTAGAAGAAATAAAATAAATTAGCCATAAAGCTTTACCTGAACAGCCAGAATAGTTTTCCCCCTCTCTTCTGCCTCCTATTTTAAGACATTCTCTTTTTTAAGACCTTTTTTGAGGTCTGTTTTTTTAAGCTCTCTCTAGCCAGAGAGCTTGGAGAGATTCATCAAACATGGCACAGGTGATTTCTAAAACATCCCTATAGGTACTGACAACCATCTCCCATCTGAGGAGTTCTCACTATCCAAATTTTCAATTTCCTCAGGCACCCATTTTCATGATCTACCCTTACATCCCTATTTAAACTTGACATCTCTCTGTCTGCCACTAAAAACTGTACAGTTCCAACCCAGGCCATATTACTGGCATACAGGTAACTGAAAATATGAAGCCACACACTCCTCTCATACACAGGCACAAAGCTTCATTGACCACCACAAAATCCAACTTTCACTGGAGTTTTACCACTGTCCCAGAGAGTGAGGTGATCCATGAAACATCTCTTTAAACACTGCATTTAGTTCTTAAACATTGCACCCCTTTAAGCGTTGCACTTTGTAACAACTTTTTTTGGTTGGTTTTTTCTCCTTTCTCTCCATGCCAACATTCACAAGAGGTTATTCTGGCACATGTAGCTTTACAAAGACCCTAAAAAACTTGCCTGCAAGTACAACCCTTTTCTTTGAACAGAATTTTCAAAAACGTGTTTAGAAAGTATGTATAACTGGGCACTGACGACTGTGGTGGATTGACCCCAGTTAGACACCAGGTACCCATCCAAACTCTCTATCACTCTGCTTCTCAACAAGATGAGGGGAAAAAATAAGAAACTCAATCTCAGCCAAGCCCAATACAATAACTCTTGAGGAAAACATTAATTTCTTGCAATGCTACTTAAGAGAGCTTAATAAAACTAAGCCTGCCCATTTATGCAAGTAACATGCTATATAGCCAGATATCATACAAACAAGATTTTTTAAAAAAGGAAGGAGGAAAAAAATTTTGGCAAACTACTGAAGCACAATTTGGCTAAAACAAAAGTTATTCTACAGCACAGTCAGAGATCACAGACATGAAAGCAGTTTTATTCTGACCGATAGTGACATGGCTCACAGAATCACCGCAGAAAGCAGTCAACCAGAGTCTACTATCGGCCAAAGAAATCTGACCTGCAGGGCTGGGATCCTATCATGTTTGAGACAAAGACAGAAACAAAATATTATTCATTCACAAATTCATCATTGCCACGCTCAAAGCTGCCTTCTAAGGAAGGGGGTGAATGAATTACCAAGAGAACTAACTTCAAAGCATCCCTTACAGAGAAGACACATGTAAATAGAGTGCTTTGATCAACACTGCCCATCACCTGCCTTTCTCCCAACACAGATCAATAAAATGTCGATAAAATAAAACTACGATCAATTATAGAATAGGCATCTGCTCTCTACATTGGTCATTGGGTTGAAATACACCTGTGTAAGCTTTTGAAATCTGGATTATCTGAAGAGTGCACTACTGCTTTAGGTTGAGACACATTTTGTCTTTAACAAGATCTTACATTGAAAGACCTTCATGGGAATTAGTCCATCTTATTTTTTTAAAATACAGATGTTAATGGCAATGTTACCAAAGAGTTAAAATTTCATGTCATAGGCAACTTCCCACATATCTGGAGTCATTCCTTCACAGTTTATAGAAAAAGATCACGACATACAGACAGTATGTTATGATCTATAATCAGGAATAAAAACCCCAAACCAAACCAAACCCAACAACAACAAAATACCCAATCATATGTGGAACTAATGAAGACTATTTTCTTTTCTAGACTCTGCTACCTCCATAGGATCCTACCTCTCTGGGCCTCTTTTCAGCCACTGTACCTGGAGTCCAATTTGACTTAATGATTCTAGCTGATAAGAAAATGCAAATAGTTTACTTCTACATCGTTATGCAATGTGGTGTGCAGTGAAGGGGATGTAGAAGACCACTGCCTCTTGTGTCAGGCCACATTTTCAGAGGCCTGTCACATAGCAAAAAGGGTCTTCAGCTCTGCAAGGAGCAGAAAGTTCAGGTTTACTGCTCAACACAAGATATCAGAGTCTATCTAACTCTTATCACCACTGGGTCCAGCACACACCCAGGAGGAGGCACTAAATTGGATGAACGACCAGTGATAATTCAGGCACAATTATCTCAGCAATTATGCCATATTCTCCTACTCCATCTTCAAGATGAAGTCTCAAGCCATCACTGAGGCACACTGTACAGACATAGCAAGGTTGTGTCTGATTGCTTAGAAACTTCCCACGAGAAATGTCTTCTTCAGGGAAAAATAGGGTTTCTCAAGGGAATTTGTGAGCATAGTACCATACTCTGTCCAGTATGGGAACCCTGTATCTACCAGGAAAGCCTGACTTGTTACTGTCTTGATCATTGTGTAGTGATATGTAGCTGGAAAAAATAAGCATAAAATGCTGTTTTCTTCTAGTTCAGTAGCATTTTTACACTCACATAACACCATGGTAAATGATTACACACATTGCAAGACAGTGAAAGGTTTGAAAGGTGTTACTTTTTACCTGTCCTTCACTGTTTCTCAGCAGAGCACAAGTATAAAAATGTTGCCAACTGCCTGCAGTAGGAGTCTCCTGGCTCCATCCAAGAATTTCAAAGTATTTTTCAAACAACAAATTCCCTCAACCTTCACATAGAACAAACAAAACACCCAATATTAGGATATAGTCAAGCAAAGTAAGCCACAAAAACAGTCCCCTAAGGTCAAGGACAAATCAATTGAAGAAACTCCTCTGTCTCCAATAGATCTTACTCCCAATCGCCTGCCTTAACCCTTATGCCACACCTGCACTTCGTAATGGCACTATCCATAAAGGCCCTAATTTAATTTTCTGTGTATTGTGGTTGTTTCATCTCTTCTTTTCCTTTTCCACAGAAAGGACTCACTAATCCTCCTCTCATACAAATGCCTGTTTTTTCTGACAGGCTGATGTTCATGTAGATGTGGGTTTGCACTTCTTCCCTTTTCCTCAGTGAGTGAAGCTTAAGTTGTCTTTATGTTGAATGATTGATAGGATAAACACTAAAGCAGAAAGAAATAAGCAAGATAAAAAAGAACAAGATAAGAAACAGCAAGAAGTTTCACAAATCTCCTCAACTGATGATGCTGTGCTGTGACAAATCAGGCTTGTATAGATTCTGTCATAAGCTTGCAAAAAGACAATACAACTTTTAAAGGTCATCCCTCTTTTCAAAACTCTGCATTAAAACAAGATGTGGCCTTTAATTGTACTTTTCTGGCCAACAACTGTGTTCTTCTTTCCTTTTTCATATGTCGATACGAGTCAAGTGCTTGTGAAACACAGCTGCCATTCAAGGAATTCTTAGGATAGTTAAATTTCATAAAAAACACAAACACCAGCTAAGAAAGCAGCAGCACTTATGTTTTGAGATGTTGCCATTTATCTCATACAGGGACCAACTGGACCATGGTTTTCTCTAAGAAACCAGTTGAAATCTGCAATCCCTTTCAGAGAAAAGGTCATGATCAGCTTTCAGACATGCTTGTATTCAGCTACATGTGAATTAAGAACTTACTAATGCATAATTACCTCTGCAGTAGGTGCCTCCCCAGCAGGTACTTCTTTTTAAATCATGTTAATTGTTAGGCCCAAGGATGACAGTAGCTAATCATATCACAGGTTATGTAATTTCATCATAGAAGTCCTCTCTAAGCACAAGGTATACATACTTACAAAGCAATTTTAGAAGTCTAATTCCAATGCTGTAGCAGTAAGTGCAGACTAAAACACGTTTAAATATTTTCTGTATGACCCACAGGAACTCATCTCAGAATTTCCTCCTGTAAGAGACTTTGGCAGACAACCATTTTTTCTTTTCTCAATGCCATTTACTGCTATAAACTAGTGCTTGCTTATCCTGTTACATGTGCACCATGAAGATGATGATCTGTGTCCTAAGTCCCTTCCTCACCTCCTCTTCCACCAATCTGCCAGCATCAGGAAATTCAAACCATAACAATTATGACACGTAGCATCAAAAACATTTTGCCATGACCTTACTATTTTCTTCAGATACAATGAACATTACCAAGTCAACACTTTGTGAGACAGAAAGCTGAACTGGATCTCAGCCTAGCACAAAAAAATTACCACATCGAGATGTGTGCACAATCAGCCATACAGGGACTTAAACTAGAAGTGGTTTTATTATGCAAACAGTAGTCTCCGTTATGCAAATAAATACAAACAAAGCAAAACACGGGACTCTTGAATAATACCAGCTGCTGCCGGCAGTCAAGAAATCATTTCTTATAATCACTTGAGAAAAAACAAGACACACACACACATTTTAAACATGATTATCATATACACACCTAAAGCAATTGCAGATATGACAGGAATTTTTTTTAAATCTGTAAGTCTACAATTTCTGGCCTTTTAACAGCAGAAATTCTAATTAATTTACCTATCTTGCAACTGGGCCATCAACACCAGCACAGCTACATACTTCCATTAGGGTTACAGAATTTAATTGCATAAAGCAGTTTACAAGAGCACAGTAATATATATAAGAGTACACTTGAAGTAAAGGACAGACCCAAAGAACAGACAAAGGACAGAAAGTGCAGGTTATGATGCATTATCAGCAGCCTTCACTTACTTTTCTCCCCGACCCCCTACTAAAATAAAGAAGAATAGAAGACGAATACATGTAGTTTTGAGAACAGCCAGGAGCCAGTACCAAAGAGACCCTAAGTCCCCTTTTGTTTTAGAGTTCTTGCAGCAGCAATACTGAATCTGCATTACAATGCTTTGCCTCTGGGCAGCAGCAATACCATAGTATACTAGTTAACTATAAATGTTTAATCACTGCCTATGATCTCAGCACAGTCCACCAGTTTCATTTTGTGAGCATGGGCCAAGCTGTGCAGAAATATCCTAAATCAAGGTTTAACAGCATCAGTTAGAAATTATTCTGGCTGTGAATCCTCTTATCTCCTCTTATTCATACTACCCAGCTCTGAAGGCAGAAGGCAGAAGCTCTGAAGGCAGACAGCTTTTCCAGCACAACTGTTTTACCTAAAGATGCACCCCACAATGCAGAGCACGTAGACAAGCAAATTAACTCCCAGTCACATTAATGTTATCTACACTAGAGTGATATCCACACTCCTACAAGCTACAAAGCCAGCTGTCTGTTTTCTCTGAAGCTTAAAAGTCATAGTAGGACCCAGAGAAAGTGAGAAAATAAGATTGATCAACGTCATTTCAATAATGCTGGTTTGCATAAAAAGAGGCTTTCTGGTAAGTAAGCAAAAAAGAGATTTTCTTATTCACTGGAAGAAAAGGAAAAACTGGAAACAAGGCAGGATATAGTGGGAAGGTCCATTACATGACATGTTAAACTAAATCTTAAGACCCCTGGGGCATAAATAGTCTAAATATGTAACAAACTGACATTCAACATCCTGTTAGCTAATTATGAGCAACTGTACTAGAAATTGTGAGTGAACTATTCACCTTTTTCATTGACAGAAATGCACTGGCATAACCCGACTTTAATAAAGGATTGATATCTCCAGCATTGTGTTTTAATGAATTCTGATTTGATATTAGTAACAGCTTGCCCCATATTAGTGTACTGGTGATGGCCTCCTACAGTTTCTCTTTGAAAAAGAAACTAAATTAGGATCATAGACCAACAGATTTTGCAAACTCTAGTGAATAATCTAAAAGACTGGCAGTGATCTATAAGAAGCCTACAGGATATTAATACAAGGATAATTTTGTCTTCAGAAGTTAAATAAAATCTGTGACTGTGAAATGTGTGCTAGGTATTAACATGCGTCTGTATTTTAGACAGCTAACAGGATTTGCAAAATATAACAAAAATACATAGCCCTTCACCAGGTAATGCTATTTTCTTGGTACTTCAGTGGATAATTCTCCTGTGCACATGGGCATTTTGTGCAGTTTTTTTAGTAGTCATTTAGTTGTTTTACCTGAGTTTGGAGGAGATACCATCCAGCAACCACTGCATGGTACTTGAAAAATCACTGCATCACAAAGCCCCATTACTTCAGCTGAGGCCACAACGTACTTTTCAGAAGTGTCCTGCTCCCCCCAAACATGTGCCACAGATCTGATCAGCTGCTTTCAGACAAGAAACTGCTTTGTTCTAATGAATGGTTTGTGATTCTTTGGCTATGTATGTTTTTCCACTCTAGCAAAATGGAGTTGCAAGAGGTTGTACTGGTAGAGGGCACAATGACTCCTTCTCTAAACTCACAAGAGAAAGCCACTCAGATATCCTGCATACAGAATTACTACCTTTATTTAAACATAATTTGAATAAACCACGTATTGGTTTATTCCACTAATTTTTATCTGACATTCTACAAAACAGTTTGAGATTTATACATTACCCTTTGTCTATTGTTTTAGTAATATCTATCTTCCCTTTAAAATTAAAAAACAAACGAACAAACCACCCACCCCCCTGCTTAGAGACAGGCCTTCTTACCTCTTATTTTCAAAGAGAAAAAAAAATCTTTGGGGAGTCAGTAAGAAAACCTTGCAGTGTTTCTCTGCTTTCAATGATCATGCATCTTGTATAACAGGTCAAGCTTTTAACTTAATTCTGCACTCTGCTCACTGTAACAAGACAAAAAGATAGGGGCCCAGATTCCAGCTCCAAAAAAACCATGTGATGCATTTTGGAAG
Source organism: Pardalotus punctatus (assembly GCA_013400915.1). Classification (NCBI taxonomy): domain Eukaryota; kingdom Metazoa; phylum Chordata; class Aves; order Passeriformes; family Pardalotidae; genus Pardalotus; species Pardalotus punctatus. The sequence goes on along the minus strand of VZTX01022735.1, from coordinate 87,344 downwards.
GCCACTCTTTCTCACCTCTTCCCTCCACTGAAAACAAGGGCCATACCTATTTTGATATTGTGGTCGTGAAGTGCTCATTGCATTATTGCTCATAGCAGGGGGCAAGGATACTTTTGACTAAATCTGTTAGCCAGTCTCCTGCAGTGACTCTCCTCTGGATTCCCCAGCAGGCGTCTCTTTGATGTGCTTGTAACAAATGGAATACAACCGGGAGAAATCAGAAAGGGCAATGTTGACAACTGTCATAGCAGGTTACAGCTTGAACGGCAACTGAGCAGAAGGTCTCTCTCTCTCTGTTGCTCTCATACCTCAGATCTCCTTAGCATCATTTCTGGTAGGCATCCAATCTCCATTAGCAAGAGTTTCTGGAAAATTGCCATTCTCCCTAAATTCTCTCTCTTTCTCTCTCTCTCTCTGCTGTAAATGTAATGCACTGTTCCAGGCCACCAGGTCTTCTAGATTAAATGGTTTTGCAACTCTAACAGCATATCCACTATGATAGGCAAAGTGCCAAGATATAATTGGTGATACATATAACAGAAATTACAAGTAATATTAATGGAGGATATATTTCAAGAAAAAAAAACTATTTTCATTCCAGAAGCATTTTTATGCCATTAGGTAAAGGGCAAAAAAGTTAATGCTACTAAATATGGTATAATTCCTCAGCAACCATTTTTATCTGATGAATACTATGTATTTATGCCATACTGCAAATTGCCTCGTAAATTATCTCATTTCGTCAGCACTAGAAAATTTGAAATATATGACAACTTTAAAATATTGACTAATAGCTGATAGGTTTGCATATTACTTCATATATTGTAAAAGTAAATGTTTTTTAAATAAAACTTTTTATGCATTAAAATACACATGCACACTAATTTAGTTGGTAATAGTAACTGTAAATTCCCCTGAAGACAGGAAAATTATATCTCAACCCTGTTCCAAGCATTTCAATATCTAATAATGTTTTCAGCTCTTGTTAACATGTTCCTTTGCAATATCAACCTCTAAGTTGAAGGCTTATAACCCTTAAAAGGCTTAAAACTTAAAAACAGCTAAGATACATAACAAAAGCTTTTTGAAGGCTAAATATAAGAATCAAGGAAATCAAAGAAAGAAAAGTTAAAGAAAAACAGATTTCACACACAAAAACTCCCCACAGTCTAGTAAGATGAAAGGCAAAAGCTGCTTGATTTGAGATTTCACTTTTTCAAATCAGTCTAGAAAATTCCTGTTATAGCTGAAGCTGATGCTACACAATCCAACTGGCTTTTAGGCAGACTAATTTCTATGATTCTATGAAAAATACCCACCGAGTTAGTAGGAATTAAAGCACTTCCAACTGAAGGATACCAAAATGTAAGCTAACACTCTGAGCAATAGTAGCTCATTGTGTTCTTGTTCTGAATGACAATTTGGTGCATGTGTGAGACAAGCCTCAGGCCTAACCAGGACTTCCCACAGAGAGAGGAGGAACAGGCAGCATGGTACAAGCCTCACAGCAACACTTTCAAGTGCTGTATTTCAAAAATAAATCTCTGTGCATGGCATAGAGGACACAGGGACAGAAGGAATTAACCCTCCAAAGAACAATGTTAAGTTTTCACTTCTCAAAACCTTTCTGAAATCCATCATTTATGGAGTAACTGAAGAACAAGGATAAAGTATTGATAAACAAAAACATATCAGTGCACTGGAAATCAGAGCACTATTAAACTGCGTAAGTGCTCGTGCCAAATTTGAAGAGTAAGAGCAGTTTCAATAGTTTCCACAAGAATGAATAATGACAAACTATCTAGGGATTCAAGTTTACTCAACATATGCAAACATAGAGAAGATTATATTCTGGGACATTGGGGAAATTATTTGAAATGAGATGTCACATATTCTTTGAAGTCACTCCCGTTAATACATCACTGGGTTAATGTCACTGGCCCTAAAAGTTAACTGTCATACTATTTAATTGGAAATTCCAAGCTAATCTAAGTTTTCCTATCATGTTCCTGTCCATCAAACCAGTGTAATCACTACTCTAAGGTTGTCCATGTGTGGGAGATCACTGATGCTGAAAAAACCACTTCACTGAAATATTTGTGTAATTAATTCTCAAAACAGACTGAAACAACACAAAACAAGAAATGTAACGTACAGTTATAAAGCAACGGTCCTTCTCATCTTGACTAGGGACTAGCGATTAGAACTTCTATATGCTTGTGTAGGTTCTCAATATGCTCCAACAGACCTTTCCCCCATGCCCACAACTCCATCTCCAAGTCTGTACTGCACAGAGATACTGACTTACACATTTGCCAGGCCAGCCTTTGGAGGGACATCTCAAAATTTTCCACTTGCTTTTGACATGGTATTTTGCTATCTCAAAAGTTGCCAGAGATAAAAGACTCAGTAATCAAATATGTAAGAGTTATTATAAGGGAGAGGAATTGAAAGTTGAAAGGTGTCTGAGACTGAATGCAGGTGATACCAGATTCTTTAACAATTGTCTTTCCAAAATCTCATGCGACATGATTGCCTTCAGCTTCCCTTAGAGCAACAAAGATAGCTATTTCTCTATCTGCACAACAAAACATTCCATGATCATCACTAAGAAAAATGGGTCAGATGATTTACTCCAGAAAGATGTTGGTCAGCTGAGACACTGCCTATCCACACTGTCTTAGAGTATGGCCTTGAAAAGCTCTACAAGCAAACAGCCTACTGAAAATCTGTTGACTTATAGTGATACTTGTATTCTAAGCAATTCCTTAAACCTCCTATTCCATTCCAAACTATTTTCCTGAAGAAAAAAAAAAACCAATTACTAGGATATTCCTTCTATCTTTAGTCACCGTGAAAAGTAAAATCATACTAAGACTTAGCTGATTTCAAAGTCAGCCTTTCATTTTTGACTTGTTCCGGAAGAAAAATTAAAAAAGAAAGCAACACATATTTTAGTAAAAGTGATTCAAATAAGACATGAATGTACATTTTCCAAATTCTAAATTTTAGGGATTCTTCTTTTACATAAAAATGTATAGCACTAAACCAGACCCTCAGAACCTAAAATCAGCTACCACCACAAATGTACATGAAAAAGTAACAAAAAGTTAGTACAGAAGAAATTAAAGTAATCTTTATAAATAACAACAAATCTTAAAAACCTCACACAATTATGATTTCTTACATTTTAAACTTTTTTGCATTGCATAGGTATAGTCACACCCACTTTCTTAACAGCTTCAATGACTTAAGGTTTCAGCATTACACTGAAATGCTAGCAGAAAGAATTGTCTGAATACTCCTTTATCAATTTAAGAAGAAAACCTTCCAAAACACCTCCACTGGTCTTTTAAATTAAGGTTGTTTGTTGTGTACTATAGAGTCACAGAATCACAGAACGGTTTGGTTTGGAAGAGACCTTAAAAATCATCTATTTCCAACCCCACAGCCGTGGGCAGGGACATCTCCCGCTAAACCATGCCAACCCAGCCTTGAACACTGTCAGGGATGGGGCATCCACAGCTTCTCTGGGCAACCCGTTCCAGTGCCTCACCACCCCCACAGTAAAGAATTTCCTCCTAACATCCAATCTAAGCTGACTGTCTTACAGTAGCCTCAGAATCACAGAAAATCCTGGTGAAAGAAGTTGTTCCTGGTGAAAGAAGAAATTCTCAACATGTGCATGGTAACAAAGATAAAAATCCCAATATTTTAGGGAAAAAAGTGAGAGAGAAAAAAGTTAGGCTGCTTTTACTTGCAGCAATTATTTGGAAGGTTGTGACATGCACAAAAATTAAAATAGTTTCTCTAATGCAAGCCAAGAATTGATCTGTAACAAACAACTGGAATTTCTGTAAGCTGTTATTCACACAACTAAAACTCACAAAAAATTTAAAATAACAAATCTAGCACTAGTTTTCTAAATCTTGTCTGTTTTTAGGAAATCTTTATATCAGCATGTACCAAAAAGTATTTCAGTGCCTTTAGCTGAGTAACTTTGTGATCTGTGCAAGGTAAACAGTTTGCTGTTGGATTTGTTCCTCTTTTCCAATTAGCTAAGAATTGTTTCTGCAATTTGGCCTTGCCAGCAGGTTGATATCCTGAATTTTGAGTTAGTATGAAATTCATCTCTTGCAAATACTATCTGTAAATATATGACCTCTATCATTTTATGAATATTAACCTCTTAGATAAAGATTTTACCTATTTTAAATATTTACTCAGTTCTCTCAGAATCAGCCAAAGTTACATCAGAGAGCTAACTCAGGCAGTTGGATTAGATCGTCCTTGTGGGTCCTTTGAACTGAACTATTCTATTCTGTTTATTTTAGAATAATAGTAGCATTAATAGCCATTACTGCAGACACAACATTAATAATGTGGATCACTGAGCATATAGAATAGGTGCTTGTCATAAGATAATCAAGCCCCAATTTTGCATGCCCCAAAACTTAGAAAATGAAGCATATACATTTGCTATTGGCAAATAGGATGAAAGATATTTGGAACTTTAGCTCTGGTATTTTTATTTGGCTCTCAGAACAATAGCAAGAATATATAATAATCCAAATCCTATTTCAGGATAGTTCTATTAGTTAAGGTCACTGAAACCACTTTTGTTCACATTCAGAGGCAAAAGAAAATGTATTTGAAAATTAAATGCATACTTGCATCTAATGCTGGAAGCTGAAGTGGTTTTTGTACTTTAATAGGTAACGAAAATACATTCTTATGGTAAAAAGTAGGTGTTGTGGTACAAAACTACAACTTTAAAAACAGTTTCCCAGCTGCTGTCAAACCCTGAAAGTGTCCACTTTACAGTTTGGCAGAGCCTTCATTTTAGAAATCATTAGTTGTTCCGAGATCTTACCCCAATATTTGATTAATTAGCAACTTGCCTATTAGGTTTTGGGAAAACATGCCAGAACTTTGTTTTTCTCTTACTCATTATCATTCCTATGGTGCGTAAATACTCATTCTAGTAACAACATGCACCAAGACTGAATACAATGCACTATTCTATATCAAGCACTGTGACGACAAATTAGTGATTTAAAGGTAGTACTTCTGTTCTGAAAGGTACAACATTGTTGTTCACTGTGCTATAGGATGCTTATTTGCTTTGCTAGACTTTACAGACCGAATCATTCACTGGATGAAATGGCCTGAGTTTCACAGTAAGGAGAGGCTATAAAAATAGCCTAAGCTATAATTTGAATGCAAGGTATTAAAAATGTATATGTTGCTCTATATGATGCAAATACACATTAATCTTAGCAAGCATTATGGTTTTTTTTATGTGTAAAACCCAAAATGATCAATGGGATACAAATGGAAAAACGAATTTGACTTTGGAAAATGGAAAAAAAAAAGAAAGATTTGTCCTCATACTGATGCAAGAATAAAGCTCTCAGTATTTAAAAAAAAATCGTAATAATGATCCCTACTTTTATTATAGTTAAAAAGACTTTATTTCTCCTTACTGTTTTACAACAGTGAAAAACGACTTTCTTACTTTTAATAATCTCATTTGAGTAAATTAGAGGATTAACAGAAAACCCAGATAACATACAGCTAGCTCAATTTGTTGAATAGAAATATGCTTTAAAAAATCTTTCTCTCATCTATTTAACAGAAATATATAAGGAAGAGTAAAAGGATCACTTTTACTTCACAGATGTGAAATTAATTACAGCGATAAGTGAGCTACCAAGGGTTATTCAAAATCTTTAAAGTTAAGAGACTGAGCACCAAATCTCAGTTCAGTGCTTTATTACAGCATATAATTTTTTAGTAGCACACCATCATATGCATTACACAATTAAAAATATACATACTTACAGCCATCTTTAAATACACAACATATTTTATTGGGAAGCAAACAAAAAACCTAACCCACAAGCAAATATCAGTAGAAAGAAGAATAATTTTTCTATGTAAATCATGAACACATAATCTTTCTTGAGAAATTTACAGGCTATCAACACAATTTTGACCACAGTACCATGCATGGAAATTCTTACAAGTGAAGTACTATTCAAGAAATCCTACTTGCTTATTCAAAATACTGGATGTAAACTCTCACTGAGCTTATGGGATGCATTTTAGACACACGGATAGAATCCAAGGGATTAGACACAAAATTTACACTGGCATGGGGGATGCAGAAAGGAAGTACTGTTCTGTGAAAAGTATAACAATTCATAAAGGATGAAGTTCACAAAGAATGGCAAGGCTTCTTTGTCACTCAAATTTATGGAAGCTTGAGGCATATTTAACTCTGCAACCCATTAGTCAGATGCAACTCCTCAACTGATCCCCATCAGTGGACACACAATCCCTTGGTTGTCCATGACAGGCCTTTTGCTTTCAGCACCACTGTGCATTTGATCTCAGTTTCATAATGGATAAAAAAGGCCATGCTAGAATAAGCAAACAAGGTCAGTGATTTTTACTCGAGTCTTTTATGTGTATACATTGTCTAAGCCCACCAGCTGTATAGCAACAGGATATGCTTTTTAGATGGATCAAGGGAGAGAGTATCAGTTGCGCTCCAGGATCCCTGTAGATTGGGATCAAATCCATGGGTCAAGGAAAAGAAACCTTGGCTGTTCAGAGGCATCTGAGGGGAGTACGCTGCTCCCAAGGGAGCTATGCCTAGCAGGCTATAGCAAGCAAAGCCTGGTGAAGTATTACTGCTCACCTACAGGTAAGTTCTCTTTTCAAGGGAAAATAAAATAAAAAACAAACCCCAAATCCAACCATAAAAATGTCTCACACAGCTAACATCGGAGCTGCATTTGAAAATAGTTTCACCCTGCACTTCTTGAGTGTTTCTATTGGTCCCTTGCCATGGGATAGTTCCCTTGCAGGAACTCCTGGATAGGTTTCACCTTTGACCACAGGTTCTGCATGCATTTTCAATTACAGCATTTCAGTGTATGACAAGGGAAAAATAGTTAAGAAATTACAGTCAGCTTATTAGCAGCTACTCCAAAGCATGAAGAAAAAGCTGTAAATTTGAACTTATATCTTCCATGTGGAAACATGCTGCCTTATCACCGAATCACTGCTTTAGCTTCCCTTGTAATGAATTCACTTCTGAGACTTTGAGAATAAAGATACATATATCGGATACACTGTTCTCTCTTTATTAAGCAAAGAAAAAAAAGATCTTGCTTCGGCCTTAATTGTATTTCCCTCAAACAGGAGGAAGAAATAATTCAAACCAAAACTAATCCAAATATCCTTTAACCATGAAATTAAGAGTCAAAAATTCTGGCAAAATATTTTAGTGCTGATTGGTGATCTACTACAACTGCAACCATAATCTGCCTTCACAAAGACACAAGGGAAAAAAAATCTGAATTAATATACAGCAGTTAACACACATTTGAAGAATGCTAAAATAAACTAAAATAAAGACTAGGAAAAATGCCTATTTGTTTATCCACTTCAGGCCTTTTTAAATCAAACCTGCTCTTACTATGCAGAGGAATGCATTGTACCATAAACCTATGCAGTACTTCCATAGTACAGGTAAAGCATTAGAAATCAGCAGGAAGGAATTTTCTCCCTGAGATGAACACAGTAGGATAGTTTTACACCTTAAGAATTGGTACATCTTAGTTCTGATGGAGAATGAAGCTGAAGGGAAAACCAAAGGAATACAACCCCCCCTCCCCACAAAACCCCAAATAAACAAGAACCACCCCCCCAAAAAAAACCAAAACAAATCCTCCCCCAAAAAACAAACAAACAAGCTCATGCCCAGCTCTCAGCACATTGTGAGGTGCAAATCCCTAGGAGATACATTATCACTGTGGTATAAACCATACAACAGTTCCTACCACCCACATTCGATTTGAGCGTGTATCCATTGCCCAATCCATCAGATTCTGAGTAAGTGCTTCAGCAAACAGCTGTCACCATGCTTCCCATGGCTACATTCCTAGGAAAAGCAAAGCTGGCTCACTTCAAGCTAAATTGGGAATGTCTCCTTAAGCTGCACTATTGTCCCCAATGTGGCCTGCCACAGTACAAGCACTAAGTGGGCACACAGATCTGGGATACAACATGGCTAGCAGAGAAAAGGAGTAAATACTACCTTGGCTCTCAAGAGGACAGAGGGACAGTCACACCAGAAGAGGCTCCATATCCCTAATACTGACATCTGATTTCCCTGCGAAACTTCGAAAGCCACACACTTTGTGGTCAATGTCTTCCACCAATTCCTGTGTGAAGCCTGCTCACAAAGAAAGATTGTAGGCTGAAAAATACTACAATGATTTTTTACGATTATTTGAGGCATCCTGTCTTCTCCCACTCTCCCCTGCTCCCACAAACACAGCTGGAAGAAACAGTGGTGGAGGACTACAGTCCTCTCACCAAAAGGGTAAATGATGGATTTATTCTAGCTAGATAGAACAAACTTACCTGACCATGAGTGGTTGCTTTTTCAGTTCATACATGAATTAATAACTTACTTAAAGGAATATGTGCTTTAAAACCCCTGCCAGTGTATCCAGTACTGTAAAAATGGATTAAGTTTCACTGAAGCCAATGAACATCCCATTTACTTAGTGGAAGCTTCCGTTTCTACCGCCTTCCTGGAACATTTTCAGCCTGAGATGCCAAAGTGTAGAGACCCACTCCTAACACCACTGACTCAGCCAGGATGAGAGACAGTGTCAGTGCACATCCATTAACAGATGGCTTCTGACTGCTTAAAAAAAATAAGCAAGTAGGCACTTCTATAGCTGTTTATCTTCTTTTCTCTCTCAGGCCTCATAGATATAACAGCAGCAGAAGAAAGTGGCAAGATGTCATCACTGTTCAAACACCAAGCAGAAAGAAAGCAGAAAATACAACTTTTTTGGTATACTCATCAGTTTGAATGAAAAGCTGCACATTATTTATGAGGCGTGTGAGAAACAATCCATTGTACTGAAAAACGATAGTCAATCCTAGATATAAATTCTCTGCTGGTCGATAACCACTATACCCATTCCCTTAGACATGAGAATGACCTGACAGAGCCATAAATTCACACATTGTCCATTTTTCACAGAGAAGCTCCCCGCCCCACAGTCTGCAGTGCACCAGGCATGACATTGGCGTAAACATTTACTCATTTATTATTTTACGCTGACTGCTTTTCAAAAGCTCCCCGACAACGGACAGGCAAGTAACAATGGTGATAAACCTGGGCCAGGTTCAAGACCCAAGCACAAGCTGAATATAGGTTTCAGAAACGGCACAGTGTGATAGCCCTTCCTCTCCCAGTAATACCCTGGAACTCACTAAATACGGGTTTTAACACAAAATCTCACATAAATCCATAAGGTTTCAATATACACATGCATGAAACAAATTCTCTACCTACAAGCTCCTTTGAGAGAACCAAACAGAAAAATAAGTTTGAACTTACTCAAAATGTTAAAAGTGCCTGGCACTGACCCAAAGTCTTTCTGAAGAGCCTGACTGATAATTAGTACATTTTCAGTGATTTGCCCCTTTTGAGACCTGTGTTCTAATGGGTTTTAGAGCTCGCAAATCAGTGCTAGGATTTGTTCTGTGCATTAACGTGCACAGAGTGCTAAGCTACTTATTTGTAATGATACTGTTCCTGTAGGAAAGCCTGCCTTGATTGTTAATGATACTTGAGGCTCTTAATCTTAAAACAAGGGGGGAGAGAAACTGCAGGGTGTGGCATAGTCTGTAACACAGTTTATCATTTCCTGAAAATAAAAACCTCACTTAATTCCATTGATAGCACTCAGAATATTATAATAGGCATTTAATTTCCTAAACAAATTGCGTTTTAAGAAGCTGAAGCAATCTCTTTAATTATACTATTTTCATTGTTTATCTTTGTTGTTGTTGTTTTTTAAAGCTAGGACCTATTCAAAAGTGATTTATTTGAAAGAATAATTTGTAGAAACTTGCTCTTACTTTCCACTACTCTCACATCAATTTTTTTTTAAAGCACAAATAAAAAATTATAGTAATATCTTATTCCTCTTCCAGATTAAACATTAAAGACTGCTGTATGCTCAGCACTGTACTGCTGCCTAATAGTGTACACTGCTGACACATTAATTGGTTTATTGACTGAAGTTTTACAACTTTTCATTCAACCCAATGTGCCCTTGTTGTGAACTCACCCAAAGAATTACCAGGTTCAATAACCTAAATTATATTCATTAATACCATGATAGATATATATAATAAAAAAGAAAAACTATTACCTTCAAACAAAGTAGAGATTTTGACGTCAGTAAGACTGATTTCATATACCAAAAAAATGCCTAGACAATCAAAACTTTGAATATCCAAAATAAAAGTTTCCTTTGAACATCACAAACTATAATAAAATAAACTGGAAGAATAAGAGTGTCATGCATATTGACATGGTAAAAATTGTTATGACATACACAGACAAAAAAAAAAAGTATGAAATATAGGCTGACTGGTAAAGCATGATAAACTAATGTCATGCCAGATTTCCCTGTGCCTGTCAACCTTTTATAAATTTCATTCCCATCTTTCAAAATATTTTTAAAATTACAAATTGCAGGAAAAAAAAAAGTTCGGTATTACCTATCCAATTTGGAATTCAAATAGAAAGTCAATTTGACAAATTCTCTGTAAAACATACATTTCAAGTTTGTCACAATTCTGTTACAGACTTGAGGCTACACAGAAGTTGCAGGAAAGGCTCTGGATCCCTTCTCAGTATCAAGCAATTTAACACAGATGTGTACACACCTGTGAGACCTGAGCTTGGCTCTTCCATGGGAAGCATTATCTTTACCTTCTAGAGACAAAATGACAATTTACAAAGTATTAGGCTGAGAGAATTTGATGGTTTTAAGTAGAAAGATATATTTATAGACATACATACATACATACATACATATGTACATACACATAAAAGGGAGTACTGTTGAGTAAACAAAACCACAAATTAGTAGAAAAGTCTCTACATATACACAGAACAAAGATGTGAACTCAGCTTATGGGACAAAAGATAAAAAGAACAGAATTTAGTATTGAAATAAGACACTGAAAGGAGGTCAAGTTACTTAGTGAATCAACTGCTGACCTTGTATCAAACTCAGTCCTAATCACAGTGAATGAAAATTGCTGTTTGTAGATGGCTGGAAAAGGCTTTAAGCCACAAACTCATTCTAATATGCTACACACAAAAACTGGAGAAGATATTATCATCCCCTACCCAACTCATTGAATTGTCTAGCTGCAAATTACATAAAATCATCCTGCATTTTCTTTCACATTAACTGCCACACTATATCTAAATGAAGATGTAATTACATTTCTAAGAAAATACATAAAATCCATTCTTAATTTAATGCATTAGATGTCATGTATATAGCTAAGGTAAATAACCTTGTTACTTCAAATACCTGTCAGAGAGCTGCCTGCCCTTATGAAATTACAGGAGGTAGTGCACAAGGACGTAGAAAAATTTGGTGTTTTAGGTTTGTTTCAGTCTTAAAAAGGTCAGGTCCAGTGAGCATAACACTGAGAAAATTTCCCTAAATTCAGCATTTATGGAAAATCCAGAATTTTTTTGAAAGACAGATATCCACATGCATTCTGACTCTACAGTCCTACTTTTACAGTATTCATCTACCCATACACTGCGATATGTTAAGGTTTTGTCAGAGGCATTTTTGGACCCAGTTACTCACCTGTAGCTGTCATCATCCTAGATATTTCCTCACGAAGTGTCTATACCATCACTGTTCCCACAGTGCATTACGTAAGGCACTTCAAAACTGCAGCATGTACACTGTCAAAATATCTAAATGCCACATGCTGAAAACACCTTCCAAGTTATGCTTGTTACTGTGCTTGTCAGACATGCCTGGCTCGGTTGCTCCCGATTAACTCATGCACTGTACACAGCACTAAACTGGCTAATACAGAATTTGGATTTTTTTAGGATAAATGCCAAGATAGTATCCTGACACCACCCCAAAGCTTCAGGTGAAAATCCATTTATTGAAGAGAAAAAAATCCTTCAGTCACCAGTTCCCTGGGGGAAACCTGAAATCCCCCAAAACACTGGCCTTGGCAGTAAGTCTGGCTGTAGTCTTCATTTACATCTACAACAAACCCACTTAATAGTAAGGAAAGGCCATCAAACATGGTGGCTGCTGTCTTGGTAACCATCAGAGTCAGCTATTCATACTGCTTGTAATCAGGCTAAAAGTTCCTGAGGCTTTGCCATCTGGAAATTTTTGTATAGCATCTCAAATAAGTTATTTTATTTTATTTCTGTTTTGACTATGACTAGACTTGATTCAGCAACAGTTTGGAAACAAACCTGGCCCATTCTTTCTTTCAAGTGATCTTTACAAGCAATTCAAAATAAGACATTTTTCCCCTTTTTATCTATTTTTTTTTTTCTCTAGACTGAGCTGTATTAGAGATTAATTTAGAAAACCAGATACATAACATGGGAAAAAACCTCTGAATGCACCAGAAATGAGGAAATAAGAAAATACTACAAACAAACTTCTCTCTGGCCTGCTGCGTCTCTTACACTTTCTCTCAGATCAGCTAGCTTTCAATGGCTTGTCTATTGCAAACAATGCCATGGAAGTGACTGTCCCTTAGGGAAGAAAAATAACAGGAAAAATAACCAGAGCAACCTTTCCCTCCATCCTTTCTACAACTGGTTGCACCTCTGTTCCCTTCTATGCCCAGCAAACTTCAACCATCTGCTGTGCAGCAAGTCTCATAATTTGTTTTAACTTTCCTTTTCCCTCTCTCCTCCTATTCAATGTCCAGCTGTACCCAGCATAAGGGTAAACTCTCTTTGCAGATATACACATGAGAAAAAATGAAGAGGCTAGAACAATGCAAAATACAAGTCTTTTTCTTTTACTCAGTTGCTATCTTTTTAAAGAAACAGGCTGTGGTAAATTGAAACAAAGAATAAAACAGAAATATTCTAAGGATTTAATGAAAATTTAGTCTGTGTAAAATTCTTCCAGATTTTTATTTTTCGTCACAGTACTTTTTACATCACCATTTACTATACTGACCCCATCAAATAACTTGCTCTAAATCTCCTACTAAAAATGGTATTAAATTCAATGATCTGCAAGATCACATTCTATTAAATTGTGGAGGCAATGAATTTCACCTTCTTTTGCTCTGGTTTTGTTTTTGTTTTTTTTATTTTTGGGGTTTTTTTGTCACCCTAATTTAATTCTTCTTGAGGTTTTGACTTGTTCAGCCCTTTTTCTTAGATGTCCTTGAGGACATGTGTACCACCAGTTTTACTAATTCAGTATCTTTTTAAATCAAGATAACCACAAAGGAATTAATAGAGCATCTTAGATTTTTCCATACATACACTGAATTGCACTGCTCAGAAAGACTTGTTGGTATCTACAGTATCAAAACTTCTGTATCATAGATGAAGTACAGCAGATCCATTTCAGCTCTTGTCTTGCACAGCATCAAACACAGACAGAAGTACATCCACAGACAGGCTCCCGCTGATGGGTACTAGCCAGAGGAATTGAGGACAGTTTATACGTCATCCAGCACACCGGGACAGTTTCACATTAGTGCAACTACTATGAAAAGGGGGTTTCAGTCTATAATAGTGAGAATATGCACACATCTATGAAAAAGTCAAGCTTACCAATTTAATCTCATTTTCCTTAGTGTAGTCAGTTTGGCTCAATTAATCACTTTTACTGTATACTATGTCTAAAAAGTGCCCTTTATTGGGCAATATCCTAAAATAACTGTTGGGTGTTGCTGCTGGTTTAACATGTACCATTTCCCATTAAATACTACAGCTAGCAAACAGTTTCTAAAACTTACATTTCATTATCCAAATTATATTTTCATATGTGTGAGCTCTTTAAGAAACTATGCAATTCATCTCAACTAATTGCGTATAGTGATGAATGCAAATGATAATGGAAGTAACACTATACAAAATTAGCCCATATTCCCCTGAAGCTCCTTCACACTGTCACTTCGCTAAAGACTTGGATGTTTTTGTCTCCTCCAGTGCAACTTCCTCAAGAATACATGCACTAGTACTGATACTTAAAATATCATCTGAATTTATGTTATTCCTGCAAGTGACAGTGTCCTGTCTCAAACACTTGATTTACCAGATGTTGCTATGAACTTCTTCATGACCTTAATTCTTTGATCTGTTTCTAAAAACAAAACAAGAAAAAACCAAGAACAAACAGCAAGAACACCTTTCCCCTCTAAAGAAACCCTAAAAAAACAAAACAAGCAAAAAGCCTACAACCACAACCCCAAAACTTACCAGTTCAGTATTAAGATATTTTAACCTGTTTACCATATGGAGGCTGTCTTCAACATTAGTATGATTTCGCTTCAGATTTGAAATGTAACTATACCACTGCAGGAGACCCAATGTTTTCTTAGGAGGAGCAAATAATAGTTTTCCAGCAAAATACTCATGGAAATCTTTGGTTGTTTCAAAACAATTTATCTGAATAAATAAAGCAGCTCTCATTCACAATATGCTGTATTTGATATGGAAAATAAGAACATGCAGGTTTAGAAAGACAACAAGCTTGATAACTTTTATTAGTGTTTCATGACAGTCAATTTCTATATATATTGCCTTGCAAAGATTTGATGGCACCTTAACTGAATTTGAAAAACATCCGAGACTCTCAAAGATAGTCATGGAAAAAAAAAACCAACAAACCACATCTAGAAATATCATAACACATTTCTCAGCAAAATGTTCATTTTCATTCTTCTCTGGAGATATATTTGAATTTATCAAAATTTCCATAAGAGACTGAGTTTCGGGAATGAAAACCAAATGCTTATCTATGCCATCTTCTCGGTCAGTAACCAGGAAGTGCACTTTGGAAGATCAAAAAAGCCCTCCTTTCTCTCCTTCTCTCACATCTTCCCCCCTGCACACCAGATCATCACATGCACTCTTCTAGTAACCGAGGCAAGCAAAAATCTCTAGCTAAAAACAGTGACACGCAATTTCAAATGTTTGTGGAGCTGAGGTTACACTTCATTACTAATCATAAATTTTCAGAGTTTATTCAAAACTTCTGCATAAAAAGCTGATTTTCATCTAAAGTGTAATCCTATTCTGTAAATTGCATTCATAAACAGTACAGAACACTTTTGCATTTTCAGTACGCCACAGGATTCACTATCAAATTTCCTGAATTTACAAGTCAATAGACAGTCCTTCAATCTATCTCGTCTTTGCAGACTCAGCATGCTACTTGTAAGCCAAGCTGTTGTCCTTCTGGCTTTGCATATTGCTGCCAGCACTGAAGATTAGTCAGCCCAAACTCCTTGTTCAGTAGACACAGCACAGAGAACTGGGGAGTGCCCACCATTCCCAGATGAAGAGATATCTCAGGTGGTAAGTTGAGTGAAGCTTCATACTGCCCTACAAAGTATCGAGTCAACTTACTGGCTGTAGTGCCTTTCTATCATGCTCCTCAATGCTACCAGTTCTAGAAACACAGGCCATCTCTATCGATCCCACACAGCACACCCCCCCACACCACCTTCTTAATACACAATCTCATTCCTTTTTTAACCGAAGGATGCAAAAGTGATCAAAAAAGAAACCAGAGGGCAGCATGTGATAAAAGTTCTGTTCAATCTGTTTTTCAGAGTAATGCTGTGCTTAAAATACCATCCTGCCTCAACCAACCACTTTGTTTCTAAGAAAAAATTTGAATGGCATGATAAGATGTCATTGCTTGCAACAGTAAAAAGGAACTGAACACAGAAACTCCAGAAGGTCTTTTGTAGTCTTAAGTTCCCCACATGCTCTAAATATGCATGTTGTCTTTTATCTATATTCTGTTCTGAACTTGCCCCTCAAACCAACTGTCATCCTGGGGGCCTGCAGCTCTATTACCAGGGGAAAACACCAGCATTATCACTAAGGATTTGCTACTGGATCAATTGTGTAGGTGTTATAAATCAGCAGAGGTTCAGTAACTTCAGCTAAGTGATGATGATTTACAACGCCCTGAGGATCTGGCCCTCTGTCCTAATTACTTCATTAATCTGCATATTCCTGAAAGGAACACTAATCTTTTTTCTAAATTACTTTTACTTCAACCCACCTGTTATAAGCCTGATGTGCATTTATACAGTATTTGTATCATACTTTCTTACTTATTTTTGAAGAAGCATTGCCCTGAGTCTGCCCATGGTCCATAAATGATCTATATGGCTGATTGAATCAAGCCTGAGCTCATGCTTTAGCAGGTATGAATTCAATTTCGCCAGACCAATCCATTAGAATCTAAACACTATTAACAGAGTGGAGAGGAAGAAACACATTTTTTCCATCTCAGGGAATAAGAAGCTGCCCATTTCTGGTAGGAAATTATTTGATCAGGTCTGTCAGAGCCAGAGGACCACAGTGACTACCTTCTCATAATAAGTAGGTTATTTCCAGGAAAGGAGAAACTTGGTGTTGGGAAGCATGTTTTATTATATTCCTTCAAGATGTCACTGAAGCTAAGAGCCCAGCTGGATTCTAAGGAGCTTTAGGTATTTATATTAATAACAAGACCATTGGCTGCTACACTGGATAGTATATATTCTTTTTCTCTTTTTTTCTTTTTTTTCCCTTTTCCTTTTTTTTTCTTTTTAATAATAAAATTAACTTTCCAATGCATAATTCTGCTACTAGAAATATGGGATAAAAACAGGTTCAGTGGAAATGCTGCTATGTTTCCATTTTGAAGCTTTTCATTTTTCACTGAAGTTCCCTCTGATACTGTCTACTGTTAAAAGGGACCCTAAGGGATGACCACTCTGATCCTCCATGGCATGGTCTGAAAATTAAGGGATTCAGTCACTAAGCAAAAACCTAACTACTGCATTTTATTTGGCAACTCATTTAAAATAAAAGTAAAAAAAAGAAGTGTTGTGTTGAACACAAGTTTAAAGTGAGGCACCAATAACCCACATCAAATTTATTATGTGGGCATTTAAACACCTCCAGAGTCCTCTGAAAGTTCAGCAGCACAGAAGAAATAATTTAGATAGAGTTGGAAGAGCTATTTTGTCTGCCTAAAACCTGATTTTTCTAAAAGCAAATGTCTTCAAAGCATTCTCTGCAGAAATATGCAGTGATTGTCTTTAAGTCAGCATTTTTCAAATGTTACAATACCATAGATATGAAATGGTATTTTTCATAAACCTAAAATAGAATGAACTGACACCTCACATACCACACTTTATTAACAAGCCCAGGCTTTTAAACAGCATGTCCAACCATAAGAGATATTTAAGGAGTGACATAAGATTCCATACCCTAAATGAATTAATATTAACACCAATTTCTAGAAGGTTACAATTACATCAGGCTGAAAGCATTACCGAAAATACAAAATGTACTTTGGATAGGCTAAAGAAGGACTATCAGTCCATAGCAGCAAAGGTTTCCTGCTCAGATCTTTGCACTCTGCCCAAACCAAAGAAGTGTTGGGCAGAGTGCAAGGAACAGGATTCTCCACTCCAGAATTCAGAGGAATAACTAGCTCCAAGAGAAGGAGAGGTAAAGGTGATGACATTGTATCTGAGATAATATTAATTTTATATATGAGTTACATAGCTAGAGAATAGGACTGAACTTAGTGTACAATTTAAATAAAACTCACACCGTGCTGATTTCTTACAAGTTATTTCATTGCACTTCTAACAGGTAAGGAAATACAATTTCTTGTATTTCTAGTCATTCCCTCTTTAAAGTTTATTTCAGGCTACAAAAAATATTTTACACATCAAGTAAAATTCTCCTAAATAGTAAGGACTAGTGTAATAAATGCCAGCCTAACTTCTGTAGCATCGGGATGCATTTTAAAGGACCACTAATTCATGCAAACATTTGTACATTATCACTCTGCATCACTGCAGTGTTTGCAGCGTATGCTAACCTCATAAAATAAAGTTAAAAAAACACTAAACAAATTACTATACTCTTCCATTTGCCTACATGGAGCTATCAGTAAGGTACTATTTTTAATAAATTTTCCTACTGTTTCTATGAGAGAGAATAGTTGTTAAATATTCTGGTTTTCCCCTATATATTTCCAACTCCTTACGTTTGCTGCTGCTATTCTTTCTGTGCACTTACTGTACATCAAGGACAAATCTCATTATCATATCTATTCTTAATGCTTATCTTCAGTCAAGCCACCCACCAATGCTCCTCCCACCCTTTAGAAAATAGCATTTCTTGGGATTTAGTGACTGATCTGTAGGCCCATATGCACTGAGTTTGAATCTCCCACTGTGTGTCAGGAATGACTTCACTGAAAACGCATGGGTATCCAGAAAGTAAATATTAAGTGGATTTCAGTCACAGCAGTATCAAGATGTGTTAGACTAAAGGAGAGTGCATGAGGAAAAGGAAGGGGTGAGCCACTTAAAACTTTGATCTAAGATTTCCATTCTGTAATCCCTCCTCCTACCTCCTGTCTTCTCTCCTACTTCAAAATCTTATTTGTTACATCTTCTGTCTTACCAAGCAAGAAAAAAACAAAACAAAACGAAACATTGCTACCTGATTCTCTCTTCTAGTTACAATAATCCCATTTTCCTACTACATTTCCTATCTTCTCTCTCCTCAGCCTCAGGCTTCTTGTCTGAAGTCACTACATACTTCACTAGTAAACTATCGCTGCTCACGACCTGCTGTGAATCACAGAGTCACTGCAGAAACTAATTACGGACCTATAGCTGGCAGGAAGCAGTAACTGCTTTCTGCATCTCCTTGCCCCAATATAAGAGCCTACACAGGCCATACCCTGCTAGTGAGCTGCTATGCAGAAAGGGCAATTTGCGTTCACTGGTCAGTGCCCATTGCCTCTCAGTCATGACTGCTCACCATTGGGAAAAAAAGGTCACTGCCAGCCACTGACTGGCAACCACTGTGTGCAGAAATGGGTCACCAGTGTCTCCTATCACAAATTAAGTAGTCACAGATTGCCCAGAACGGTGATAGATGCCTCATCTCTGGAAACATTCAAGGTCAGCTTAGCCAGGGCTCTGAGCAACCTGTTCTAGTTAAAGATGTCCCTGTTCATTGCAGGGGGTTGGACAAGATGACCTTTAAAGGTTCCTTCTAAACCCAAGCTACTGTATGATTCTATTATTGTGAATCCAAATTTGAAAAGAGCAAATATTGTAATGACAACAGGCAACACTGATGGGTTGCAGCATGGCAAATCCAGTTTGCAGCACCTGATCGTACTGAAATACCTACTTTTGTCAGGATAGACACCAACATTGATAGTAACTATTCATCAGGTACTGCCCAAACTGGAAACAGGCTACCACCAGTTAATGATAGGTTGTATCTGTCCTAAATACATGAACTTCTCACTAGTCAAGGCTAAATAATTACCTCTTGCAGCAATGGAGGTTTACCAACCTGTCTCCTCTTATCATCTTATGATACCCTCATGCCCAAGCTTTTCTCTTATATTTTGCTACAGTATCCTCCATTCCTCTCTACAGTTTAGTAGTACAACATAACATTCCATTTTCATCATCTTTCTACCTACAATAGCCAAAACAACTGCTTTTCTCAAGCTCTTCTCTTCTTTTCTCTACCTTCATATGGGAACACAGCCTGTGCTCTCTCTAGAGGTTGTTCAGCAAAAAACTGGAGCAGCAGCCATAGCTAACTGCTGCCCAGGCAATGTTTACTTGCTGCATTGCTGTCTGCAAGCTTGGGAGGTGGAAGTCTTGGTTTATGTCAAGAATGAGGAAGGCTAAGGAAATATCTTGATGTGCCACATGAAGTATTGGTTGCCTGGGGTTGGTTTAGATTTGTGGTCTTACCTAAGGTTGTTTTCTTTAGATTAGAATAGATGTGGTTGTTGTGTGGAGTTCTCCCTACCCTCTGCTTGTTTTTCAGGTTATATCAAAGATTTTTTGACAATGTCCTGTCTAACAAGAATTACTTAGAAAAAAGAACTGCTAAGAAAAGATCTTAAGTCAGATCCTAAGGCCCTGGAAAAAGGAATGCCCCAATTTCCTACTGTTGTGAATCTCACATACTATGTTCTTATTCATCATTTTTAATTCAGCCATTTTACTGTGGTCATCAACTTGGTTTGTATTTTACAGATGTACAAGAGAGGTAATGAAGAGAATGGATGTTCAGTAAGATAGTTTCAGAGCCAGGAATGAATAACAGTGCTTGGAATCCCTTTCCAGTATACTGTGTATGCAATAATAAAGAGCTGTGGAAACGGCTGTGAAATGACAGAATCACCCCAATGCAAGTGATTATACAGGAAAGTTTGAAGGAAAGTGGAAAATCAGGCTCTGGGTGAGACATAAAGCAAGCAGATAAACCAAATGTACCTTCCTCCATTATTAACTTTCTTAATGAGGTTATCTCTGACTACCATGAACTCTAACAAGACCAAGAACCATCCATTTTAAATGCCAAGCAAACCCCTGTTAAGCAACAGACTCCTTCTTTGTAGGGCTGATGTTTTCAAATCCTCATAGTAACTGGTAAGGCTTCCCCATCTGGATTTTTTTTTTTTTTTTTAAACTTTGTATTTTGAATATGTGATAAACCCAATGAAAAGTTTTGCCCTTACAAACAGAAGTATATGTTTTTTAAAATGGGTAAACAGCACTGCAATAACATATATGGAAAGATCAAAATACAATTTCTTTTTATTATTCCTATTATTGCATTCCCCTACAAAATGGCACCCTCTTCAGAGACATCATTTGCAACGCAATATTGATTCAATGTGCCACTTCATATGCCTTCCACGTCCTCAGATTAAAGATTTAAATTAATATGACAAGTGAAACACTAAGAAATTCAACAAATCACCAGACAGGCTTATCCACACAGGGTACATTTTATAGTTAAAAAAAAAAAAAAAAAATTAAAAACCCCAAAATCCCCAAACAAACTAAAAACCACCCCAGCAGCCACAGCTTAGGCCAGATTTAATTTACTTGATTGATCTTGAGATCTTTGAGTGCAAATTCATTATTCTCCTATTAACTATTATCATTGTTGGAATTTATAAGGGACCTGTAAACCTATTAAACTGGTCTTAAATGTTGCAATCCATTTATTGAACAGACTAGCAATGAAAAATTAATTATTAAATAACCACCACAGAAAAACATCAGTGGCCTTGTCACCTCAGAGCTAGATTGATAGCATGTTACCTTCTGGAGAGGTGGGGCCCTGCAACACTCAAATATAAACCTTGGAAGGATAATGCTGAGTATGTCACTGCATAAGTCACATTTTTAATTTAATGTTTTATTAAATGTTAGACAGAATAAATTTATCTGGGCCTTACAGACTCCGTCTTAATAAATGAATTGGCACTCTTTCAGATGTAAAAAATGATCACGGCTTCTCAAGGACATTGGAAACCCTGAAGCATAAGACACCAGTAAATACAAAAAGCAAAGGCAGCATGGACAGTGATATATTTGCAAGCACTGCGGGTGAGCCAACACTTTCAAACTGCTGAGGCTAACAAAACAAGGGCAGTGAACTCCCAAAATGGTAAAAGCACCTGCAGTAAGAAGTTGTGCTTGAGTGCTGTTGCACAAACATGTCCACTACTGAAAAAAGTGGAAAAGGTGTGGGTTTATCACCCTCCTGCTACTATATTTCAAGATATGTTTGTACGTTTAAAATTTCATGAGCAGTATTAATAATTTATTTTTCTCCTGTCCTTTAATTTTCTAAGACTAGACTTTGAAAACAACAGGCATGGAGAAGATATATTCTCTCCCTCTTGTACAGCTATCTACAGAATGTTCACTTGTGTTCCCCTGCAGAACTGCTGTCATTAGTAATATTTAATCTGGCTAGGAAAAATGGTTACAAGTTCTCAAGTCAAAACCAATATGCCCCTGTCCTGGCACATCTCTCCAGAGACAAGATTTCTGCAAGCAGATCCATTTCGAAAACATTTGGCTTACATAGGGCAGGACAGCTCAACAGTAACACTCAGGCACTGAAAGGCTTTCACGGCATAGTTGAGCTGCACTATGTATTTCCACAGACACTAAACTAAATTATTGTAAATGGCTGTTAAAATGACCAGAAAACTGCCCTTCTTCACATTGTCAAACAAAAGAAAAACACATGGCATGCTTTTTTTCCAGAATTCTAAAATGTTGCTGTTCAATAGTTGTCAATCTCACACTGCCACATCTTACATTAGCCAACACATGAACAACAGGTTCCAACAAGCAACATGCAAAACCACAGAAAGCAGTGAGTTGTGCTAAAACCGTCTTCTGCACTCTCTGCTGCTCGAATTCATGCAGCTGGCATCCTCTTGCTGAATACACAAGAGCATTTGAATAAGAAGGTAAAAAGGAAGAGGAAGAGAAACTTCCTTGGAGTCTGGCATTTTTCCAGAAAGCCAGGAATAAAATTCTCAGCATGTGAACACTATAAAGGAAAGTGAATGACAAAACAAAACACACAATTGCACTGATAAGTTCTGAGTAACAAAACAAAACACACAATTATGCTGATAAATTCTAAATATATTATATACTTGATCTAACTACATGACACACTCTGCTTATGAGTCCTACAACTGATGTGAGAGAAAATTAGAAGGACTTCATTCATCAAAAAGTGAAATGTGACTTCACATAGACATATGGTTGCATGGAAACACAAGCAAGGGGATGAACTTGCTACCAGTAAAAATGACAAAAAACCAAAGTTGAGCTACACGATATCTAATCCTGTCTTTAACTGACCCAAGGAAATGTATTATAGCCTCAGACTGTAGTCACCATTTATTACAGAAACTATGCATTTATAGGGAAATTTAATTTTTTATTCAAAATGTGAAGGAAAAAATATGAAACAAAAAAGTCTTTTTGTCTCGTTCATTCCATGAGGATAATAACAGGCATTAGTGGTCTTTCCTGAAGTGTTCATCACTGGATCCAAGAAAAAAACTGGGTTTGAAACTATTATGCTATGTATTTATATGAATAATACATTGGGTTCAAGAAATAAATAAGTACTATCGTGAATTTAATTTTTTGGCTGGGATAGAGTTGATTTTCTTCACAGTAGACTGCATGGTGCTATACTCTGGATTTCTGAGCAAAACACTGTTGATAACACCCACGTCTTACATATTTCTGAGCAGCGCTTGCACAGCCTCAACATCTCTGGATCTCACGCGACCCCTCCCCACCAATGAGGCTGGGGGTGCACAAGAAGTTCGGAGGGGGCACAGCTAGGACAGCTGACCCCAAACTGACTGGAGGGATCTTCCATACAACACGGTGTCACGTTCAGTATATAAAGCTCTGGGACAAAGACAGAACAGGGGACATTCAGAGTGATGGCTTTTGTCTTCCTAAGTCCTATGTTACCATGTTACGCATGATGGAGCCCTGCTTGCCTGGAGATAGCTGAACACCAGCCCACCCACAGGATGTGGTGAATTAATTCCTTGTTTTGCTTTGCTTGTGGGAGTGGCTTTTGCTTTCCTATTAAACTCAATTTATGCCAACCTACGAGTTTTCTCACTTTAACCCTTCTGATTCACTTCCCCCATCCCACTGTGGGGGAGTGATCAAGTGACTGTGTGGGGCTAAGCTGCCTGCTGGGATTAAGCCACAATCAGTTTTTAATTATTCTGGTAAAAGGTAAACTACCTTTTTTTTTTTCTTTTTTTTTTTTTTTTCCCATTATAATACAACAACCACTTAAGTTTCATAAGTGGTTTTCTTCTTTATTTGCAAATCACCTTCGGAGTTGGGAAGGAAGACAGACTCAGATTTAGAGAGAGTTCAGATACAGCTGCAGCTACTAAATGGAGCTGACTGCTTTAGCCATTTTTGAGGTATACACTGCTTTGTAATTCACACACACAAAAAATGTTAACACTTTTAAGCAAGTGTGTGCATAAACAAGCAAAATAAATATGTTTAGTGTGGATGTTGTAAGATAGCAGAAAGTCAAGCACAGCATAAGTAGCTCACAATGTTCCAGCTGAATCTAAACTTAATGTTCTCAGAACATGACTCCATGTTCTGCCCATTCCATGTTCTACTTCCTGTCTAGGTTTATCAGGACATCAACAAGAGGAGTATAGAAAATGTCTTTCTGTTGCCAAAATACAAAACTTGCACCATGTTGGGCGTGTGCTCCATGACATTTGCAAGGCTGGTATGTCCAGTCCTTCAGATGTATTCAGTGTCTGGCTCCTGCTCCACAGTAAAGAAAAATTTGATAGTGGTGGAATGAAAGGGCTTATCTCTATACTCCAGAAAAAAGAAAAGAGTGACTGATTGCAGAACCTGTTGCCCAGCAATACATTCTCAATCCAATATGTCTGAACCATCTATTAAAATTACCACATAAAGTACAGAAAGTTAGGGAAGGGAAGAACTACAAAGTGTTAGAAACAATAAGAAGCAAATCTTAACATTTCTCCAGTGCTTTAACATTTAGGATTTTTTCTAGAACTGCAAGAATCTCAATAATTAATAGTTATAAAACTCACACAGCTAAATGTGATACTGCAACAGGTGTTAGTTCACTTTCTCTCTATTAAAGGCAAAATTTATGAGCCTATCTAAAAAAACCTATAGCCATCAGGCATCGAATACAGGCTGTGCTTTTCTGTAGCTAATCAAAACCCCACATGTTCTTGTTGATTAGGATAAATGGCCATATAAATTAATTTCAATATTTTCAGGCAGAAGGCAACTTGCCTAAATACTCTCCTTGAATGTTAGCAAATAAAAGAATGCAAGCTGAAATTAGAACTTCTCTGCTACTAAACAGGTATAGAGCTGAATCCTTCTATACAGTAAGATCAAATAGACTTATAAAAACTGGCATTGGATGCTAAATTGCATACACAATATAATATATACAGTACCACTATGTCTTCAACAGATGGCCCAGGTCAAATCTTACCCCAAATCTAAAACATGATACTATTTAGGAAATACACATACGATCAAGAAATACTGCTCTAGTCTAATATCGTGTACTTTTGTGAAAAGAGATACTAGACACAGATTGATATCCAACCATCTGTACTATTAGTTCTTACAAACGGGAAACCCTGACTCTACAACCAATGACTCATGTATTAGCTTTACCAAAACTAAGGATATGAACTTTCAAAACTGTATCAACAGTCCATTTACAGTGAGTCAGCAAACCGAAAGTCCATCAAAGAGAACAGCAAGTGAAATAAAGAATTTGTTTCCCATCTTTTCCCAAACAATAATACTTAATTTTTTTATTGTGCACTTACTTTAACATGCCCTATAATGACAGTTTCTAATGCAAAATTTCTCAGAGATACCTACACCTCAACAGATGATTACACATCAAATGTTTGTAGCCTATACAACACAAGGTAAGGGGTGAGCATTAGTATGCATGTGCATAGGTATGTCCATGCATGACAAGAAAGTTTTGTAGCAATCCCATTAATGTCAAAAAAGACTTCGAAGTAGATGATAAATGCAAGTTTAAAANGAAAGAAAAAAAAAAAAGAAAAAAAAAAAAAAAAAAAAAAAAAGGAAGTCTGGGACATGTAGGATGTTGTCCTTTAGTAACCTTTGGTTTCGAGGATGAAGAATTGAGATTTGTCGCCCACTTGTACAGTGACTAATGAGCTAATAAATTTACAGACAGATGAATGCAGATTCTTGATTTCTCCTCAAAAAGGTGCCTACAGCCTAAATGAATTATTTTAATAAAATAGTGAATACAATTAAACACAATAAACCCCATAAATACTGTGAAAGGACTATGTTTTCAAGAACTCTACCCACCCCTTATAAACATAAATGAGTCTGTTTACTGCGGTACCATTACTCATGAGTATAAACACTTTCTCTTTTAGTAAAGGCAAACTTTTTAAAAACAAATTAATTCCCAAAAGTTGTGTATATTATAAATCCTTTCACACATGGAAATTTTAAGGGATTATAGATTGTAGTCCATGTTATAGTAAGAAAGAATTATTATCTTTCATGACTTTGAGCAGGTAATTTCCTTCTTTCTTCTATCCTTTGCATTCCTGTTCTTCACTTATGAATCCTATTTTTCTTGTATGCTTTTTGAAGAAGGAATTATTTATATCTGGACTTTAATCCTCCAGTATTGACTGGGAACTGCAGAAACAATTGTAATACAGATACAAAAAATGGCTGTAAAGATAGTCACAGCTGAAAGTGTCATACCTACACTATTGTTACAGTTACCTATGAAGATGCTTCTTGGTGTGGAGCATGTGCTACAACAAGCCAATAGACCTTCCTTTTGTGGAAAAAAAAATCTTAATAACTTCTAACAATTTCTGAAGTTCACTATAGACTTCATTTATGGTACTTATCACTCCATTCCTCCCTTTCTCTCTTCACTTGTCTGCTTTCTGTCCTTCTACAACATATTGCTACTGTGGGAGGTATTCACACTGTCTAACTTTAGTCAACTAATTTAGGGCTCTGAATCACCCTCTTTGAGTGCCTACACCTCATTGAATATGACTATATATGGAATAGGCCTTTTGAAACTCAGGTGTTCTAGTATGTACTTTCTTCAAATACCCAAAGTAGCTTGGCCTAGATGGTGTTAATATTCCACTGTATAAAGCAATACCTGTCAACAGTAAGCAAATTTATTAAGTGACTGGGTTACAGGTATTTTTGCACTAGCTTGGCACCTCACTTTCCTTTTTTCTCACCTAGATTTAATGCAGTAAACATGCTATCTGTATAAAAGTATAAAAGAGAAAAATAAATACTAAATAATTTTTCAAAAAGGAAAATATTACATGCATTTGCTAAAATACCTGTAGAATATAAAAAGCAAATGCCTGCTTAAAAAAATTGCTGCATTCAGCCAAGGAGGTTGCAGCTGTGATGAAGACAGTACATCAGTCTCATGCCTAACCACATCTTGACCCTTCTTCTGAGACTGTCAACAAAGGTGCCAATTACAGCAATAATTTAGAGCAACACATTTTGTGTTCTGCTAAACACAACTGTTACCAAGGGGACAAAGATCATACATTTTGCTTACTACTGGATGCCTGATTGGCTCAATACTATTTTCCACTGACAACTACTTTGGTAAGCCTCAAGATGAGGAGCAGGTAAGTGCACTGCCCACACACTTTTCTTTTGATCTTTTGTAACAGAGAAAAACTTATACTGTAAATATCTGAATAATTTCCTGGTACATTTTTTATTTTGTTTAGCTTATCATCTCTCACACACAAACTCAGTCATCTAAGAAATTACTAAATTCCTTTTGTATCAGGACAATGTTAAAACTATTTGTTTCCATATATCACAACCAATTATGGCCATAAACTATGCATCCTAATTCAACATAATGAGAACTGCAAGCCAGATATGCAAACTTAGATTATGAAAGCCTCCCCTTCAATCAAGCCATCATAAAAGGCTTATTCAACATATGAATCAACTAACAAATTATTTATTTAAGGAACAGTAAATAAGATAAGGTGATGAGAGACAGAAAAATATCTTTTTTTCTGTCTCAGCTGCAAAATGAATGCATGTAATTTTGATAAAACTTAGGCAATATGAAAACAATGGATAGTTGAATATGAACTGCCCATAGCATAAAAAAAGAACTGTGTTGCATACCAAGAGTAGGGAAAAGACTATGGGATAATATAAGATTAAATTTTATCTTGGAGTTCTATTGACAGGATATACGTTTATGATCTCAGAGAAAATACAACATAAAGACCACAAATCTATTTTGAGTGTACAAGAAAATTACAAAGAATTACTTTGAAAGAAGTCAGGCATTTCTATCTGTGGTTCTTTGAATTAAAAAAAAAATAATACAAAATCTAGCAATCACTATTAATTAATATTTATCCAAAGTTCAATTAAAATAAGTGGAGTTACTTTTATTCAACATATTTTTTATCCATCCTGATCAGATCTGCTTTCACCACAGCAATTACTAGGAACTGGCCATCTAAGGAGAAGCACAGGATATGGAATGACACAAGATGTGTCCAAGTAGGTTTTCAGTGCAAGAAGCATTTCAAACTGAATCTGTAGTAGGTTTTCAGCAGAACTATTTCAAGCTGAATCTGTACTAAGGCATACAGACTGACAGTCATGATAGGGCTACTTACTTGGATTTACAAAATCCTGGGAGGTGGGAAGAACTTACATAACAACTTCTACTTTAAATCTCACATTTCTCAGTTACTGTTATGAAAAAGCTTCCAACATTGGGCTAAAATTTACAAGGCAGTTCAGAGTTGTTTGCACGCAAACTAGCTACTGCTACATTAAAATTATTTTATAGATAGGCACAGGATTAACAAGTTTCTTTACCAATGGTCTCCTTTTAAAAATAAGTCTTTGGCGGGGCGGGGGGTTGGGTTGGGCACTTTTTTTTGGTCTTACGGTGAGAAAAAGTGTATTGTACAATTCCAAGCTATAATGTAATGTTGCCACTATGATCAATACTCCTGTCTGTACTTTAAATCTTTAAATTGCTTTCCTGAAACAAGCCTATGATAAAAAAAAACAAAAAAACAAAAAACCACAACAACAACAAAAAAACAAACAAACAAACAAAAACCTAGTACCTTGAAAATACACATAATTTTGAAGTTATAAAAACATTCTAATCTGATATATTTTTAAATTTTAAAGAAAAAGACAGTATTAACTTAAATGCTTTTCTCTTTGGGGATTTTCTTCTCCCCCTGCCTCCTGCAGCCCTAAATTCTTATTGCATGATCAGCACTGTGTTATACTTGCTTACTGGAATATGAATTAGAACTGAAAAGTTAAAGGCAAGTCTGATTTCACTGTTCAAAATCAGTGATTTGAAATTGAACAAAAACCAGATAAACAACAGAAAAAAAGAAGTTAGTGAGTGAAGCTGTGACAGCTACTATTGCTATTAAATGACAAGGCAGTTAACTTCTGTTAGGTTGCATGCTAAAGACTTGCCTTTAAAATAAAAATATTATTCATTAAGTAGCATTGTTTTTGACAAAACTACAGAGGTAAATACCACATAGAAATCTTCAGGCTAGAGAATATTTTGAATTTTAGTTATGTTCATTTTTGATATGGTTTCACAATAAATGGACAGTAAGAGCTTGGGAATATATCACCGAAGTTTGCAATACTGTATTTAATTCTGATAGGAAAAGATTAAATATTTCTACTGACTCATCCCTGGGTTCCATACCAATTGAGAAAATTCAAAGGAGGCACTCAGAGTTATGTTTTCAAAAGGCAATCCATTCTGTGAATGGACTGCATTCACACACCTGTTGATATTCACATGTTGCTAATGACACACTAATGTACTTTACAGAATACTTAATATGGAAGAACATTATATAGCCATCTTGTGCACAGGCAAGATCCGAGTGTATTGTGAAATCTTTGTTAGATTGAAGACAGAAGTTTATTTTATTAAGACTCAGCTAGGAGAGTGTTTTCTTGTATTAGAGATAAATGACATGATAACTTGTACACCACCTGTCAAATACTTGACTTGATAGATTCTCCATTTCTCAAAGTGGTATTGGTATGGAAAAAAAAAAATTGAAGTTAATGTAATAATTAATGTATCTGTCCATCTAGCTTTAGTGTTTTCATCTGTTTCCTTCTGGGAACCACATATAATTCTGCTCAGAGAGCTTTGACTGGATGGTTTGAGGATCATGGTTTGTCTTACATAGACAAGTATAATTAAAAGTGTCAGGAAAAAGTCAATGCCTTTGAAAAATAGAGTGCCATCATAAAAAAAAAAAAACCAAACAAAAAAAACTAGCAAAATCCCAAGTGATTTGTGAGTGTTCATAAAAAACAGTTTTCAAAAGTATCTTTGTCATATTTGTCTGAAACCTGAGTTCCACTTAAGTAAAAGAATTCCTATTGGTTTTTACTGATACAATTTTTAACTTTAAATGATACTGTAATAAGAACTAAATAGAAAAATTGCATATATTTATGTCTCTGTGATTGTATATATGTGGAAAATCCCCAGTAAGGGCAGCAAAACTGTATCATCCCAGTTCTTGATGAAGTAATCTTACACATAAACTTCAAGGGAAAAAAAAAAAAAAAAGAACCCAAACAAAAAAAAAAGGCTAAATTCAGAAAGGTTACCTTTTGTGCCTTATAATTCTATCAGTTTGCTTACCCTAAAGAAAAAAAAAAATCATAATTATATCATGGTTTATATGAAATTGAAATGCAGAGGTAATAAAAGCACCACCTAACCCTGCTTCCAGTAGTTACAAAACTCTCATGATCTAAAAGTGATAGTTTTCTTGTCACAGATTTCAGGACGAAACAGGACTTTCCAAACAAACGGGTATTTTAGCCAGTATCATCTCTTACAGCTTATTCCCACTGCAATATTTCACTTATTATCTTGTACATTAAAATAGTAACCATTGACAGCATTCCCCAGAAAGAAGTCATTACTTGAGATTAAAACCATGGAAGAATGGAAAGTACTAAAACATTTTAAAAATGCAGCATTTCTTATGGGATATATCTCACTAAACTGGAGAACACAGGTGCATGCACAGCCTTTTAAGGAAAGTAGAGAACTAAGAAGCCTGTCTGAAAATCACTGATAAATCTTTTCTGTATTCAAATTAATTCTTACATCGGCTCTAGAGAAAAATAAAAGAAAAAAAAAAAACTGCAAAGAAGCACAGATTCTTCTCTGGAATATTACAGGGATACAGATTTATTTCAGACAGCATTTTAATACTTATTTATTGATATATTTTACCATGGTGGGTTTACATGAAAAATAGTGGGCTACAGGCTTTGTTAAGTGAGTAACAGCTTCCTAGAGGTGTTGAAAAGTATTCTGTAACATTCTCCCAAATGAAAAAGCATCATTGAAAAGGCATATGTTTATCTCTTAATACTACCTGAATACACACACATTTCAAGAGATATATTAACCCATAGCAATTGCAAAGCACAGATATTTTCAGTATGAAGCCAGCAGCGGGCACAGTATTGTCACTGTTTTCCATATGCATTGTTTCCACAAAATTCTGCCTCCAATCACTTAGGTTTGGCTGGCAAATTGTAAGGACTTACACAACTTTTTATTAGGATGCTGGTTATTTTGCAAATATATTGTGAAAAGCATTCAGCTTTGAATTGTTGCAGTGAGCTCATATTTTTGATATAATTCTTTTTCCTCTGTATTAACTAAATGACACGCAGTACAGTTTTTGTTCTTATATTTGATGCAAAAGTGTCATTGATATAACATTATGTTCACTAATAGATGTGACTGTACAGTTTAAGTTCTATCCCTGTCACTTTCTTATGCTCCACAAGCCCTGTGGTATTTTAGAGTTAAGTGAAGAGCACTGAGTTTTCTTGCTATTCTTCCTTCAAATACGAAACTGTTTTTGATTGTGCTATATTACACTGGTAATGTTTGTGTTGCTATGAATGAACAGAAAGGTCACAGTGGCAAGCATTACCTTTACTCTCCTATAATTCTGCATCCTATATTTTACTGTATCAAAATAGCTTGCTAAAGGAAAAAGAATATATGTAGTATACATACTCTTATACACAGAAATATCTATCTGTGCATATATATATAGGTGCATATATATGTATGTATAATTGGTCCACAGATGATATTCCACGTTCTGTCCTTTAATCTTATCAGGCACCAGCACTAGTTATTGAGGGGTTACTAGCATTTTCACAGACTCATTCAGAAATTAAATAATTGATAACTGCTGTCAACTCTTAACTGTGGTCAACCTCCCTTCCACCCAATACAGTTTGGATTAGGGTTAGGTGTACTACGGTATGGAAAATACTGGATTTCTGTCACATAAAACTATGGGAATATCACAAGAAGTTCTGGCTGTCCTTTTAGTTCCTTTACCAAACAGGTAGGGTCTGAGTTGCAGGTGTCTGATCACATTTCCACCAATATGTTCAGGATCTCTTTTAGTGTCCATTCTGAGTTCAAGGCAGTGGCATGCATCTGTGCAAGGTGTCCCAAGCAGTCTGAGGAACCTCCTCTGTGCAAGCAATCTTCTTGGTGAAGAAAGGTGGTGAAGTCTGTTGCATACTGTAGGCAGTCAGGGTTGATGAAGCACACATAGACTCTCTCAGGGAGAGGATGGGGAACACTTGAGAAGAAAGAGAGAGAGATACCAGGAAATAAGCAGGCCTAGGGGAGGTCAGGACATATAAAGCCTCAAAATAAGTTTGCCCTTCCCCTTTCCAATAAGAACTTTAGATATTCCAAATCTTAAAATCTCTTGATTCAAATCAGATTGCGAAAGAAAATCTTGAAAATTAACAGCTGTTTAGGCCTTACCACTAATTTGCTTTTTCCTTATTTTCACACCAAGTCTTAGATATAAGAAGTACACTCATATACTCCTGCCTACCTGGACTCATTTTATTCCTGGTTTTTAGGATTATCACCAAGACAGTACTAAGAACTGCTACATTAAAGACTTTCTCCCATATTGATTTTGAATGTATCTACCCAAAATGATGGATGAATTACTTTTCCATCCCATGTCCTTCATTTCCATATTTGTAGTTACAAACAGGATAGTTGTCTCTCAAATATTTAGCTTTAATTGTGAAGGCAACTTGGCCTTTAACATTGTTAGAGTAATTGAATAAATGTGGCAAGAACAATGTTCCTCTCAAGAGACTCAGTCTCCCTCTTAGTCAGAGACAAAGCAACTTTGGAATAGGATGCAAAACGAAGCAAAATTTTTCTCAAAGATTAAAAAAAAAAAAAAAAAAAAGCTATGTATCATCAATTTTCATTATAGCAAAAACTCAACAGCAGTGTACTTCAAGGCACCATATAAGGACCAAGTGCTCAAAATACATTAATTAATGTTAAAAAAAAAAAAGTGAACAGCAATTTAACAAAATTTACAGATAGCAAGAAAGTTCTATTAACCAAGTCTGAATAAGAAAGGAAACTTGAGATATAATTGACCAAGGGAGATGGATGGCCATCTTAAAACAGATGAAAATAATTTATTTTAATACAAAATAAGGCCTCTTGAGAAAACAAACTAAAAAATAAAAGGCAACAAAACAAAACCAAAAACAAAAGTAAGAAATCCAAACCAGTAACAGATCCTTTGTTTTACCAGAGATCTCAATTACTAGCACCATCTTAGGAAAAACACCTGGGTCTCACTGCAGGCAGCTCAATGAAGAGCCCTGCTTGATGAGCAGCTGTAGTTAAAAAAGCACATAAAATGTTAAGATGCATAAGAAATGAGGTGGAGAATAAGGAAGAAAGAAAATATGTCATTATATGAACCAATAATTTTCCCTTCTCTGGAATAGTGTGAAGTACTGGTCACCCCATCACAAAAAGACAGTACTGAATTAGAAGGTATTCAGAAAAGAGTGATTGTGATAATTAGGCAAATAGAGAAGCCTTCATATGAAAAAACTGAAAAAAAATGGAATTGTTAACCTTAGGAAAAAAAAAGATGAATAAGGAGGGATATGATTCAAGTATAAAAATGGTAAGTGGCAAAGAGAAAATAGATCAGGAGCTTCTGTAGTCCTGCATCTCATAATTCAAGAACAAAAGGACACTAAGTGAAAGTGAAAAGCAGCAGCTCCAAATCTGATAAAAGAACATACTTTTTAATGCAGCACATAATTACATTATGGAACTCAATGCCACAGGATGTCACTGATGTCAAGACCTCACCAAGATTCAAAGAAGGACTTGGCACTTACAACTCTTGATATTCTTGGGAATCTTATGCTGAATAACTGTTAAAGGTTTTGAAAGAGAGGTTATGTGCCATATTTCATGATTTAAAACACAATAATTTTAAAAATAATTTGGATTAAGTTCCCTCAAAGAAGATTTTACCGCCTTAGCTGTTTTGATTATTTTACTCTTTTCTTTGCTTGTTATGCTGGCATTTTCGCTTGAGCCATCTGTGCAGTCTTGAAGGGAGACTGTGTAATGATGAATCACTGTTTTGTTTTAATGACTATTACCCCAGTACTACCCCAGGATCTTAGTACCTCCCATGAAATCTTAGTATTAGGACTCTGGGCTTCCCTGTTGCAGAATAATTGTCTTATGCTTTATTGTGTTCCACTCCATCTCAGTTAACCAACTGGATTTGTCACCCACTGTCAATTAGTATAACCACTGCTGTAGCTACACAGCACTGTGCGTGTGTTTGGAGAAACTGCGAAACTTTTAGATGCAGAACCAAATACACTTTTGCTGTGACGGCTATACAATTGATTCTGTGTGTCCCAATTGTCTTTCAGCCCTATCTTAACCTCCAGCTATGCTATTGACATCTTGCTTCATATCCTGCAGCTGGAAAACATATGCAATGTCGCTAAAATAGAGGTACTGTAATTTTACACTTCCTTTTCTCCACACCTTACTTACCACATTTTTCTCCTTTCTGCATGCCTTGCTGCTCAGAGAGATAAAGTATTCTTGTTCCCATCTTTGTTCTTATACTATTTATTTTCTAATTAATTAGCTTTTTTTTTTTTTTTTAACCTAGTTTTTTTCTCTATATGAAGGCTTTCAGTGCAGGTAAATAACGACAGGCACAAGCACAAAAGAACTTCTCCTCAGATCAGATCTGTTACGTGAAAACTGAATCAAAAACAGCGTGAGAGATACTTGGTAGAAGCAGGATCTCAGATTTCCAACAGTATTCTCCAACAAGTCTTCCTCCCACTGTTATTAATTTCATAACATTCTCAAAGCTGGAGGGGAGGGAGGCAGGGAGAAAACCTTTAAGTACCTACCTATGTAGCCAGCACAAAACAGGGTAAATTCTGTGGGGATTTGGGATAACTAGAAAGTAAGTAAAGACATTGGGGGTGGGGTCACATAAAGCAGCTGTACTTGTAGGGTCAGGTAGAGGGCTGTATATGCCTTGAAGAGAAGCTGAATTCAGACAGTGCTTACAAACTGGACATTGCAGAGAGACTGTGAAAATACCTGACCCAGAAATAACTCCTGAAAGAAGACAGGCAGCCCCAACTCAGCTAAGATGTGACTAACGACCACACGGAAACATGTGGTGTGCTTTGTCTCCTCTTCCCCAACAACTTCCATCACTGAAGGTTTTCAAGATGCAATGTGGCACGTTGCCAGATAATCTCTTCAAAGTTCTCCTTCCTACAAAAGGCTAAACCTTTGAAGGTTGCTTCCAACCTGAGCTGTTTTATGATTCTATGGATTGGCCCTTGTATGTATTAGTACACTGATTTGGTACTATTTTCCTGAACTTTCACATGCATGCCTCACTAACCAAACATAGTCCTAGAATTATTTTCTCTTTATATATAAAGTAGCAAAAAAGTTTATGTTGTACCTCACCTATTGAGTTGGTATATTACACACAATGCTACGAAGCACCATGCGGAATACATATTTGTGTTGTCTTTGGGACATCCACATTGCACTCACATATGGTATAGATATGCCTGAGGGTTTAGAGTTAGTCTGCAAGACTGGTTTTAGTCTGAGTCCAATCCACAGGACATGTACTGAGGACACTCAGGCAAAAATATGCTATTGTAGTGCAATGTTCAATAGCAAAAGAGGAGGAGCTGGTTAGTAACAGTAAGGAATTTAATTTTAAAAGCCTAGAAGAAATGGATCCTGTATTATGTGGGATAATAAAAAGTACGAATACTGGTAGTCTCACAGAAGATGAGAGCTGTTTCCAATTTATGAGTGTTTACAAACATGAACTTGGAAAAATTTGTATGTTTCTTTTTCTTCACCTTTTAAATTTTTAAGACTTTATTCTCATTGACTACAATTCTGCCATCATGAAACAAGGACATACCTTTAATTTGAAAGCCATCTACTAGGAAAATAGTGCATTGTGGGTTTTTTTTCTTAAGTACTACATAAATGAATAAAAAAATACCATAATGCTGGACAAATACTGTATTTTCAGACATATTTTGGCCATTTTATTTTACTAAAACTCACCTAGTTTTAACTTATTTTCTTTGTTGAAAATACATATTGTGAAAAGAAGTAGCAGACCACCAGATCTGGAAGAGGACGTTTGCCTATATGTTCATTATTTCACAACAAAAAGTTTTCACCTAGATGTTTATGCTCCCTTTTCAAATCTGCCAGCCTTTCTTTTGAAGTCCTCTGTTCTAAATCTTGTCACCAGTTAAAAAGCATGGCCTGAAGTCAAAAAACATTTTCATCTGAAAAATTTACACAATTACTGAAAACAATTCTAACTAATATGCTTTCCCCTTCTTAGCAAAGAAAAATAAATGTCACCCAACTATTAAAAGATAAAATATTTCATTATGGTTATGCAAAATTAGGTTTCCTATATTACCTCATTCATGTTACACAAATGCATGCTATCCTCCTGTTTTGAATACTGAACTTAAACAACAAATTGTGCTTTATTTTCCTATATCTCATATTAAGTCTATATTCTTTTGTTATTAATTGTGTCTGGTATAGACAACCACACTTCTCTTACCAGACTTCTTATCTTGGAAATTAAAGTCAATTTGATTAGATAGAAATGTGCATGGAATGAAATATAGATGTAATGAATTTCGGCGTCTTAGTTAAAGAAAGGGCATTTTGTTTTGTTTTGTGCCACTGTAGGGCACTTGGATTTGTTTCGTGACACTGTATACTTGATAATGAGCTTTAGAAGAAGTATCAGTGAATACCATCATATCTGCTTCCACTACGGCAAATGTCTTTAAAAAACAGGAAAGTCAATTTGTGCCTATTTTAAAAGACAAAAATTGATGTACACAATGTTACAAGACCCCACACAATATTTCTAAAGAGTGAACCTTCCCAACTTGGAAATTTCACTTACCAAATTACAAGTTAGGTTTCGGGACCAAAGATAAAACTGAGACCCTCTTGAAACAATGGCCTACTGAATTTTATGCTCTCCAATCTATTACAACTTTATTTATATAACAAAGACAATCATATTCAATCTTATTCAGGACTCACTCGCTTGCTTCTAGCCTTCTCTGCACATTATTTGGGATTTAGCATACCCGACACTTTATCCTCAATCCAAAACTGCTATTTTTTTCCCTTCAGTGCAGGAGATTGAGCTATGCTTATTGGTTCTGAATTGGTTTTTCTAAGGCTGAAAAGATCCTTTTTTTCTTAGACATCTCAATCAGGAATGGTGTGATTGGAAGACGCCAATGGCAAAGTACAGATTTCTATTTTGTAGTTTTCATGAGGACATAAGTCATATATCCATGAAAACAGTTAAGCAATCAGAAAAGCTTAAACATACTTAATATTAAATCCAAACATAACTAATACTTAAGTATAGTTATAAATGTAAATTGTACTTAATGTAAATATATGGTTTATTTATCTGTGCCTTTAAAAAAAGAAATCCTAAAATAAGCCATAGGGTCCCAGCAACAGCAAAGATAAAAACAAATTCTCTGTTTCTATTGTCCTGGCATTAACTTATCTCTGGGTATTACTGCATAGAATCTAATCTGTTACTATTTCCTTTGTCCACATTAAAATTTTCCAGGATTAAAATATAGATAATACTAGATCTGTAACAGCTCCCACAAAACCACTCATGTATCAAAATCAGCCTCTATTCAGGCTTGTTCCAAAGTGCTTGTTCCAAGCACTTTGTTCCAAAGTGAACAAGAGTCCAGATGTGCAACCCTTATCCACATAATTTATCCCATGATATTCACTACTTACATATAAGTAAGTAATTACTTTCTTAAGTAAAGTGTTTGTAGGATGGGACATGAAATTGTTGATTTTGTTCTTAGCCAGTAGCTTATGCATGTATAGCTTTTTGTTTTTCTTTTAATCCTTTACAATTTTAAGTCCTTTTACAGTTATCCAGGAAGGTCAGTTTTGTAAGTTCTAAGTTTATAAAGGGGAAGCTCTAAGTTCTGTAAGAGGCTTTACAGAGTGGTTATCTTATGCTACGCAGTGGACAATTACTACCTAAGATATCTTGGTTTTTAGTTTCCCCTGAGACTAAAATTGCTAGTAAGAGGAACCATGAAAATGCAAAGCAATCTCTGAACCAATAAGACTTCATTAAACTACTACAGAGGCAGACATTCAGGATCATTCTTTTCCTTAGTTTATGAAATTCATTGGATTTTCAGTTCATGGTAACCAGAGCTCTCTCTTGAACTATTTATTCTTCTTCATTTTCCTTCAAATCTCCAAAACTGCCAGTGTTCAGACGTACGAACACTTTTTTCTCAGCTCATTCATTTCTTCCAAAAGATCTCAAAGTATAAAGCAGAGATTTATCCACAGAAGGATGAAAGTGGACACTATTGTCACATTTTAGTAAGTTTGCAGACAATACCAAGCTGGGTGGGAGAGTTGCCAGCTGGAGGGTAGGAACGCCCAGCAGAGGGATCTAGAAATGTTGGATCAACAGGCTAAGGTGAACTGCATGAGGTTAAATATGGCACAGTGCCGGGTTCTGCACTTTGGTCACAACAGTCTCATTCAGCACTACTGTTCTGGGGATGAGTGGCTGGAAAGATGCCCAGCAGAAAAGGACCTGGGGCTGCTGGTTGACAGTGGCTGGACATGATCCAATTTGTGCCCAGGTGGCCAAGAAGGTAAATGGCATCTTGGTCTTGTACCAGCAATAGTGTGGCCAGTAGGGCCAGGCACAGATTGTCCCCCAGTACTTCACATTGGTGAGGCCATGCCTCAAATCATGTGCTCAGTTTTGGGCCCCTCACTACAAGAAGAGTATTGAGGGGCTGGAGTATGTCCAGAGAAGTGCAACAAATCTGGTGAAGAGTCTGGAGCCCAAGTCTTACAAGGAACAGCTGAGAGTATAAAGGTTGTTTAGCCTGGTAAAAAGGAGGTTCAGGGGTGACCTTATCACCCTCGGCACCCACCTCAGAGGATGCTGTGGGCAGGTGGGGGATTGGTCTCTTCTCCCAAGTAAAAAGTGGTAGGATTAGAGGAAATGGCCCCAGGTTGTGCTGGTGGAGGTTTAGATTGGATACCAGGAAAATTCTCAGAGAAAGGGTTGCCAAGCATAAACAGGCTTCCCATAGAAATGGTTGAGCCACCATTGCTGGAGGTATTTAAGACATGCAGTTGTGGCACTTACAGACATGGTTTAGTGATAGACTTGGCAGTGCTGGGTTAAGAGTTGGACTCAATCTTAAAGGATCCTTCACACATAAATGATTCTGATTCTGCAAACCTCTGACATGGGATGAAGGAATAGAGAGTCCTCAACATGTTACAATCTGTTTTCTTTTCAGCATCTGGATGAAGAGGGAAGGTATATTTGGGGTATGGATATGCTGTCCTCCACTCAAGCTGTAAATGAACTGAGACTCAGAATCACAGTGAATTAAACTGTTGGAATTGTCGCTATTTGTGTAAAATTATATAATTCTCCTTAGTTACTAAGTTCTGCAATTCCTAAGTGCTAACACAGGCTGCAATTGCCACATACTAAGTCAAAAGCCAAAGGATAAGCTCTCTGCTGTAAATGAGATGATGGCTGAAGAACTGAGAGCTGGCATTTGGCCATACTGAAGATTTGTATAGGACAAATGGGGTTCAGAAATAATCTTAATCAACAGTGGACAACTTTTGACAGCAATAACAAAAAGATGTTATTGATCTTGCCAGCCTTAACATTATCTCGCACTCTCCTAAATTACTATGGACAAATCAGAAGTAGTATCTCTTACTAAATTGTTCGTGCCAACCAAGTTTCAATACCGTTGACTCCAAATAATGAACAGCCTACAGAACAGCCTTTGTATAGTAACTTTGTACACTTTTAACAAATTTTTCTGAAACAGTGGTTAGGATTGTGACTCTTGGCTACTACTCTTACCAGGAATCAGTATCAGGTGTATGATGTCCAAAAGAAAGCTAGCATTTCGTTGATTTGTTACTTTGCTGTGTGCTACTTATTTACCAATATCTTATAATGTCTTGGGCAATTTACAGATTTGGTTTTCATTCAAGTGAGGTATTTGAAGTGCTAGGTTGGTCCCAACATTCTGCAAACCATCTACAGCTCTTCCAACCTACTTCTCATATGTCATAATGGGCAGTATTTAGGCTTTGCAACAGCTGTTGGCCTATTTAGACTATTATTAGTGATCTCCTGAAAAAGGTGTGGCTTTATAAAGGAATCAGTGAGGCACCTGTAACACCTGCTTTTTCAACAAATCTAAACACAATATTGTAACACTTTTACAAGAAAACTTCATCATGGTTCACTCTGGTTTTTTGGACATATTCAGCAATTTTTAATTTGGAAAATTCTGTCTTTTTGTTGTACTGGGAATTTAAATTTACCCTACTGGCAAAGAGAAATTAACCACAGCAACTTCACAAGAATCTGGAGTAGACAGAACAAGTCTCTGATTGACAGTATAGAAAGGCTAATGAAATGCATACCTCAGAAAAAGCAGCACACAAGAATGCAAACCCTGGTATAAATTCACTCTTTAGCATGAAAAATATTTATACTTCTCTAACCTGTAAGCAAGCTATTACTGATAAAGAAACCCACTGTTACTCACAAACTTAAAAAATAATAAGAAGAAAACAATTATAAGGAGAGATTTTATGGAACAGTATTACAATTCAGGCATTGTTTGGGAATGTCATTATTTGCTATTTTTAAGAACAGTTTAACTGTACCCAAATATCTATGACAATATATTAAACATCCCCCAAGTGACACCATATGCACCTAATCTGTCATTCTCAAGGTACTCTGCTACCCTGAAATAAAGTAATAGTATATTAATAAATGAATGAAGTGCAAAATCACATTTTTCTTTGAGGAGACTTTCCTACTACTTTACTCTCAACATAGTAGTGGCAGGTCCCTTCAGGTAGGGGCCATTTACTATGTGCTTGCAGACCAAAAGGCTCCATTGCAAAGGGGAGCAAGAGCTCTCCCTCCGCCCCTCCTCATTTAACAGAAAGTTTGTACCCTGTAACCTTCCACAGGGTAGAGCAAAGGATTCACGAGAGTGAATCCTCTCAGCTTGAGCATGTAAAACTTATTATTACCATGACAGAAATCTCATTTTCCAAGCATACTCTGTCTCTTGCAGAATATACAAGGTTTAAATTCAGATGCAGTCAAAATCTCATTAATGACTCAGATCAAGAGCTGCCATTGATCATTAAAACATAAATGCAGTGACTTCTAAATCTTAAAATGACACAGCAGCTGTGCATTTTGGGAAATGAGAGGAACTGTGACTATAATGTAACAATCCATGAATATTTTCTTCCTGCTGCCTAGGCATTCCTGAGATTTTCTTGGTAATATGAAAAGAACTACACAGCCTTTATATGACATTTTCAAACTCTCTGATAAAAAAAAAGAGAGAAATATTCCATGTTTTTCTTGATGTCTATCATACTCCGCTTTCTTGATGTATGTGTAGTTTGCTTTCACTCTGCAAAGAGTTGCTTTAAAAGAAATTTTAAAAGCTCCTCCCTTTATTTCTAAAACACAGCATTTTGTAAATCTTATTCTACACATTCTGTAAAGGAGCATAACCTACTGGAATACAAAGTTTGAAATACAATGGCAATTTTACATAACTGAACATAAACCATCACTTGCTAGTAATGGATTAGAATGTGAACTGGGTACCAGCTGCAGGTAATGGCCACTAGTGGGATTCACTGTCTTCATCACTTACCATCACAAATAATGCTATCTGGCAAAAATATAGAGTTAAATAAGAGAAAAACTAAAAAATAATGTAACAGAAAAAAAATCTGGTTGTCGTCATCTGAGATTCCCTAACATTCCTAAACAAGAAACTAATCTTTATTTCTCAATTTATATTTAAATCCTGTGTATTTAATGGGAATTGAGAATGGTTCCAACAGAGTCCCATTAAAAAAGGGAAGGGAAGGGAAGGGAAGGGAAGGGAAGGGAANGGAAAGGAAAGGAAAGGAAAGGAAAGGAAAGGAAAGGAAAGGAAAGGAAAACAAACACAGAAAACAAAAAGTCATGGTTAAAAATATTTTAGATCTAAATTTCATTCATAAACCCACAATTCGGAACAGGTGTTTGTGAAATCTTTTCAATTTCATGTAATATGCAATATGTGATCTGACTGAAGTAAAATAATAACCAATCAAATGATTTTGAAGTACCTAAAATGGCTGTGTATTGCAAATGAGTTCTTTGGGTACTCAAAGAGAATTACCAAGTGGCAACCCAAAACGTCTGTGACAAAGAAAGTGCAACTGGAGTTTTGCACAGCAGTAATACTACCTATCTGGGTGGGCAGAATTTAGAGGAAACTAAATGCAACCACTCCCAAATTAAAAAAAAAAATGGGAGTGTGTGGTGTGTTGATGCGGTCTGGACACCAGGTACCCACAAAAACCACTCTATCAATCCCCTCCTCATCTGGACAGGCAAAAGAAAATATAATTAAAAGCTCATGGGTCAAGACCAGAACAAGGAGAGATCATTCAGCAATTACTGTCACAGGCTGAACAAACTAGAGTTGGGAAAATTAACTAAATTCATTACCAATCAAATGAGAGTTGGCTAATGAGAAGTAAACCCAAATCTTAATGGCATTTTCCTCTCACACCTCCCTCCTTCCCAGATTTAACTTTACACCCTAATCTCTTCCTCTCCCCCCCTGCAGCACAGGGAACTGGGAATGGTGGTTGTGGTCAGCGCTTCTCCCTCAGGGGAAGAACACCTCACACTCTTCCCCCACTCCAGCATGGTATCCCTCCCACAGGAAATAGTCCTCTGTGAATTCTCCTGTGGGAGTCCTTCCCACAGGACGTAGCTCTTCAGCATCTGCTCCAGCTTGGGTGCTTGGGTCCACTGGGTCAAGTCCTTCAGAACAGGTTTCCAGCAAGGGTCCCCCATGGAGTTACAAATCCTGCCAGCAAACCTGCTCCAGCACAGGCTCCTGTCTCTCCATGGGTCCACAGGTCATGCCAGGAGTCTGATCCAGCACAAGATCACAGTCTCCTTTAGGCATTCCCCTGCTCTGGCATGGGCTGCAGGGGCACAGCTGCCTCACCATGATCTGCACCCCAGACTGCAAGGGAATTTCTGCTTCAGGACCTGGAGTACCTCCCCTTCTCCCTTCTCCACTGACCTAAGTGATCTTCAGGGTTGTTGCTCTCACATACTCTCACTCCTCTCTTCTCTGGCTGCATTTTTCTTTTGCATAGTAAAAGTTTCTTTTACCTTTCTTAAATACGTTATCACAGGAGTGTTACCACCATCACTGATGTGTTTGGCCTTGATTAGCAGTGAGTCCATCCTGAAGCCAGTTGGCATTGGCTCCATGGAACACAGGGGAAGTTTCTGACAGCTTCCCACTGAAGCCACCCCTGTAGTCCATCTGTCCCCAACCCCATCCCCACCCCCCCAAAAAAAAGAAGAAACCACCTTGTCATATAAACCAAATACAGGGAGAAAACAACACCCCTCTCACACGTGTCAGCCATCCCTCTTAGAAAGTTCACCAATTCACCTGCCAGATGTGTTGAAATGTCATTTTAAGGAATAATCTAAGTCCCTCCAGCACAAGTGCCAGTCTCTACAATAAGCATCTCTCTTAATAAATTACTGGGTTGGTTTTTTTTGTTTTTTGGTTTTTTTTTTGACACTTGGCAATGTAAATTCTACCATTTTCATTTCTTAGTGTTCCGGTGTTACTCTGTGTTAAAGAAAGATAGGAGCAAATCCAGCCTCAAGAGTTGTTCTTCATAAACTCCCTGCAATGTAATTGGCTCTATCTGGTTTTAAATTAAAAGCAGCACACAAAGGGTAGGACCTTGGGTGGAAAAAAGAAATCTTTGAAAAGAGCAAATAAGTGCAAGCTCATGAACAGTACTTATCTAGCCACTACAAATTAGAAGTCCTTCCCTTTTCTATTTACCTCAAACTGATTCACAGTTATTATTTCAATATACTTCCAAGAACAAGTAGTGTGGGTATGCTCGAGGGCCCTGTACCAGAAGACTAAAGAAAAACTGACAACAAGCTGCAGATTCATGATGCATGAATGAAGCAAATGTTTGTCACATGGCAGAAAAAGCCTCTCGTCTCTTACTGCTAGACTTGTTTAGCTATTATTCAGTATTTATCCTTTCCCTCACAATCCAGAAAAACAGGAGGATCCTTGAACATCCTCTCAATTTCTTCTTGACTTGTAGGTCTTTACATACCTATCAAGAAGCCACAGCCTCAGGAAACTGTCTGTCTCTGCACACCA
Organism: Pardalotus punctatus; assembly: GCA_013400915.1. Classification (NCBI taxonomy): domain Eukaryota; kingdom Metazoa; phylum Chordata; class Aves; order Passeriformes; family Pardalotidae; genus Pardalotus; species Pardalotus punctatus. The sequence goes on along the minus strand of VZTX01022735.1, from coordinate 42,938 downwards.
AGGAATATTGGCATGACTAGCATAGTAATTCTGTTTCAGGCATTTGGCTTAACCATCCTCATTGCAAACAAATTGCTTAATGGCTTTGGGTAGCAAACACATACAGCGCTGTGCCAACTGATCGAGAAATAGCTGAGTAGGTAGGGCCTGTGATCATATTTATTGGCATTGCATTTAAAACCTCTTCTGAATCATCATTTTCATCATCATCTAAGTCTGATCTCCTTTGTTCAGTGAGTCAATGCTTCTTACCTGTTTCTTCTAAAAGCAAAATGAAATCAAAAGTCAGGACGCTGTTCCTCCATTCAAAAGCTTTGGAGTCAATAAAGATGTGTATGAAGAGATTCCTTACCTTCATTAACAGCATAGTTGAAAGGAGCAAAGCTCCCTAAAAGTACAGGAAGACAGGGAACAGTTTATCTATCAAGAACATAGATAAAGTAAAATTACAAAATCTGCAGCACACACAGGCACCCAAGACCAAATCCCTTTGGGCTAAAATGCTTTAAAAGTTTCTATAAAGTAACAGAGATTTGCCAGGAACTCAGGCAAGCCTCTGTGTATGGCAAGCGCTGAATGAATATCCATGGAATTTATAACAAAATCATGTATTCAATATTATGTAAGAAAAGATCATGCCTTTGAAGCATAACACAACATTCCACTTAGTTTTTCATACACTGCAACAATTAATGCCATTGTGCATATTTTATCTTGAACATCTTGCCATTAATGGAGCACTCACTTGCTGATTTTGCTATGAGAAACAAGGAGTTATCAAAAATTTCCTTCACATATTCTTGTTTAATTATGGTAATTGTCAGGACACCTGACTTCATCTAAAATTGGACACAAAATACAGCTTCCATGATCAGAAATAAAACACTAACAGCAATAAAACACCAACCCTAGAACACAGCAAAAGCTTGATGAATTTTTTGGTATGTTGGTAATTTTTTTTTTTTTTTGGCATCTTCACAGCTGAATGGCCATGACTACTGCTCCTGCTTTTAGCCACTCACATCTGCAGCCAATAAATCCACTGGCCTCTGGACTTATATTTTAGAAATAGGTTTTATTTCTTTAGGTGGGTAGGTACAAGTTCTGCCATGCAGCCAAACACTTTGTGGCACAGCTTCTCCTGTTTTCAGAGTGACTACATAAAAGACTGTTTAATTGCTCCTTCCATGCAGCCTGAAGGAAGTATGATGAGCCAGCCTAGCCATCAATTTAACAAGGTCTGTGAGCAAACTTAGAGATCAAGGTTAAATAAATTATTTTAACCCTCTTTAACAGACTGGGGAGTCCCACTGTCAAGGTCTTCCCCTAACTACCCACACTTTTTTTTTTGGACTGCCTTCTGGATTTGACCCACCACTGAAAACCAAGCTTGAATTGTCTTTTTTTTTTTTCCACTGCTTTTTTTCTTATTTTTATTTGCTTGTTTGTTTGTTTAGGTCTTTATTCCCCCCAAAATTAAAAAGATCTAGTAAATCCATGTCATTACATATGGCCTTTAATATACTTTTTGTTGTTGCTGTTGTTTTTGCAGGGAATTAGAATTTTTTAATACTACTTTTCTATAGTATTTTGGACATTTTTGAGGACTAACCTATAATCCGAATGTCTTAATAAGATGAAGGACAAAAATACATGTCTTGAAAACTTTATCCCAGAATACTTGGTGGTATATATTCCAAATTGAATACATGCTTCTGACCACTAAGTGTAACTCCTGTCTATACTAGGAGACCTTCCTTGAGTCAGTAATCAAAAACTCAGCACAGTTTTCATCTCAACACCAAACATCCCTCCAGTGTAAAGAAATTACCTATTGAATAAGGCTATAGCAGCTCACAATATTTTAAGTTCACATGGTGAAAATACAAAAAATAAATAGAATCACATTTCTGTTAAATGTGTGATAACTGCTGATTTTTCAGTCTTGGAATTTGCCTAGACCATTAACAATAATTAAACAAGTTGCTCATGTTTAATCTGCTTTAATATTGGTTTAGTTGTTCAGAGGAAATGGCAATGTTTAATATTTAAATATCAAACATTTTGATTAAACATTAGAGTGTTGAACTAATATTAAGGATAACTGGAAAAGAGTTCATAGAACTGACCATAAGCCTTTTGGGCTGCAACTGCCAAACACACTCTTTGAAATTTGACATGTAGGTATTTTTTCAAAAAGCAGCCTGACCCCAAGCTCACAAATGCAAATTGTAATTAAGAAGCAATATTTCTAAGTCTGTATTTAGTGCTGGGCTGTGCAAAAAGATGCATGTTTACCATCAGAAATAATCTGCAGAATTCTGGCTAGAATCAGATATGAGCATAGCAGCTCAAAGAGTCAGGACAAAAGGTACTCAGTATAAAATCATCCTACTTACTCTCTCAAACAAATTATTAATTTACCCTCCTTTTACTCTCCTAGAAAAAACTGGAGTTCCCTGATAGAAAATATTAAACTGATAGGCCTCTCAGTCAGGTCTGCAACTTTATAAATACCTGAAGAATTTCCTTAAAAACTACTAGGTGTGGCCTAAATAAGCTTCTATACCTGGGAGCCATTGTATCTTCTCTTACTACTAATCCTTAACCTTTCTTCAGAAATATTATTCTGTATCAATCATTTATGAGAGTTCAGTTCTGTTTCTCCTGAAAAGCCCCATCACTGTAGTTTGAACACTTCCATAAAAACCTGCAGGGATTTTTCCACACTCAAAAATCCAAAACCAAAACAAAGTTCCCACCAGATATGTAAAGTTCAGATTTTGAATTATTTGGTCATTGCAAAACAAATCCAAAGAGGTTTGAAACACCCTCCCCCCAACCCCGGGAAAAAAAAAAAAAAAAAAAAAGGAAAAAAAAAAAAAAAAAAAAAAAAGAAAGAAAGCAAGCAAAATTTTAAAAAAGCACAAAAAGCTAGCTCCCTAGAAACCAGCTGTTTTCAATCCTGAAATGCTACAGGGATTATAGACAGGGATAAACATCAATTGCCTGGGTGCAAATGTAAAAGCCTACACATTTGTTCATTTTATATCATAGTTGCAAATTATCAAAGTGCAATTTCCACTGTATTAAGGAGACAGCATATTATGCTTCTAGCTTTCAGTCAGGTTTAATAAAGAGAAACCCTTCTACTGAATGAACAGTACCCCTTGGCTACTTTTAAAATAATCCATTGAGAATACTACAATATTCCATACATTTATTAAAAGTATTGTGTTTCCTTAAGGAAATACCCCAAAGAAGCATTGCTCACTTTTTTCATATATATGGAATAGAAATGCAAATACACTAAGTTTAGAGGTGGGGTGTTTTTGGTTGGGTGCTTTGAGGTTTTTGGCTTTCATTATTGACAATAGTAAAAGGATTGTTTAAGACTAGCTGTGTCAGAATTTTGGATACCAAGTGTGACAGGCTCTGCAGGTGTACAGTACTTTCCTTATTGATACAAATTGAATCTGAACATAGCAATTTATTCAGCAAATCAAACCAATCACTGCACTGCAGTTTTCTCTTTCAGCTCTCATTTCCCAACCAAGTACTCTTAACCACTTTGCTACTTTTGTTTTACAGCAAGGTTTCAACTGCTATTAGAGGTTGTTTTACGGTCAGAGTGTAGGGGTTTAAAAAATTTTAAAGACTATTATGTTGCCATTAAATGCTGCATCATTCACACTTATTCCATACTAGTTGCTTCTCTCCAAACACACTACCATTAAATCTATTTCTTTCCACCTCACCCTAGGAAAAAACTCAACATTGTTATCCCATGCAAAGCATTTAAAGAGCTTCCAAGTACATTTCTTTCTAATAAACTGTAAATATTTGTCTTAAGAACAGGATTACCTCAAATCCTTCTATTTTATTATGAATCATACTTTAAAAAGAGGTTCTTTAATGCAGCGGTGTTATATGTTATTTTGTTAAAAAATACTTAAGCTAACCAGTCCTCCAAAGCAACAAAAATATTAAAGAATGAAAATTAACACCAGATTGCCCAAAAGTTAAATTAGGAAAGAGAAGGAACCAACTCAGGAAAAGAAGAGTAAGGCAGACAGCTGAAGTGGGAAAAAACAGAACAATCTTACAGTGTTGAGCCAATATATAACCCTGGATTAATAGTTAGCCTTGGCAAGGCTGAAATGTGAAGATGCTCACATCGGGCAACCCAGACCTGCTGCTAGCAGAGGTTCTGTCACTGGTCACCATAGCAACAACCTCTGCTAGCAGAGGTTGTTGCTATGGTGACCAGTGACAGTCAGCCAACAGTAAAATTAATTTAGAAAAGATAGTTAAAAAAATACTGAAAGAAAGAAAAAGAAAAGGAAAAGTTTGATGTCTGTAAGCAGATGCACAGTTCCATTGTCTGCCACTTGTTCTACTGCAGCAGAGGAATACATCACCAAAATGGAGCTGGACTTCCACTTTACCTCCATGACAGCTGAAGTATATTCCTGCCTCTATGAGTTTCTAATTGAAAGAAATTATTGTCTCGTTCACACGACAGCTTTTCAGTGACTCAGCAATCCCGCAAATTCAGCTGCCTCTGAAACCTGCGTGGAACTGTTAGCTCATTGTTCTCATCTAAACTATTTAGAGGAAGCCTGGACTGGCCCATTTCTGTCTTCTGCCTTTAAATCAGCCTGGGGATGGTGCCATCCTGACATGTAAAAGGGCTTCAATGGATGAAGTATTTGTCACTGAAACAAAAGGATTTGGAACTTTACAAATCTAGTGGAAAACTCAGTTGATTTCTTTTTTCAAAGAACAAAGCAGAGACCGGCCGTTTTAAAAGCAAAATTTGGTTCAGAGAAGGCTAGCTGAATCTGCAGTCAGTGGACCATAAATCACAGTGTCCATGCCCAGCTGTGCAGCACTGCATGGAAGAAAAGGTTTTGGATGGCAGTGTCCCTAGGCGATAGCTGCACATGTGTGTGCCAGAGAGGTAGTTATTGTTGTTTACTTGCTGCGCTATCAATGTGGTATGCTAGAGAGCACGCTTTTAGGAATCAGCATGTGTGCACTGCATTATCTTATCTTGCACAAAACATTGTCCCAGACCCCTGGAAAACTCCTGCTGGAGTACTGTCAGAAAGAGATAAAAATGAAGTACTACATCTGTTAAAGCTAAAATGCTGAACTAGACTTCCCTACAAGCACCTTTTCCTAAGATTGACTGTACACCATGATCGAGAGAACCTCATATTCAGACCTCAAAACCTTAAATGGTGATCTGTGTGCATGCGTTTTACAAGCCTAGAAATGGCACAAAGATGGATAGAGGTGAAAAAGCTGGGAGAGAGAACAAACATGGAATTAAAAGTTGTTCTTTTTAGAGAGTAAATACAGAGAGAAGCATTTACACAAAATATGCTTTTACAGAAACAGCAGGAACAACCACAGTTGGAGAAATTGGCAAACTCTGCCTCCCCTTTCAACCCAAGGAACACGAAGGTTCAAGTCACTTTAGTTGCCCTTCTGAGGTCATGACTTGGTAGAGTCGCTTAGCCATGCCCTGCTTTGTTTTCTCCGTAAGTAAAATGGAAAAATACAGACCCAATCAGCCTTCTAAAAGTGCTTTCATATTTAAAGAAATGAAAAGTGCTAAGTGAGTGGTAAATGTTGTTTGAGCAGATTAATACTTGGGTGATCAATATACATTATGGGACTGCTCTTATTCATCATACTTCCCACAGCTGAGGGAATGCAAGAAATAGCAATATGATGATTACAGCTGGTAGAAATGCCCCTAGTGAAGGCTGCCAAATTTTCTTGAATATACGGGGAGCTGTGTTCTCATTTGCTTACACTTTACTGCAACTTTTACTGTATGAAATCAAAATTATGCCTTTCATCTGAATCTTACTGGCTTTTTATCAACTGATATGTTGTGTTGACTTGACTTTAATATTTCAGCGCAATTTTTTTATTGGTTTTGAAAAGGACACAATTTAAACCCAAGTCACTTAGCTACTACTCATAATGAGAATTCTTCTAGTACTTTCTTTGAAGAGCTTAATGAAGGCTTTGACCTACAACCTGATATTAAGCAAAGAAAGAGAACTGAGATCACAGAGTTCTCTTCTGCTAGATTCATGAAAACAAGTCCAAATAGATTTCATCAAGTTACAAGTTTCAAAAGGTTATCTGCATTCAAAAAATAGGGCATATATATATATATATTATTTTTTTATTTTTTTTTTTAAGGAAGCAGACTTCAGCTACAAGTATATTAAACATTCCTACAAGCACAAGCAAGAAAAATAATGTTCTAAACGTTTGGAGAGTAACCTTCAGAGTTCCAAAATATTTTCAAATTTTAGATTTAAAACATTTGATCGCAACCCTGACCACAATTACTAATCAGAGCTCTAAAGTATAATTATCTAGCTGATTTTATAGAAAGTAGGCATTTGGTGGAATTTCTTGTAGCTTCTTCATATTCAAAAAGGATAGTATATATTTTTAATAGGTAAGAGCAATCTGTTATTTTTCAGTAAGTATCTGAAATTACTGAGATTATTACTATCCATATAAAAAGCTGGATCATAAAATATGGCAAAAGACAAAAAGTAAACAGTTATCTCTCATGCAAAATCCCTTATTTATTTCTAATGCATTTGAAGCCATAGGAATAAGATCAATGGTCTGAAACTGTGCCAGAAGCATGCCCTCAAAGAAGCATACCAGTTCCTCCAAAGCTTCTCAAACCCTGTGGGCTACCTGCCATCCTCCTTTCTCAGAGGGCCTGTATAAGACAAGGATAGACAAAGACGAAGCTATGGAGATTTTCACACTGGAGGAATCAGCTCCTCCTTTCACAGATGGCTGCACCACAGTTTTTACCATTCACATACTCTCTAAAAATTGTAAAAGTGTGAGAACCACTCACATCACCAAAAAAAAAAAAAAAAAAAAAAAGGAAAAAAAAATTAGGAAAGGGGAAGACCCTGTAGCTCAGAATATAAACTTGTTCAGAGAGGACAGGTTTTGTTTTTTTTAACATCAACATAACTTTGTTGGTGTGTAATTTAACAAAATTTTCTCATTGTTGCATCAGACCCTCCCTGACATAAATTGTTGCTTAAGTTGCTAAAAATCTTGGAGCAAGCCAACATAAAAAAGTACTTCTATGCAGACAAAGCCAGCATGACACAGAGATAAACAAAGGTGCTCTCATGTATAAAAGAACCAGAAGACAAGCCAAGACCTGAAATAAACATATCTCTTTAGCTTCTAAGTGAAATAAAATCATGGCGATAATACGTACATTTAAAAAGGTCAGAACTTGCAGTTAGCCACCTGATCTAAAGGCAATGTTACATAAAAAAAACATAAGAAAAAATCCAGAAGTAACATTTATACAATACCCACTGCTGGGAATTCTAGGCATAAACACTATTTTTCAATAATAATGAACATCTGCTTCTTTAAATTATCTTTGAAGTGTTTGACACTAGTTTGGTACTAATGCTTTACAGGAAAAAAAAATCCCACTTTTTATTTTTAAAGCAAGAACAGCTATATACAAGTCTTCTAGGAAAACTGGGTTTGCCTTTCCTGAATTCATTATTCATTGAAGTTCACCTAACACTAAAATAGTTCACATTATGCGTGAAATATAAGAACAGAAATACTTTTTACCTGTAGGAGATCTGGTTTTGTCTTTATTCTTTATTCATTTCAAGAACAATTATATGAGCCAGAAACTTTTGGTTATGGATCTTACCTCTCTTTAGGGGCAAACCAGTGAATCTAAAGTTTGCAACAGGCTGTGAATTCAAATTGTTATATTCTTAGTATTTCTTCTGTGAGAACTAGATCTTAATACCAGACGTGCTAGGAAACTTAGAAAGACTCTGTCTTCAGTAGGACTTAAGTGTAATTTCTATAAACTAGTTAGTTTAAGACAGTAGGGAAAAAAAGAGTTACCACTTCAGAAAACAGTTCAAATTCACGTTTTCCATGTATTTCCTATTTAAGCCAGAATAGGCATTTTCTAAATATTTCCTATATATATTTTAAAAGTAATTAATTCTGTTTTGTTTTTTGTGTTTTTTTTTTTTTTTATTTCTAACTGAAAAGGAAACCACACATACACAAGCAAAATATTAAGAAAAGCTTAGAATCCTGGTAAAAGCACAACAAGGTGAAACTTCTTTCATTTGATCTTTTGAAAAGAACAAATCGAAAGAGCTTGGCCAATAAATGTCCTAGCTTTTTTATTTTTTTTTTTAATGGAAACTTCTTAATTGTCTTCCCTGCAGAATTCTCTTAGTTACATGCCCGCAGTTTCTATCTGCATTGGTGCTAGAAAGCACAAATTGCCCAGCCCCTAAACCTACTAATCTGACAGTCTGACCCCTAAAAATCAATGTGATAATCTATAGCTTGCTGCCTTTTGCTCTAGCTGTCTGTTGCATGCTTTGATGAATATCTGCCCTGCAGGGGAAAGATACAAAAATCACATCATGTGCAACTGGTTTGAACTCTTGTGCAACCATGGGACACTGAGCCACTCTGGGGAAAATGTTAAAATGAACTACAGTAGATAAATGTCAATTTCAAGGGTTTAGACATTGTATTATTGTCTTGGGGTGATGTTATGATACTTTTATTCCCTATCGTTTGCATATGTGCTTAGAAATGTGGTCCTGTAGCTTTAATTGCATCCAGCAGCCAAGAGAAACTGCCGGGCGCGGGTTGTTTTGAAAAATCTCCCCCAGGCTTCTCCGCCGAGGAGCGAGGGGGAGGAAGGGACATTGCTTAGTCTGGCTGTTGCCGCTGTTCGTGGTTGCTGCTAGGTTTTCTTCCTTTCCTGGGATTTTGTTTTTTCCCTTTTTTGTCCCCGTTCTGGATTTTTGCTATTCCGGACTGTTTTCTCTTTCTTGCCTGAGAAACCAAGAAGCCCCCAGAGGACAGTAGACAAGAATTCCCCAGGGAGCCACCGGAGCAACTCCACCCGGCTCTCCGGGGATCCCCGGAGTGGGGGAAGCTGCACCTGAGGAAAAGGACACTAAAGTTCTTCAGTTGTTTACCCAGGTTTAATAATTTGGGTTTGTTTTTTCCCTCTTTCTCCCTTTCCCCTTCCCTTGTGCCTTACAGGGCACCCTGCGTGTGTTATTAAATAAACAGTTGTTTTGTTTTTTTTTTTCCCACTTTCATCCAAGAGGTTCTGTTGTGGTGGGGGAGGGGGTGTCGGAGGCCTTTGCTGGGGGAGGCTTTTATTCAGAGTGCTTCCCACCTGGAAAATTTGTCTCTAACCCGAGACAATTATATTATATTTAAATTAAAGGGAATGCAGTCCTGGTTTCTTCCTGCTCTGAACCTGCTGTTTTTTCCCTTTCAGAAGATTCTGATAAAATGCATGATCATTCTCTGCTATGGCTCTCAATTCCTCTTTGGTGAAGACAGCAGGGTTTACATGATAAAATTTTAATGACCATGGCCCTGCATGCCAATGTGAGGAATCAATGCATTTTCAATAATGCTAGGCATCTGTGAGGACTGGCATCAGGTGACATTCTACTGCTGAATTCTGCATGTCCTAAAAGGCAGATGTCATGGAGATAGAGGCAGCACCAGAGAAAACTCCATTATAATGCACCAGTTGTATGGATGAAATGGAGATTTATGAATCCCTGCCAAAAAAACTATATTATGGATTGTAAATTAAAATGGGGGCTTAATATACAGTGAACTACATGCTAGGGAGGCTGATTTTTAGATTGTCCTGTCCATTCAGGTTCAGGCATCTCTAGAGACCACCCCTTGTTAGGCAATCTTGAGCTCTCCATGAAACCCAGACATTCTAGGTTTGAAAAGGCCATTGCCAAAGCCTTTGTAGTCACAGCAAAAAAAATAAGGAATCCTCAGTTGCTCCAACAGGCATTTAACTTGCAGCTTACTATAGTAGTATGGTGACTGGGATGTGGTGGCTTCATTCTCAGATGTAATTCCAACACCTTCCACAGAGAGACTTTAGTTTTAATCCCCTGCAAGTTATAGTGTGTTGAAAGCTCAACAAACTACATTTTGGTCTCTGAATTATTATTGCTATTCATGAATCAGTCTTTTCAGATCTGCCACTGCACACTGGGAATACTTCCACCTGAATCACTAAATCCAAATAATTCAAATTGTTTACCATGTTTCAGTGAGCATTTTTTGGAAAGCTCCTCAGGGGAAGAAAACCCCAAATTTTAGTTAAAAGAACTGGATCGTAAGATGTGAAAAAGTTTTTAAAAACTCATATGAACAGCACACCTGCCCCAAAACCTGTAAGGTAAAGCAATAAATTTCATACTGCACTATCCCTCTGCAGATGCCAGTGTTTCACACAGGATGCAGACCACAGAATACAACCCATATGACTGATCTTGAAATATATTCAAATATGTAACTGGTATATCCAATAACTAGGGTTTTCCCAGAAAACAAGAAATGCATAGCACTTCTTCTGACAGATCACGAACCCAACAAAATTATTTCATTTCCACCCACCTAAACAAAAAGCTCCACATAATAAAACAAAATAAATGTACTCATCATATATCTCAATTAATCTGAGAATTCTCCCCGCATTCTTTACTATATTTTATATTCCTTTGGAAACTGGCTTACATCCTTACAAAAGGGTAATTTGTCTTAGCCCTCCTACCCTTAAAAAATTCCCCTTGATTGCCCTGAAACAGGAAAAAGAATACAAATTAACTTTCTTTTCTGCTTATTTGTACAATTTAAAATGATAACATTCACTTCCCACTTCAAAACTCTACAAGGACACTTTGCCTCAAGTGAAAGTAGTTCCACATGGACCACTTTGTGCTTGTCTAATGTGTAAATGTGCTGTTTTATGTTGAAGTAAGTTTAAGCAACTATACAGTGCATATACAGTAACACAGCTATCACTTGAGCCCCACAAGTGCCATGCCCTAAGGCGTGCTACAGGCCGTGCTTCACACGGCAAGCAAAGTATTTCCAGTGGACTATCTGCAGTTGTACAGCACAGAATAGAATATATATTCTAGACCTGGGGAAGCAATATGTTCCAGAACACACAGCATTTTTTTCTGGAAGGCAGAAGGGTAGCAAGTTGCTAAGTTGTTTTTTGTTTTGTTTTGGGGTTTTTTTTTCAGTGTTTTGGTCACATTTCAAAGCACACAAAGTTCTACTACAAAGTTCTGGGCAAGAGATCTGTTCCTTGATTTATTCACACTTTTCCACAAACACTTTCTGTTGGCTTTCCCAGAATAGGAATATTAATGACAGCACACCACCATCTTCCCACAAGCGGTGAAGCAGTGCTGACAAATCACATATGGATGGGCACGACACTATGAATAAGGCTCCACAATGACTAGTACCAGGCAGCACACAGCACTAGTAATGCGCAGTCTAACAATGACAGTCTGAACTGCAACTCCTCACGGAAAAGCAGGACAACAGTGATTTTCCAGCTTCAGGAGGTGGCAAAATAGTACCAGATAATTTCCCGGCACCTGGAGCCAGTCATCCCAACGTCTCGATGTAGTCACATACAACTGCAATTTCAATGGTGTGTGCCAGTGCACAAGCAGGAAAGGGAACACAAGTGAAACGCTACGTGGTGCGAGGAGAGGGGCTACCAGTCATCGCCACCATTTGCATTAACAGCTTCTGCCTGTGCCCAGCTCTCCTGCCTCTAGTCCAGACCTTGGGCTGACTCCCAGCCTGGCCTCATCCAGCCCGATGGAGGGAGGACCTGATGCCTAGGTCTGTGGCCACTCCTGCCACCTTCCAGCTGCCCTGCTCCTGGCTGGGACAATGGGGGCCCTGCCCTGCCCCCCACCCCCACCCCAGCTGCCAGCCCCAGCCCACAGGAAGCCACTGTCCCAAATGCTGCCATCAGGCAGCAACCAATTCTAGAGTAGAAGAGATGGGGTCGCCACAAATACCTATTTAACAAAGCAAAGAAATGGTCATTATTTGGGTGATAAACAAAAAAATATTTTCCTATAGTTTATGACAGATTTATCATATCTAGTTTTGCAAGTCTTCAGCTTCTATATGCCCAGAGTAATGCTAGATAAATCCAAGTGTGATTTTTTTTTTTTTTTAAGTGTTCTGGTTGATTTGTTTCACAGAGTAAAGCTCCTCACCGAGATGAAGGCTTCTTGTACACAAGCACCTACACCATGCATCTGTAATCATACCCTGTAAATGGCATCAGCAAAAGAAAGGAGTGACATTTTTTTCCTCTTGATCACAACAGAATAAACAACATTTTAAAGGTTAAATTATTCAAATTCTACAGTTACCTGTAAAAAAAAAAAAGACATTTCTGCTGTACCTTCAGATTTCTTACATCCAATTATTTTGATTTTTTTTATCCTGTTCCAGGCTTCCTGACTACTGCTGCTTAAGGGGGGAAAAAAAAAGTGTTGTAACTAGAGGCAACTCATTTACTTCCACTGATAGCTACAGCTCCAAATACAAGTCTTTCAGCTCAACTCCGAGAAGTTAGATGAACAACAAGTTAGTAAAATGGAAACAGACAACACCTAAATGCACATCACAAAGACTTGTGCATTGAAAAAAAATCTACTTGGGTGTCAGCTTTAACTATTTAAGGTCAGAAAAGTATCAGGGGAAGAAATATGTAATTGTACTTAAAACAGTTTCTGAATGGTTTAAGAAGAAATTAAAACAAAATCAGGGAATTCCATTTGAAAACCAGTTTTAGTTGCAATAAAGTCCTGGAAACCCACTGTTTTTGATGCAACCACAAAGTTGATGGAATCATACCGTCTCAAAGCAACAAAAACTCTGACCCTTCAGAGTTTTGACAGAAGAGACCATGGTATTGAGAAAATTTCATACAATTTTAAGATTCTACTGATTTTTCATTTTCTGATCCTGTCTATAAAATAACGTCAAACAAAATTAAACAAGGCGTTCTGTGAAGCAGCTTTGTGTAACTGTACAAGAACTGAACACAAAGACTTCCCTTTCCTTAGAATCTTTCCCACTGATCCCTTATAGCCCAATTCCTCAGCCTCCCAGAAGCACCCCTGGCTGCTTATCTTCCTGCCTCAAGGTTTGATTTTGCATAGACTATCCAAGATGCAGGTTTATGCATGAAAAACCACTCTTAATCTTAAAAAAATTAAGCAGTTTGAGAACTGAAAAGCAGCAGAGTATGACAATCCCATTCTGTTTATTCCTTATTGATTTATAAAAGCCATACATTTACATCCAGACCTTTTTATCCAGATAATTGTTTTAACCCATTTTCTGATGCTGCTCCATTTCTCAGGTTGTAACACCATTAATTCTTCCATGGTTATAAAAAATATCTAAAAGAAAACAGGGAAAAAAGACATGCCATGCTACATAAAGTAACATTATAACTGAGCTCATAAAAGAAATGCTGACTGAGGAATTTAAAGTTTTTCTGAACTTTTGATCTTGTTTATACATGTGAAGGTTTGATGTGAAAGCTTGATGTCAAACTGTAAAGAGAAACATCTCTCAAGAAAAAAATAAAAAACAGACCTCCTGTTGGAACATACCCAATGATAACCACCAACTTTCTGATCTTGAAGAGAAAACCTTGCAAGTATCTTGTATTTATTATTATCTTATGCCAAGCAGCCCTACTTTTTCATATCATTATATTTTCATCATAGATAAGTGTTTGGTTTCACAAATATACAAAAAAAGAAAGTTGCTGAAATAAATGTTCAGTAAGCCTTATTCAAACAACTACCCTGTTATATTTGGATTGCACATGGGTCCTGAGAAAACATGCTGTTTTGTGAGGACCCATTTGCAATTTATATATAACAATTACTCTTTTCATTTGGGATAATCACAGTTATTAATAAGCAGATCCATAATAACCCCTTTGTATTTAACTCTGAGCTCTTAACTCAGCTAAGGAAAATCTGAGCCTGTAATTTCAAATATTTCTAGACCTCATTTGTTTTCTGTATCTATTACTTTTAACCTTGGTTGCAAAGTATGAGTAGAAAAAAAGTTTTTTAAGCATTATATGCACAAAAGAATCTTCATACAAATTTATGGAGTTTTTTGCTTCTTGTGATGGTATGAAGGCATAAACCAAGATCTAGTATCTAACTGGATTTGTCAAAAATTGAATAACTTTATTTGATGATATTATTCTGGTGATAACAGACTAATGATATTTGAAATATTTCACCATTAAAAGGATGCCGATAGTCTTTGTTTCTAACAAAATAACCTTTATATGTATGCAAAATTCTAGCAAGTAAGATACAGTATTGATTATATACAGCCAAAGAATGACTTGTGTATATCCTTCTAGTGGTGACAGAAAGGGCTTTGGAAACAGTGTCATTATGGAATTGTTCTGTGTTTGTGGGCTTGAG
>VZTX01022735.1:0-28486 GCA_013400915.1 Pardalotus punctatus | reverse complement strand
GGGGGGGGGTGGGGAAGAGACAGTCTAGGTGTGAACAAGTGAACAAAATTTGCTGTTCAAATGTCACTCATGACCTAACACAGAAGGGAAAGACTAACATAAATTTTAATGCATACAGATAGGCTACAGAAATACAGTTTACCTTCAAGTAGTTTATTAAGCTTTTGTATATGCAGAGAGGTTCAAAATTAACTCCTATCCACCTGTCACTGTTCTATTGAACACTTCGTCCACAGCAAGTAATGGAAAGGATACATTATACCTGCACAGAGTAACATAAAACACATGTTCAAAAATAAGAAAAGATTACAGGACAATTTATTCCTCTTTGCAATGTTAGCATTCTGACATTGGCCAGACATTCAAATAAATTTGTATACATTTTTCTAAAATACCACTACTTGATAAAAACAAAGTATGACATTACATCAGCAGCAGAGTATTTTTAAGTGTAAGATCTAATGGGTTTCTATACTCAGAGATATATTAGCCCCATGTGTGAATCACACATTACAGGGAAATAAGGTGAGAAACCTTGTGGAAAAATATTAAAATATTAGTGATAATAAACCAAATGCAGAAGCTCTTTAATGCCAATGAACAAAAAAACTAGTGGGAATGCAAAAAAAGTGGCACAAGGAAAAACCACAAGGGAAACAACAATATTCCTCAGTGTGCTGGAAAAACACAGTTTTCCAATGAAGGTAATCAACCATATTTTGTGTTTGCCCAGTATATTATTTGTTTTTCAGATTTTTTTAAGTCAATTGGTTCTGCCTAAAGGCTCCATAAAAGGAATGAGTTTTGAAGAGTTATTTGATTGAAGACAAAAGATCAGGATTTAACACTGTACATTGTACAGAAGTTAACAGTGAGATCCAGAATAAAAGCCCAGAAGGAAAAAGCTATTAGGGCAAAATAGAGAAAAAGAGATCAGTAAAAGACACTCTTAGTAAGAGAATTAGAGAAAAAGCAATCTATAAAAATAAGCAACTGCAGAGTTCAGAAGAACTTTGAAGGAGATGGTCTTCAGCCTAATGTTAGGTCCGTTTGCATTAACAGGTGCCTTTTCATTGACTTCAAGGGATTTCTGATCAGACCATATGAATTTCACCTTTGTGATCTGAAGGCTTTTTTTTTTCTGTAAGCCATGCTAACAGAGATACAACCTGTGTCAAAATATAACTCTAAATAATGTAAATTGTGTATCTGTGGTTTCATTGTCCAACCCACAGTCCATATTGTCCATCAAAGGTTACACAAAGTCATAAATGAATGCCCTGACAACTTTAAAATTAGTATCTACTAAGTGCACAAAATTATTTTGTTCTTTTCCAACCACAAATCAGCAAGCAGAGCTTGCTAAAAGTCACGGGGGGCTGCTGCAACTTCAATCTGCTAAAGTTGTCCCACTGGAATTCAGCGAATCACAAATTAACACAAAGAACAAGGACTTTCCACATAATCCAGAATGTATTTTCTGTGTATACAGATAGTTAAATCCTATTTAAACTGACAGCATTTATGACATACAACATTATCCAGTCAAATGAACTGCCCATACACTAAAAAGTGAATGTAATTCTTTTTCCTGAGAGTTGTGTAGGCAATATCCCATTCAAATTTAGGTTGGTGTACTAGAATTCTAATAGCCAGTAATCTCAAGTGCTCATTAGGGATATGCAAGAATTCATTACCTAAGTGTGTCTAATTTAACCATATTTTCCCCTTGAATGAAGCCTGCCTTAGTGGAAATTAGTGATCCAGCCCACACACTTCCAATACTGTTGGCACTTCCAGTTTACATTTGACATTTTTTTTAGAATTCTAAAAATTACTTTCTCTGTCTTCTCTTCTGATCTCCACTGGGTATTTATATGCAGCAAGTATAATTACGCTTTTGGCAAGCTAATGAAAATTAAACCCTTATGAGCAAAGAAAGAAGGGTAAGGAAGCAAGGAACAGGAAAAAAATCTGGTTTGAAGTGAACTTATTACAAGCTTACTGGAGTATAAGCAGAAGACAGCTACATATTGGAATCCTGCAGCACACTTTCAGGAGGTGGTGACATTTGGCTCATTCTTAATGAAAGCTGAGGATGGGTATTTTATTGATTTGAACATGGAGTGTATCTACTGGAAGATACAAACACAGTGATTTTGGCAAGTTGTCTTGTTTTAAATATCAAATCATCTGATCCTAAAAATCCAGTATCACTGACAAGCAGAGATGATCTTGTGTGGTAGGTTTTGCAATACTACATACACTATACACCCTGATCTCTGATTTTCATATACATCACGTCTGCCTTTGTTTCCTCACTAACAAAACAACAACTGCTTGTATACCACACTTCTGTCTACTTTTATTGAAACCTTCTCAAGGCTTTGTTCTCTCAAGAGCTGTGAACACTGAACTCCAAGTGAAGCAAATAGTAGATGAGGTATTTGAGGGAAATTCAGCAATGTAACATTTTCCTTCCTTCATAGAGTCACAGTACTCAGCAGCCCAAGAGCTAACAGATGCACTGCTCCAATAAAGGAAGGGGCTCTGAAGAGCCTTTTCCCACAAACCTCAGAAAAGCAGTAAAAAGAATCCTATTCCAATCAATGACTAAATATGGTCTACGCAGCATGACCTGCCAATGACCATGAAAGTTTCTACAGTGTCACCAAAGACGGCCCCTCACTGCTGTACTCACAAGACAAGCACAGGACCCATACAATTAATTTTTGAAAAAGATTCTGTGAAACCACCCATCCTGTGCCAATGTGTCTTTAACAACACTCCTCACTCTCAAAGACAACCTGAACAGTTTGCAAAGTGGCAAGTTTTTCTATTCAGATATGTCCTTTCACAGCTAATTCCTCTTCAAGAGGTGGCCACAGTAAATCTCATAAAAATTTCACTCCATGGAAAAAGCTGACAGTCTCAGCTGTCTAATTAGAGCAAAGAAAGACCTCTTTCAATGGCTGAAATGTCAGCAGCATAATTCCACAATAGTTTTAGCAGACAAAGGTATTCTGTACGAGTGAAACCTCCTGAAACTGTTTTGTAGTGTCTATGAGCTATGGGTTTGTTTGGCAGAATACATACTGAAACTTGTGCACCACAGATGAGAAAAATCACAGCCACAAAGTTAATGGATCCCTTCATCTATCAATAGTCTTTT
The DNA here is from genome assembly GCA_013400915.1 of Pardalotus punctatus. NCBI lineage: Eukaryota > Metazoa > Chordata > Aves > Passeriformes > Pardalotidae > Pardalotus > Pardalotus punctatus. The sequence continues at coordinate 25,314 of VZTX01022735.1, read as the reverse complement.
GTCATTATATAGTAGTACACTGCTGCCTGCAACAGCAGTCGAAGATAATTTGTAACCCGCTGTTGGAGAAACTATGAAGAGAACGCTTCATGGTACTTCTCTTAAACCCCCCTTGCCCCTGAAACGGAATAAACAAAATTTGGATTACTGCAAGAGTGCGTGTTTTGCACGTAGAAGCCACAGAAAGCAGGATTACTGCAAGCCTGATGGAAGCGTACAATAAAAATAAATCAGAATGAAAGAAAGCACTGTGGTTAATACATAAAGGTAGAAAACCAGAGTGAAAGGTTAACAGGTAGGAGCTTAATGGTTATTGTTCTATCATATTTTAAGAGCCTGACCATCATTTTGCCAAGAAAAATGTAGTGCCAATAAACACAGGTTCATATTTCTAACCTTCATACTTACTTATAAAGATGTTGGGTGTGAGTCATTTGGCAGAATAAGTCTTAAAATAGCAAAACCTGTTTTGCAAGAACGTTGGGTAAAGTGAAGGTTAAACTAAGTTATTTATTTTACAGGTTTCCTGGCTGTCAGCAAATGATGCAATAGAGATCCAAGTGGAAGCAGGGTAGGAAACTGTTAAACAGACACAATCATGTCATGTGGTAATAAACAGACAAACAATTTAACTGGGGAAACCTGCAAGTATGTCCTATCAGCAGTAAATCAGTATCTGAGTTGTGAGTCTTTAATCACCATTTTGAGAAGCATGTAAAGTTGCATCCAGAGAAACTCTCCTGCCAAGAGAAAAAAAAAAAAAAAAAAAAAAAAAACAAAAAAAAAAAAAAAAAAAAAAAAAAAATAAATTTTTAAAACAGAGGAAAAAGGATTTAAATAACTATGAAGATGCCACAACATATGATGACCAGAAAAATTTTGTTTTACTGAATAAATGCTGGATTTGGCAGTCAAAATTGTTTCAGTATAAATAAAAGTTTGAATAGCTTTGGAATAGGTGGGAAGCTTTATCAAGCAAAGTTAAGAAGACACCACTACAAAACAGCAAAAAAAGACAGGGAAGTCACTGAAAAGTGACATTTTCCTCATGTCTCGGGTTAGAGATAAATTTTCCAGGTGGGAAGCATGCTGAATAAAAGCCTCCCCCAGCAAAGGCCTCCGACACCCCCTCCCCCACCACAACAGAACCTCTTGGATGNAGCAAAAATCCAGAACGGGGACAAAAAAGGGAAAAAACAAAATCCCAGGGAAGGAAAAAAACCTAGCAGCAACCACGAACAGCGGCAACAGCCAGACTAAGCAATGTCCCTTCCTCCCCCTCGCTCCTCGGCAGAGAAGCCTGGGGGAGATTTTTCAAAACAACCCGCGCCCGGCAGTTTCTCTTGGCTGCTGGATGCAATTAAAGCTACAGGACCACATTTCTAAGCACATATGCAAACGATAGGGAATACAAGTATCATAACATCACCCCAAGACACCTCATTACTGCAAGTTCTATTCAGCTTCCCTGAGGAGTTTCTCTGACTGTGTATTCACTGGCCCCAACAAATATTTGGGTCTATGTTTGCTGCATAGATGAACTGCCAATGAATCCGAAAGAGTGTTTTAAAAACTCCCATAAGGGCAGTTAGTCATGCCAGTGGTGCTGTCAAGGAGCCCGGAGATTGGAAGTGCTGAGAGGCCCAATTCTCACTGTGTTTGCCTCCCATTCTGCAGTGAGGATAGCCAAAAGCATCCCAGTTCCTATCAGAACCACAGATCCTAAAACCCAAAGTAGCTGATCACTAAACTGAAGTTGCTGGCCTGTCAAGAATGCCAGCTTCACTGAGCAACTTCAGGGAGCCCATTTAAATTCAGAACAATATGTACCAGCACTTTTGAAACTCTTTTTCCTTTTTTTTTTTTTTTTTAATTTTTGATTCAGCAAATTGCAAAAGGTGTTGTTTGGCTTTTTTTTCCCATCCAGTTCATTTGAGAATGTTTTCTCAAATGGTAAGACTTCCAAATCTGGATTTGTTTTTATTTTAATAGTCTCCAGTGTTACATTCTGTTTAAATCAAAAGATAGAGCTTTCAGGTCTACCTTTTGGAGCTCTTATGGTTTCCTTCACACATTTGGTCTATCCTTGGTGTGCATTATTTGCATTTTTAGATCCGCGTCCTTCCCCATTTTCCATAAAAAAAGAAATCAATCTTGTCATCTGAAAGTGAAAGTTAGAACACCAGTTGGTTGCTTTGTTAGTTTTTATACAGCACATGCGACTCTGTGAGAGGCTTAACTGATGAAGCTCAGTTTAATATGGCTTTATGTCTGGCATTTCAATTATCCCACGCAAGCTCTGTTTTTCTAAGCTTAGGGGGTTCATCAGCTCTCTCTTGTGAGGATTCAGATGTCTAAAAGTATAGTTTATATACTGTATAAAGTGCATACATCTAATCTCTGACAAGTTTGTCATACTTTTCAGAAGGCAGACAAAACATACTCAGTGGCTGGGAGATCACTGCATTAGTAATTACCAAAGTCACAAAGAGATTATAAATGTCAAGCATGATTTTTCTTCTTAGTACATTCTTACCAAACAATTCTGTTCATGCCAACTCAATCTTCTCCAGATTCCCAAATATGTTCCCATGCCTGTTTTCCTGTACACTACCAAGTTTCACCCTAAGTCCTTGAACCAAGACTGGTTTCTGCTTTCTGTCTACGTGAAGCTTTCACCTTTATTTCTCTGCAAGAAATTATTACTTCTGATTCTATTAAAATGCATTTTACGTATTTTTCAGGCAGGATTATTGGCTGTAAGATTAATATGCACCTCCAGTTTCAGAGGTCATATTGGCTCTTTAAAAAGAAGTGATTTCTCTTTTGGTGATTTATCAAGAATAATGCAAGGTAATATATCTAACCTGAAATAAACAGTGAAAAGAAAATCTGTAAGACTGTAACTGTCTACTAATATAGCTTTACCTTTACAAACAATCTGCATTTTTTCCCTGAATTTAAGACTATTACTAAATGTAGTGGTCATGCAATCTGGAATCTGCGAGGCATTAAAAAATACACACAAAACACAAATAATGTTTTTTAAAAATGTTGCCTTCAGTTATGTGAGTTTTGTTATCCTGAACAATGTAATCATATTTCATAGGACATTTGTATCTTTTGTTTGTCAAAAAGAATATGAAAATCCATTTTCCACTGTGTTCGAAGTGACAACTCAAATAAATAAGTATTTACTGTGGGTAAATATTTTTGTCTGACCATAAAAATGAAAAAAAAAAAAAAATACAGACTTGTGTTTTTCTTGCAGGTTGAAAAAATGGGTATCTATTGTACAGCACATATCTACCACAGAGTGAAAATCTGCAGTGAGGACTGGCAAGCTGATGTGTTTCTTACACACTATGCATGAACGTTCCCTGTCTTACTGCAATGACCTTATGATCCCTGGTGCCAAGTGCTCAAGTCCCAGCTGTGGATTTAAACTCAATCTCGTTTTGAGTTTCCATTCTGTTGGCAGCGGAGTCATTCTTCACTGCACTGCTCAAGCCAGAAAAGGCTTCCTGACTCGGAGGCAGACTCAGATAAGCAACGGCTGTAAGAGAAGTTGTAATTGCACAAGCTCTTTCTTTCCCCCAGCAGGTAGAACTACAAATGAGTGTCACCGAAAATTCTTCTGAGCTTTAACAGGGTAGATAACCTCATAGGCAATTGTGAATCTAACACAGTTACCAGATTAGCAAAGTAGACAGAAAAAAGGCTTGATATTTAGCTCCTTCCCAGCGAGCATGGATTTTTGTGGTAGGTAGGTAGTGCTGTTTTTTTTGGTTCGATTGTTTTTGTTTTGGTTTGGTTTTAAGAAAGCCTTCTGGCATAAAGAAGATGAGTAGTAGGCCTAGCCTGAACATTAGTGAAAGCTTCACTGCTGAAATTATGCAGGAGTTAATACCACAAAATCAGGTAACCAGAAGTTAGGGAATGCCAGAATAACAAATGTTCTGTTTTCTTTTCCCCTCTCTGTACATAAACATTGCAAATGACATCCACAATTTCTTCTCAGTGAGTGCACAGATCACACACTGCTTGTTGAACAGCAGCTTGTCTGTGCTTACTTTATCCTCACTATTCAGTGAATACACCACACACCCTTTCCAGAATGCTGTTCTTGATACCAAAATATTAACTTTATTTAACTCAAGGGCTCTTAATTTTCCCACTATAGCTTTTTAGTTCTTTCCAAATATTAACAGAATTATCCACACATCACCTCTGTGCAGTATGTGGTAGCATTGCTGGGCACGTTTCACAAAGAAGGCTGATGTGCATCTGTTGAAACTAAAAAAGAAAGAGAGGTGTGAAGTAAGTTTCAGAGCTCCAGGGTCTCACTTCTCCCAGCAGCTGGCACTTCACAGCCTCCCATAGGGTCTGAACAGGTACCCCTCGGCCTCAGCTGCTGAGGCAAGTGCACGACATGCTGCACGTCAGAGCTGCTGCATCACAGGCTGTCACACAGAGAATGAAAAACACAATGAGAAACACAACTCTTCGCTCAAATGAGAGCTTCATTTAAGTCATGTGTCTCCAAGACAATTTCAGGCATAGAAACGTCCTCTTTCTTTTATTGCCTTTCCAGGCAATGAAGAGGATGACAGCATATCTGGCAGAGACAGCTGACCTGGCTTTCTCACTTTCAATATCACAGCAATCCAACAAAAGGAAGCTTCCACCCTTCCAATTAGCCTTCATGAATATTTTCTAACTCTGAATTTCTAGTCCATAGTTCTTGTCCAACGCTGAGCTACTCACTGACATTTTCCTCAGTGACCATTCCTCTCCAGTCTCTGCTACTGCTCTCCCAGATTCATAAGCCCTGTTTATGGTGCCAATATCATTTGCCACCTCTTCTCTTACCTCTAGTTTTAACATTCCTGCCTAGCTGCAGCTGGCACCACCTGTGAGCCACACTGTGACTCTCAGGTGGCTCCTGCAGTCTCTTCCTCCTGCTGACCAAGGTATCTCCCACCCAAATCCCCCATTTTCTAATCCACACCTGCTCCTCACCTCACTGCAACAAAGCCAGTCTGCAATTCTCAGTTCTTTTTGGACATGAACTGGACGACTACTGAAAACACAGATGAGAATCTCCCTCTGGAGACCAAGAGCCCACTGCAATTACCATACTGAAAGAAAAGAGCTGCTCACCCTCCTATACATGGATATTGCTATTTAGGGACGGTTCATGTGCAGTCAGGTCACACCAGTGATTTCTGAGAGATAAAGCAATCTCAATTCAGACACAAATCACAGACTTCAGCTGCCAAATGCAAATGCTGCTACCGAGCCAGGGCAAACTGAGGTATTTTTAAATGTGAATGACTGGACTAACTATGGGTGGTTTTCCCAAAGAAAGAGAAAAAGATACATTCTTACCAATGCCAGGTTCATTTTTCAAAGCACAGAGGGGCTACATTTGCTCTAGTAAACAGCTAAAAGAGTTTTTTAGATTTCATTTTAATAATATATTTTGCCTCTAGACATTTTCAAAAACTTGAGGCTAGGCAGATCTTGGCAAGGGAAAATGTCAGATAAGTTAATTTTGGCAAAGTTATAAAGAACTGAAGACAGTCTCCTAGTGAAAGGTTCTGTATTCAAGAAAGTATGTTATCATTTCACCTAGGAGAGTTTACTCATATGTTTAAAATTTCTATATTTGCCTAACAGTAATGAATCCCTGTGTTGATACATTCACATTCTGGAACATTTCAAACAGGCTTTATAGCCTTTACAGGCAAAATTATTGAACTTGATAGCCCTAACTAAAGATTCCTGATACATCCCAATTTCTGTTTCACTTTTGTGGATTTTAGCCAAGTAAAGCATAAATTCTTGTTCTTTGTGCTGACAGAGGATTAGTTAGACCTCCCAAGCTAGCAGTCCATCTGCTCTGCCAGCTAATGCTATTGTCCCAGAGACACCACCTCCTTCATTGTTCCACCAAACAATCCATGCCATCTCTTTTCTCAGCTGACACTGACAAGTACATGTCAACCCGCTTGCATTCTCGCACACACATCTGTGACATTGAATAGGCTTTCACAGTTTCAGGCAATTTAAAGCCTAGTAAGAGCAAGGAAACACAATACTATAAAAATATGAATATACAGAAGCTTTTAATTACACCATATTAGTTTATGTCATCAATGTAATGTCCAGATCTGCATGTTTACATTGCTCCTTTCTGCCCTTCTCCTCCTAAAGACACAATGTCTGCTTCACCATGTGAGACAAAATGTTTGAAAGCATTCAGCAAATTTAAAAACACTTACATATAAAGGAAATTGGATTCCCTAGCATAACACGTTCTGGTAATTTTTTTAATATATATGAGTAGAATCTCTTTTACTGAAGACTGTTTTTTGGGTTAATTCCACAAAATGGAAGGATCAAAATAAGGAAAGCAATTCTGCCAGCAGGTCCCCAAAAAGCTCTTGCTAAATGAGCTGATGCAATCTCAGTACAGGACTTATAGTCAGCAATGACAACAAAATTCTCATTACTGCCAGCATTTCAAGGAAAAAGCAAGAGAAGCAGTGAAACTATAGTTGTAGGGGGAAGAAATCCACGATTATTGATAAGACACAGATCAAATTCAGTGCTTTATCCTTCGCCATGTCAAACACAGCTTCACTCAAACCTCAAGTGACCTTCAAGTGATGCAAAATAATATAGTTTTATGTGCCAATGCCAATTAGTTAATGACAGAAAATAATATAACATTATACTTTAAAACAAGCTAAAATTAAAGTTGCTGCCTTCAATACAGAAGTATTTAAGGACAGAAAGAAACAATACATCTGTTTGTTGTCACGCTGTCTGTAAAAGATATTAATGTATAAAACATCTACTTTTGCTGATTCATCAAGGACTGTTATTTATTGGATATTCCAAAAATGAGCCAAGACTCCAAACCAGAAAGGTAAACAGCATCTCCATCACGCCAGACCACATTGTCAACGTGTTCTTCAAATGGCTCCTATGCTGGCTCTCAGCCTCTGATGAGGAACCACAATGACCACAGTTCTTGGACCAGGAAAACAGGTGATAGGTACTAACTTTAAAACAGTAAAATAAGGGGGAAATCCAATGCATTCTCTACAGATAGCGTGCACTCTTTTAAAATCTTAATTTCATTTACGTCAGTGTAAACCCATCTCTGGAGATTTCTCTAGAGTGAATTCTGCCGCCAAATAGGAGACATCTGACAATTATCCACCAGTGTCCTAGTTTAGCTAAATTGGTTTTAAATTGGAACAACTTGTTACGTGGAAGGGGGAGTTCAAAGGGGATGTAGTTTTGCCTGAGACACATGATTAAATTTAAGCATTGAAATGGAAGGTCCCATCCTCTGGACACAGGCTGTCAGGCCTGCAGAGTTGCCTTTTTGTTTTCCTCTTTCCCCTCCTCCTTCTTTTCCTTCTTTTTGCTGAAAAGCATTTCAGCAAATGAAAAATCTTAATTATATTTTATACAAAGAGGGCAAAAGCACTTGTAATTTGTTTTAACACAAGCAAGCTCAGCAAGGTGACATATAATCAAGCATTCCCAGACTGAAGTATTAAAATGCTTTTCTGCCAACTCCTGCCCCACATCTGTGATGTAAGAATTCTCCATTATTCCTTTTTATTATTTTCCCATGCAGATCACTGTGACCCATGCTAATCTTTGTGAATGTAGATGGCAGTATAAAGTCCCTTCCATCACAGCAAATCTTTTCCTTAAGCATATAAAAGGTTTGTTCATTAAACAACCAAACAGAAAACATTCCTCAGTGAGGAAACTACTTCTCTGATTTATCTATAACACCCAAACAATAGTGCTAAAAATGTGCAAGGAAGCCAGTGAATCAACAGCACTTCTTTCTTCCAACAGGAGGCTGTTAATTATATTATATATTAATTATTAAAAATTGGATGTCAGGGAACAGAGAGTGAAGAAAGAATATTTTCACATGAAGTATTCTATGAGAAAAGGAAATCTATGTGTACCTATGTATACTGACTGAACTTTGCACTCTCAGTATGAATGGCTTTTCCAACTCTGGCATTAACTGAAGAAAAAAGGCCCATCTGGTTCTGACTGCTAAAGTGTAGGAGACCTCTCTTCAACAGCAACTAAGTTCTTCCAAATTGCAAAGCATTCCAGCTCCCCTAGATTAGAAAACAGTAGACTGGAAAATTGCAGGAGATTGGTTTCTACAGTCTCCCTGTTTACAACTGCAGTCTGTAACAAGACAGCCAGGGCTTGCTCTGCAAAGGAGCTTGCCTGCAGCAAGTGTCCTGGAGCCGAGCAACGATCTTCTGTTTGTTCCAGCAGGAGATCTCCAGCAAAAATCAGTGTGGTAAGTCTGGAATTCTGCCTTCCTCCCTTGTCCTCCTCCAATTTTTAGCATTATTATTGTTTTTGCTTAGGCAATCAGCCTAAATATCATTAAGGAAACTAGAATCTTGGCTTTTTTTAATAAAAATATTATGTGGAGAGAAAAAAATATCCAAAAAGTAATGAAATAACAAGGAATTACTATAAAAAAAACCTCATAATCAGATACTGCTTTTATCACATCATATGCATTAAACTTCTCTGAACTGATGTCCTTTTCATCCTAATGTACTAAATTAAATATCTGCTCCTTGTAGAATTTGATTCATCTAAACTAGATTAAAATCAAATCATGAACAAAATCAATTTCACTTAAAGTACAATAATCCCAGCCCACTAAGGCCCCCTTCTAGTAATCACAATAAATGCTGTCTCTATCACCATTGCCATCCCTTATTTTTCCCCCTAGCCTTTCCCTGAATATATAATTTTCATATCATATTATAAATTAGGACCTTGTATATCTTATTCACGTCTTATTAGAGTAAGTTGGCCAAGAAGCCAGAGGCAAGACAACCTCATTCAAACATTCCTCCAGGGTTTTCAGGTCAAGTCATTTTTTAAATTGGGATTGGTATAAACCCCAAGGGATTTCTTGATTTAAGAAAGAACTACAAATATTTAAGCTGTCTTGGGGGGATTATTCTGACATTGGATCGTAGGATTACCTCCTACATAAGACTCAAAGGATTTGGACTGGTTCGGCATCTCGTCAGAAAACTGGGCAAAAATGCTTCTTAGGTGAAGTTAATCAGATATTCAATCATTCCTCGCTGTAAGCATGTCAAAAGGTAGCAAACAAAGGGAGAGGGAAGCAGTTGCTTTGAGACGTGTAGGAAACAAAAGTCATCCTCTGACACACTGAAGCATCTTGGCTTTTTCATAAAGGAGCGTTATTCCTCGTGACAATGGGCAGAATTTTTTTTTAAAAAGCTTCAAATTCCTTATATACCAGCCATCTCAGAGCTTGCCCTGTGAATTTGCAGATGATCACTACCAGCATGGTAATATTTAATTAAGTATTTTGTTAACAATTAATAACACTTGGCACTTCTACGACAGAGCACCGTTTGTCTCAGAGCACTTTAGTTTAATAATGAAGTCTGACAACAATCTAGAAAAGCAGGAAGCTATGATTGTAGCTGAAGTAGTTGGAACTGTGAGAAGGTTTTAGACAAACCCCCTCTGTCGTAGTCAGATCCTGGCTCTGACTCAGATCTAAGGCCAGGCTAGAATTGCAGTTGAAACCATCCTGTCAAGAACAGCACTTCAATAAATTTTCTGACCATCAAAAGTAAGTGTGAAAAATGTCACTCTCCCTTCAGTAATTTCCTTTTCTCTTTTTTTTCTCCTCCTAAAGCAGAAGTTAGAGGGGGAAAATGACAGGAATGAGACTTGTTCACTACTGCAACAATAGCCAGAAACATCCAGAAATAAAATGGCTACTTGAGAAGTGTACCTTCTTGGATCTGCCAGATGTAAAGGGTCAATGCCAGACCATCATACTGAGAAAAATATTGCAAAGAAAAATGGATTTTTTAAAAGATGGAATGTTGAAAGGAAATCAGAAATCACTCCCAGAAAGGGGTAATTCTGTCTTTTCAAATGACTCAAATCCCCTCAACAGAACTACTTTTCCTATAAATTTGTTCAACAAATAAAAAGCAAACTACAACCCTAACTTCGTATTTATTAATTGCCCAGTATGGAAAACTGAAGGATGTTTTTGTTTGTTTCATTGGTGAATGAAGAAAATGCCCTTCTTCAAAGGCAAATTCTTTATTCCTTCATCCAACCACAGCAGCATCAGACACACCTCTACTCTCTACCTGTGTAGCCTCACACATTACCTGCCCAACACACTGTGCAAAGACAGAATCAAGCTTAGTTTCAAAGTGCAGAGGCAGAAAGTAAAGGTGACCAGACTGTAATAGTCTCTCCACTTCAAACACAGGGTTTCTTCTCTGTATCCTTAAGACAGCACAGAAATCACACTGTACATAAAAACAGAGATTGTCTATGCTGGAGATAAAAAAATTTTAAAAAAGAGGGAGAGAAAAAACCCAATCCTAACTACACTTGACAGGAAACTACTTTCCACTCACTCATGAAGAGATTCTAGCAGCACTGACAACAAGCCCTGCTGATTGGGGTCAGTCACTTTTCAAGCCCAAGGGAACGGTCTTTTCCAACTTCAATCACAACCTAGTAACTCCCCTATAAATAAACATACCAAGGAACAAAAAAAAATAAACCCAAAAAAAACCCAGACAGAACGAGCAGTCACAATCCACATACAACATTAAACTGCAGTAATAATGTTTGTATTCTAGGAAGTCTAGAGAGAAGGAATCAGATCAGTCTTCACACAGATGAAACAAGCTTTATTTGGACTATGTTTATAACTTGGAATGGTTTAGTAATTTTACAAGAACATCTGCCCAGACATTATGAACACTAAACACCAAAAGAAGCTTCTAACTTTGTATCCTCACAAAAGAAAAACTGCAATAGACTGTACAGATGGTTAACTAACACAAAAATTAAGATTTTGGGGTAAGATTTTGGTGCTCAGGATTCCAAGTACCCATTTTTTTCATTGAATCTGCAACTAAGTTTTCAAGCAATCTTTCTGTAAAACAGGAAAACATAAATCACGATGGTTAACCAAAAAGTGTAACTTACTTCATGTTAGTCATATCCCAAAACACTGATAATTTTACAGGGGAGAACAACACTGCTAATTCCTAGCACTGTGTATCCTGAGGCAATCCTGTGTGAAGTCTGGGGGTGTGTGGAGGGGTTAGGAAGAGGATCTAAGAGATTAACATTAAGAGATTTCAATTTATGGATCAGAAACAGTTATATTGAATACTAATGAACTCAAATGTTTACGTTTCTTTTTCTTGTAAAGAATCTGTCAACCACTTTATCTTCTTAAATACTTAATATGAATAGGAAATATTCCTTTGGGCATTATTAAATCATCAAAGAAAAATACATACATATATTTCTAAATTTCTTTTTTGCTATTTAAAAATTAATCTAAATCCACAGCTATAGATCAGTTTCTAGATACAGAGAAAGTCTCAGTATCAAAACACCCGAAGGAATCTCTTGTAATAGAATTTCTGAGATGGGAAAAAAAATTTTAAAAAAAAAAACAAAAACCAAACAAACAAAAAAACCCACTATTTTGGAATTCCATCCCAACAAGCACAAAAAAAATACAAAACAAAACAAACAAAAAACCAAAAACACCCACAATCAAAACAAAAATAAAACAAACAACAAAACAAACAAACAAAAAACCCAGGAACAGTTCACTTAGTACAAGAGACACTTGCAATTATTATTTTTTCCATGCATGCTCTAACTGACAGAAAGGAAGCATACTAACATCATGGCATTATAGAAAGCAACGATTGGTAGAATATCATACAAGAGTTTGTTCATCATCCTAATGTGATCCAGGATTAAGTATGCCTAGTAAATATCTACCTAATTTAAAGACTTGCAGAAGAAGGCATTTCACAGTCTTCTGCATAACCTCTCAATGCTTGGAGAGTCCTTTTAGTTAAAACTATGGTATAATGCTATATTTTATCTAACATTTATGTAGGCAACCAGTGAATTAAGTTCTGTGTACAGAACAAATACTTAGCTATTCCTTTAGTATTAACCCTGGTGGTGGTCGTATGACATCTGCCACAGGCTGTCTCTATAGTCAGAATAAAAAACACATGGGTCAAGCACTGGCACACAATTATCAATACTCACTTGTTTATTAGTTTTGCCAAATAGCATATCCCAAGTAGTTCTTATGTATTTCATGTGAAATAGGAGGAACCAGTAGCAATTTCCACCTTGTGGTACAAAGCAGGCAATCCTCTTTTGGAGAAGAGTTAAAGAACAAGGGGAAATTTAGCCATATGGATGCAAACTGTGTTGCATTATCTGTGGGCCAAAGAATGGTCCTGAATGTTGGTTTTTTTTCACTAATGTAGTCCTAGCCAAAGGGAGAGAACATGTTTCTGTTAGAAAATAAGTCAAACTAATTAATGCTATTCTGTTTTTCTGCCAATGTAGAAGCATAAAATTAGCATTCTGTAAATATTTAAGATGAGATTATATTTCCTCTGTGAAATCACATTTCTAATCTCTTCCAAACAAATGTACATGCCAACTCCTTGGAAAAACAAAACCTTTACCCTATTGAGCACCTAATTTATTAATAAAAAAGATCAATCCAAAATTAGTATTGTTATAAATGAAACTGAAGCCTTTTTCCTAGTGTTTTCCTCTTCTGGGAATCCAGTGCACCAAACTTGAAAGGTTTAACCATTTCCTTATTCCTGGGTAGTTGCATAAGGCAGCTGCCCCAACAAATCAAATTCAGTGCTTTCTCAGCATATCCCTATCTGATCTAACATTGCTCAGAATGACACGCAATGCTGTTCCGTGAAAGGGGACACTGTCTATTTTATCACATGCCAGTAAAAGCTGCCTTTTTCACAGGAGGCTTAAGGCACAATGGTGAAGGATACACTTTCTCCTGTACCGATCTAACTTCACTGCTGGTAACAGCAGTGCATGTCACAGTCTGCAGACACTCTTCTAATCATAGCGCTAATTATCTCAGGATAAAATACTCAGTGGTGGCACATCTATCTGGAACCCAGTTGCAGGACTAGATAGATCTTGGTACGTTGTCAGGTTCTTCTCACACTTTGACATGCTGGAGAATAGCTTTGCAAAAGCCAGCAGCTGAACAAAGAGCTGCAGAAAGTAATCAATGGAAGAAGGTAAGTGGATGCATATCCCGCCTCTTGGATAGTGCCTCACCTCACTTCAGACTGTACAGCCTCCTAGCATACTGCCTCCCCTTCTTCAGTCAAGTGCTCCAAAAGGACTAGGACTCATACAGTTTCTTTAATTCTTAAGCCACACTCCGGAACAGAAAATGTCATCTGTCAAATGTCGTCTACTTCTTCTTCATGCGAGTATGCATACTGTGTCCTGGGCAGGATTTTTAAGGGATAGGTTCTCTGCCCAGGTGATGAGAGGCTTATCCCAAGAAAACTGTCAAGAAAGGGTCTCAGAAGGAAAAATATTTTCTTCAAAGATGCAAAAGGCAGGGCTTTTAACAAACCAGAAGCTTTAGTATATGAATGCTGTATGAATATACTGATGCAGTAGTGTTGGAGGTTTTACCAGCAGATATTTTGGCACATGAGAACTTTGACACAATGGTAGATATCAAGAGTTTTCCATATTTCATGCCCATCTAAGTGCTGAACATACCTACATAATCTATAATTTAAGTGATCAAGGACTTCCAGCCCAAAATGCTCACTGCATCTGCGCGGTATTTAAGCTATGGCTGAGGTAATTGGCAATTCCTAAGAAACTCAGTTGTTTGGGAAAGCTCACAAGAATACTCAGAAATTCACTTGTGTGTGACATGAATCAACTACTCTGGTGACATTTGGAAATACAGAAATCATTTCCCAGTACTAGCAAAGTAACATATTGACAGCTACTCTGTAATTCTGTTGGGTATTTGAAAGGTGGTGTACCATGTTGAAGCATGTGACATTTCATGTCTTCTTACCAATTAATCCAAATTTATTAAAGGCACCAAAGCAAGTGTTTTCATTAAAATATAATTATAACATATATTTTAAAGATTTTTCAAATTAATTCTCATCACCTACAGTACCTTAAGTTAATTTTCCAAATATTCTCTTATCATTTTATAGTTTTATTTGATGTCTCCTTTTTATGAACTTACACCATATGAAGCTGCTGGTTTCACACTTTATACTCACTTTTGAATGCACATAACCATGTTAACTGGCAGTTAATTTGTTTTTAACTGTTAGAATTACATTTTCAAAGAACTTTAAATCATTTTGGAAATGTTTTCTCCAGCCTGTTTACAAGGCAAGGTTTTTGATAGCTGCAATAGGAAATATAACAAAATTGATCAATTTCATGAAATTGTTGTCCCATTCAAAGGTAGCAACTTTATCTTCCACAACCTATAGCACAAGAACAAAAATCACAAAAAAAATTAACAGGATGTATATGGAAAAATATAAATGGTCTAGGATGACCCTGAGCAGGGAAACTGAAGGAGGTGACCCACTGTGGTCCCTTCCAACGTTACCCATTCTGTGATTCTGTGAAATGTATTAAAAATACATTTATAAACAAAAATCCAGATTCTCATAGTAAAAATGTTACGGTATTAGGGGAATTTAATATAATCCTTTGCATTCAATTCCTTGCAAAACTCACATGCACATGATTTTTCTTTTTCAAGATGAGGACTCAATTTTGAAGATCTGCCTTCAGTTTTGAAGGAAGGTGGGCAGGGGCAACCTATATATCTGGTGTTAGAGAGCCTTGGAGTAATCAGGTCAGTCATTACTGAACCAAACAAACCCATTTTCTGACTGTCATTTGGATAAAACATCTTTATGGCATCAAATAAATGTTTGATTCTTTTGTAACCAGCCTAGCTGGAAATCTCAGAAAGGCCACAATGGTTTGTTTTCATTTGCAATGTTAAGACATGTTTTGAACTTGACATTTTTAACCGCAGTAACAAACATCCAGAAGCATCCACTTTTGCTGTGTTACTGCTTGGATTTTCTCTGCCCCCACTGCCCTCCTCCAACCAGGCACAACTGCCATGTGGATGACAGCTACAACTTAAATAAACAGAAAAAGTGAAAATAGAAGCAAGAAGGCAAAGAAACATCAGCTTATATCCTTGCCAGGCTTGCTCCCTTGCCTTTTGCTTTTCTCAGACTGGATAAAGCTAGTTAACTAATGGAGCCTGCAGAGAAAAGAGGAGTGCTGAGGAAGTGAGGGCACACTGGTCACGAAGGCCACCAGATACTGTTCTGTATATAAAAAAGAATGTCTGCTGATATTAAAATGCATCATGATTCATAAATTACAGCCCAAAATTAACTGTTTTGCTGCAGTCTGCTGTTACTGTGTTAGCTGTCAAGACTGAAACAACTATGCGTTCAAATGACATAAGATACTAGCTGTAGATTAATGCTCACTCAAATTTGTTCCTACTCATCACATCTGAAGATGAGAATCTCCTCAAATTCCCTGTAAAGAATAACCCCAGCATCCAACCTAGGCAACATCTCCCCAGAAAAACTGGCTCTAAAATGCAGGGCTGTCCTTAAGATGCCATTAAGCATTAGGCAGTGTCTTCATTTGCCTTCATGTATCAGTAGCTAACTCATTATTCTATACAGCTTTTTGAGTAATTCCTTATATAGGAAAAAAAAAGTATAAAGTGTAAATCCACATCACTGTGCAGCTGTGCTAGCAGTTCTTAGTGACTTACAAAGAAGCATCATTGACAGGCTTTTAGAGGCAGCTGCATCCTGTCCTCAGCCTTAAGGCTTTGCTCTGGGTAGGGCTAGCTCGTGGGAAGGAAGCAAGGCTGCTGCTTAAAAATCTGGGGATATGAAGTAATTACATTACACAAGAAGTTTAGGAGGTGAAAGGGCATGAAAATTCAGAGATCATAAAGCTCTAGTGAGCAAACAGAAAAATCCAGTTGTTGTATGTGGAAAAAGAAGAATAGGAACAATTATTTTGGAGCACTGTGTTACATGTTGAAATTGGACTTTCCAGAAGAACTTGGCTTATTATCTAGAGTTTCCGTTTGTTATTTTAAATACACTTCAGTTCATCAATCTTTTCTTTGTAAATCCAACACTTCATAGGAATCATAGAATGGTTTAGGTTGGAAGGTACCATCTAGTTCCAATCTCCCTGTCATGGGCAGGGAACCCACCACTAGATCACGTTACTCAAAACCCCGTTCACACAGGAACGCCTTTTAAAGTCTGCCAATTAATGTATTTAACCTCCACCTGTTGCTATGTATTTCTGTGCATACAGTGACTTGTGAATATTTATGCTGGGAGAAAAAAAATCTATTCTAACCATCAGCTAAAAGTTGCCATTAAGCATTTGAAATTGGTAACCTTGCTATAGAGATACTCAAAGAACATGACCTTTTATTTTTAGGTGAGTCTAGAGACAAATCATTGAATTATGAATAAGCATAGCTTTGATATTTCCAACATTTTTTCCAACCCTTTTAGGCTAGATTTATTTCAGTGACTATTATAACATTACATTATTTGTTTACAGTAATTGAACTGAGCAATCAACACAAAAACAATGTGTTTGAGCGCTTCTCCACTTGTGTTACAGCAGTCATTTACTAAACTACATACAGATGCCATTCAACTCCTTGAAAGGCCTGCCCTCAGGTTCAAGCCTGGATTACATGTATATGTTGGCATTCTATTATTAATCTTTCAGCCCTGTTTATTTCCTCTTACAATATCAAAACAGATTTTCAGTTTTCCATATTTGAAGAGAATGAATGTAATTTTCTTTGGGATGGGGAACCTGGGTGGTAAAACTGAATCATGATTATAAAGTAAAGCCTAATTTTGCTTCTAACTCAAAATCGCTTGGGGATTTTGACATTGTAACTGCATTTTTCTGGTTTCCCCCCTTCATTTTGTACCGCTTCAATCCATCTCAGCATAACACAGTAACAACACTAATTTTACTATCTGACACATACAAGCTTCTCCTCCTAACTACAATCACCTACCAAAACAAAAAATGAAACTGAGCAGAGATGTCCAGACTCTAGCAACTTTAACTCAGAAGCAACCTGAGAAAATCAAAGGCATTCCTCTTCCCTATTTGAGCTACCAATAATCTATGTCAGTGAACTTGCACTAACTAAAAAGCAACTGTCAAGGTTAGAAAAGTCCTCCAAGCTCATAGAGTCCAAATCTAGCACTGCCATGTTCACCACTGAACCTATCCTCAAGTGCCATATCCCCACGTTTTTGAACACTTTCAGGGATGATGTTTCCTCTGCTTGCCTGGGCAGCTTGTTCCAGTGCCTGACCAGCCGTTCAGTGAAGAAATGTTTCCTCATACCTAAGCTGAAATTGCCACAGCGCAACCTGAGACCATTTACTATTGTCCTATCACTTATTAACCGAGAGAGGAGACTGACACCCACATGGATACACCCTCCTTTCAGGCTGTTGCATAGGGAGGTAAGGTCCTCCATGAGCCTCCTTTTTCCAGACTAAACAACCCGAGCTCCTTCAACCACTCCTCGTAAGACTTGTCCTCTAATCCTTGCACCAGCTTTGCTGCCCTTCTTTGGGCACACTCCAGCACCTTTACTCAAGAAGATCTGGAAATGTGAAGAAAATGTTTTAGTAAAAACCCAACTAGAATTTTCAAAAGGTTCTGCAAAGGTTCCTGTTGTACTGTTTAAGGACTTCATCAGTGGTTACACGTACAGATAGATGACTTCAAAGGTATTTCTTTCTCTTTTGAGTTCTGCTTCCCTTGGAGGATTCACTCCATGCCAAAACATAGTTAAATATTATAACCTGGCATGCCCTGATTTAGGCCAGTGGTTTCCATTTAAGGACAAGCAGCACATAATAGTAGCAGAAGTCTTACAAAACAAACTGGCAACTGTGGCGGTGGATTATACCAACCCTGTAGGACCCCACTACAGGAAAACCTCCTAAACTAAGCACCCCCTGGAAAACACAATGGTCTTTCCCCAGAACTGTGTAATCCCCTATCTTTGTAACCTGACCCTAAATCCTACCCTTCCCTACTCCCCGTTGGTTAAGGGGACTTCTCCCCGCCTCCTGTTACCTGGCCCCAGATCGTCCCTATAACTGAGGGCTCTCGGGGCCATCTTCCCTCTCTTTCTACCTTGGATCCCTTCAGAATAAACGTCTGGAATTTCCAGGAGAGAGGGCCTCTGAATTCTTTGTCTCTGGAGATGCCAGGGCTAATCAGGCCCAGTGGGTGAGTGAGAATTGTGCCTGACACCGGCACGGGTGTGAGGAAAGCCGTTCTGTACAGCACCAAGGGAAGTGCTGGCTGGCTTGATCTCTCAAACGCCTGAGAGACACTCTCGGTAAAAGCAGAGGCATATTCCGAAACCCCTCCTCGCCCACGGCATTAGGCAACTCCAATCACTTCTGTTGTAATGTTGGATGGGCAATTTGACTCTGATGATAGAATGTCTCAAATTTCTTTTCCCCCCTGTAAGTCTGCCATGAAGTTCTGGCTTGACCCTGAAATGCAAACAGAATTTAGACATAATCTGAGCAATACTGAGTAATGGGACTCTGAGGTAAGGTAGGATTGGAACCCATTTTTATGGCTCAGAAATCAGTGGCTTCCAGCTCTGAAACTCTAGTTGTGGATCTGTGCTAATCTCAGGAATTTAATCCCTGATGACTTTTAACAGCTAAAAACATAGAATAACTTCATTCTATCCAGTTTTTATTACTAAATAAATAACAAAAAATGTCTTCCACTGCCCCCTTGCACTCTAAAGGAAATACATATTTGTACAGTTACTGAGAAAGCCCAAAAGAAGGAAGGAGATAACATCTCATGTTTCCCTAGGTGACCCAGGTGTAACCCTAGGGTGACCTGAGGAGTTTCTATCTCCTTGGTGGCAGCATCACCACAGCCTACCCTGGGGATTAGTAAACAGCCTGAAATACTGCAAAAGCATTCAAACACTTTTCAGAAAGTGTTCGTTCTTCAGAAAGAAGAGAAATCTCTGCCAGGGCATAAAGACCCTCCTCCCTGGGATATTATGCCTATTCCAAACTTAAGTCATTACCACACCTTCAGCAACCATTGCTCAAGCAGTTCATGTCCTTCACTCTCCCTCCCAGAAGTCTTTTAAAGACATTGAGCAATTTGTTTGTAAACCAAAGTGTATGGACAGTATGGGATTAGGCTGTATACTTAATAGCAGGTAAAGACTTTTCCTTTAGGTAGATTAAATTTCATTCCTTTTTTTTTCACTGCTATAAATTATGCAGGTTCAGAGAAGTAACAAGTGTTATGGATGCTGCAGCAGGTATTCAGCCATTTAGAAACAATGCAACATTTCCAACTTGCAGTCCCAATGTGCACTGGCCCAGCCCTATAATTTAACAGTGAGGTCTTCATTTTCTTCTAGACATTACTCTCACAATGCAGAAACCCTTTATTTTTAATGTCTATTTACTTTACTGTCACTTTCCTAGCAAGAGTGTCCTGGTACTGAGGTAGTGATTTATATAGTGCAAAGCTGCTGCTCTGCAAAACAAAATCAAACCTTACTGCACATTAAAAAACAGGGCTTCAAAGACAAAAAAATAGAAGAATTCATTAGACAACTTCTAATAGTAATAAAACCAGGAGACACAATTCCTAAGCTCAAGTGACTGTTCTGTGTCCAATACTAGGAGTTATACACAGAACTGGTCTTACTGGCCAGAGTATTTATTGCTGCCAGATATCTCAGGAGTATATTCCATAGCAAGCAATGCCAAATGGAATGCTCTTACCATTTCAGTCCCACCAGCAAATCCATATCTGCACACAGCCACCACCTTGATCTTAGTGATACCATTATAAGGAAGATGTAGCTCTAATTTATTCAGTTTGAGTTGAGAGAAAGCAAGAACTCAAAATTATACAGGCCCATGCAACAGTCTCTTCAAGGCCCACTGGAAAATCCTTGTACCTTAGCAGGCTCTGCCATACATGTTTTCACATGGAATCAGCCTTTGCTTCACCGCCACACGCACTCCAGCTCTCCCAAGCAGGAGTCCTTATCTCCCACTGTAAACATGGAGGTACTATCAACCACAAGCCTTATGGTCTTTTTCAGTCCTTTTATTTAAGGCATGCACTGAATCTGCCCCAGGGCACGTGCAAAGTAAGAAAACTAGATTTCTGGTATTTCCCACCTGGCACACTACTATAATGTTAAAACACTCTATTCCTGAGTCTATCTATGCAGCACAGAGGGAGTATAAAGCTTAATTAATTCATGTTTGTAGAGTGTGAGCTTCTCAGTAGAAAGAGACTGTGTAAGTAGAAATTACTCCTATTAAATCAGGTGTTGGGGGAAATGATTACACTTTGCGCACTGAAGCTTGTTCCTCTGTTCCTTGAATAGCAAGAACGCAGGCAGCAACGTCAATGGAGACTCCATTTCTCATCATAACTCAGTTTGTTCATAAAGTTCAAGCCAAAATGAATTCGCCTGGTGCCTGTTCAGGCACTTTCTGCTGAAAACCTGATCTGGGGACAGCATCCACTCTTTGGAAATGCAGACATTTCCTAGGTACTCTGTGTGGTCTCTGTGTAGGATGAATCAGTTATCCTGAGTACTTTCTGTTTACAGTCCCAATGACTGGAACTGGCATCTGCTACAAACTGACAGTCTCTTGTTGAAAGTAAAATACTTAGGAGCAGGTCCTGGCTAGCAGGATAAAAGAACTTTGAGGGGAGATAAAAACAAGGCCAAAGGGAATGAAGAGAAGAAACCAAAAAAAGAAATCTCGGTATTAGCAAGAGGAGAATCACAACTTTCATATAGATAGGTGAACTGCTTATGTAAAGAATTCTAAAATTAATTATCATAGTCTGGTAATTTGCCTCACTGCCAAATATGCAGTTTTTTTCCATGTTTGTTAACGTTGTATCACTATTTCAAGTAAACTGAGTACCAAAAAGTATATGAGTTCCCACTCATAATTTCTGAGCTCTCGTTTGTGCTGAAAGAAATCACTTGACCTTCCTCAAAATGGGAAATAATAAGATGTGTCTGTTTAGAGTGATGAGAACAAGCTAATATATTTTGTGGTGCTTTAGCAGAGTCTGTCACTTTTCAAGTATGGCACTACCACAGAAGGTACAAAGGTGAGATCCTAAATATAAGTCTTATTAGTTACACTGTTACTGGCGTGAAAGTGCAGTGAGGGTAAGTGAGGACAACAATCACTTTATGCTTTGTCTAGTGTCACTTCAAGTATCACCACTTCCTTTATCGGAGCCTATCTCACTCATAAAAGGGGTTCCAATCAAACACTAAAGGCAGCAGGCAAGAACAAATATCAAAGAAGAGTTTTACATTGTTGCTTCCTTTCTCAGTTGCTAGCACCACTCAATAGCATCGAGCTCACTTCAGCATTACATTGTCATGTTTTTTACCCCTTTCTTTTTCACTACAGACTTCCTCTGTATGTGGGACCTGAGGTGCAATGCCTTGGCATGTTGTTGAAGCATCAGTACAAAGAAATCTGAAGGCAGCAGCTTCACTTGTATAGCATTTTTATTTTATAATTTTATCAACTGGACATGTCCTCTTATGTTTGCTTGTCACAGAAAGCAGGTGTGTGCATGTGTGTCTGCACCTATGTATGTGTACATGTAATGATTATGCCCAGCCAAAAATATCTATACTTTGCCAGCTGCATAAAATCTAGAAGCCACAGACGTTACACAGAAAGAAAGCAAGCTAAGGCTTTCTTGGCTGCAAAGATAAGGGAGGGAAGGCAAGAACTATTCCAAATCTTCATTAAACTGTATTCTTGAAGTTCATATTCTGTATATGTTCACCACCCAGCCTTTAATTCCTAAAGATTATGTTGCTGCTCTATATTACAAATAAGTATCATATAAATCAGACCAATGCATATGGTAGGAAACCTGTTAAATGCCTATTAACCTTTCTCTAGCTTCACAAAGAATTTTTACTTATTCTCTCCAGACCCTACAGATTACTTTGCAGACCTCCTATCAGCTGTAATCTGAGCAAATGAGAGATGCCACAGAGAGAAAGAGAAATCCTCCCAAAAGAGAATTTTGAAAGGATTTATCAAAGTTACACTGTTGTGAGGTAGAACTGAGACACATTCTATTTGGAATTAGAGACAGGTTTCAAGTTTTCTTGAGACACACCATTTTCCATTGCCCATCTCCCCATACCTTAAAATGCCTGTACATATAGAGGGCAATTCTCGGTGATAGCCAGAAAACCAATCTAATTTAAGGAAATTTACCTATTCCTGGAACTAAAGGAGTGTCATAAAGCCCCAGGGAAATTACTCCAACTTCCTCTCCCCAGACAATAAATCCACTAGGAGTGTCAGGGTATTTTTTCTCTACGGTTCACCGACCTTGATGAATGACTGCAGCATAACCAAAAACTCACAGACAAAAAAATGGGAGGGGGCTTAATTACAAAAATAAACATAACCAAACTAAGCAAAAAGCAAAAGGTTAGTTTAAACATGGAAAGCATTTATGTAGCAGTGTGGGAATTAAGGAATAACCCTTCTGATATTGCTATTTTGTGCTCTGTTGGCTACAACACCATTAGTGTATTTGCAGAACTTAAGAAGACCTGGTGCTTTAAACTGAAGGATTTGCATGCATTTAGGAAAATACAGCACTGCCAAAGCATCCCTGCAAAGTTATAAATGCACTGTTGCTATATAAGGTTAGTAAACAGCAGAACATGACTCTTATAGAAATGCTACAGTATCACTTATTTACTACTTGCCCTTCAAAAAAAAAAAAAAAAAAAAAAGGAAGAGAATAAAGAAAAAAATCCAAGCAGGTAATATAAAACAACTTCTTCTACCAAAGTGCCCTAAAGCAGCCAAAGCATTCAGGAGCCAGCCAGACCATTTCATTTCCTCTCACATAAATCACTCGAGGGTTTTTACAAAATAAAGCAAACTGTGAACATATCATTGTGCAACATTGTTTGAGAATTAAGGAAATTCAGTAGTACAATAGCTGAATGATTACAGTATCAATTAGGGGACTTTTTTTCAGCTTGCTTTTTTCTTGCTTGCAAACAAGTATTCATGTGTGTTCATGTCTCTTACTAGAACGGTTCTTACTGTAATGAACAGAGTGGTTTTAGAAAGGAAGAAGATAGATAGCCACATTTTCAAGGAAAAGTACTAAAATGTTTTCTGAGTGTTCCAGTGAAAGCAATGGGAAAGTTTGCATACAGTGATGAAAGAATTAATAGATTCATTCCTAGGTATACTCCATTGTCAAGATTTTCCACACATAACATCATGAACAATTTTTCAATATACCAACAATTGCTATAAAAGGAAAAGTGAAGAGGACACTATGGGCATGGGAAAAAAAAAATGCAGGTTAGACACTAAGGAAAAAAAAAAAACAGCTTTCCAAGAATAAGGATAATGATGCACTGAAAAGATTACAAAGAGACTCCTATTTTCCAGCATTGAAGTTTGATGTTTTTAAATGTATATAAAATATTTATATTATAGATGGGTAAATCTGTTTTTTGCAGACAGCCTTCTTGACTGGGTGATCTTTTCTGTATTCTGTTAGAGAAAACTAAGAAGATATCAAAATACAGGAAAGGAGGGACAAAAAAAAGAGAAAGCAATTTTAGTTCAATAAACATTCCCATATTGTTCTAAATCACGACTCTTAAAGATGACATTTCCATGATACATGGTTCAGAACTTTCTTCAGAATTTATGTGGGAAAAATTTAAACCTATGTGCAAAACGGTGGGATGTTTTTACAGTGAACAGTGTTATAGCGGGGGATTCAAGAGATCTGCATTCTACTCCTGATGCTGCCCGTGACCGAAAAGGTGATTCTGGCCATAACGCTCCACTTGACTCTGACTCACTTTCACAGTACATAAAATAATACTCACATTCTTATTCATGTACTTCTAGATCTCTTGGTGCAAATCCCAATTCAAACCTACATATTATTAAATTGTTACTGTTGTGCTGCTATCACTAATATTAACTATTTTAACCAGCCTTGGCTGACACAATTTCTAAATCAAGATAATCAAACAACTTTTCAAACTGGATACCCATGATGGTTTCTACTTGTCATTATTCTATAAAGACAATGTGAAAACATAACCACAACATAGCTGTCAGTTTAAGGATTTTCTGTCTAACTTAATCTCAACAGAAGTGTAGTTTCCCCTTCACATGCATTGGTCCATTCCAAATCTAAAAACTCTAATACAGCAGTCATGCACATGCCATTTAATGATAAAATGAAAATCTTCCATGAAAATATGTCTTTCAACAACTTCATCTTCTGGACATTCACTCAACAACATTACTACTACCAAGAAAATAACCTTTGCTAGCAAATATACCAAAAGACTGAAAGTCAACCCCCGTCACAAATACAGTGTGGGTTTTATTCCTTGTTTTTTTATTCCTTGTCAACTAGGACTAGGCCTCTCAAAAACATCACGAGTTAGAAGTATTCTCTACAGGCGATTTTTCTGCACTGACTTTCTTTTGTAGACTAGCAAATTTTAATAATATAAGCATGGGTCACTCCATGACAGTTGGCCTCTTTGGCATCAGTAGTCCCAGGCACATTTAATTTCCTAATGCAAATCTTGCCAAGTAGCTCTTACATTAAATAATCTAATTTTTATTCTAGCTTGAGCCAAAAAGAAAGCAAATTGTTTTATTTAATAAAAGTTTGCTGCAGCTAATTGGCTCCTGTTTTACTTCTTCATCTACTGAATCTGTCCTTTAACTAAATGACAGCTTGAGGTGCAAAGATTTAGGAACCCCTTTGGTTACTACTTAGTAGATGTAACATCTTCACATCTGACATACCCACACACAACCTTACAATCAAAAATTAAGGCAATCCAATCAAATTATGTACCTTACAAGGCCTGCAGTTTTTTAAATACCCATGTGTGGTGGTTTTACTTGGCCCAGTTTTTGCTAGAGGGTAGGGAGGGGCACAAAGATGGCTCCTGTGTGTCCTGTGCGAAGGCTCTGGAGGTTTTGCATCCTGTCCAGCAGAGCCACTCTCTGATGGCTCTGAAGATGATGGGCATGCTGCTGGCCAAACCTGGGCCAAGTAGAGATGTTAGTTACGCCTCTGTGAAAACATATTTAAGAAGAAATCAAAACAACGGGTGCCCCCCAGATCCCATCGGAACAGGAAGACAGGCTGTGCTCCCAG
>VZTX01022734.1:0-34177 GCA_013400915.1 Pardalotus punctatus | reverse complement strand
TCCCCGTAAAGGATTATTCAGCCAAAAAAAAAAATCCCAGCTGCTGACTCCGTACGCCGCAAACAAGGCGGCTGCAGCCCTCGCCCCCAGCCCCGCTCCCGCAGAGATGCTCCGGGTGTTGTCCGCAGAAATGCTGCCTTTTAAAACAAGGAGCGACCC
The DNA here is from genome assembly GCA_013400915.1 of Pardalotus punctatus. Lineage (NCBI taxonomy): Eukaryota > Metazoa > Chordata > Aves > Passeriformes > Pardalotidae > Pardalotus > Pardalotus punctatus. The sequence continues at coordinate 34,018 of VZTX01022734.1, read as the reverse complement.
GCGGGGAAAGAGCCTCCAGCCCTGCCCAGCTCCCCCCGCAGCCCCCCGCACCCTCCACCCGCTTTGGGGGGGCGCGGGGGGGAACCCCCTGCCCTGGTCCCCCCAAGCCCCGCTGCGGAGAAAGGATGCTGCAGAGCTGGGTGCAGCTTTGCAGGGGGAGGGAAAAAAAAAAGGTATTAAAAAAAAAGCAAAGAAAGTACCAATTTTGGCCAAGGCTTCGCTTTCTCTCCCCCCCTCCCTCACCCCCAGCACTGCTGGTTTCATGGCTACGCTACTGTAATTATGAATTCTTCTTCTTGCGACTCGCGTGTGTGCAGGGGCTGGGGGTGGCAGTGGCTGTGGCTGCGGCTGACATCACTGCAGTGGCGTGGGGCTGACAGCTCCCAGCGCTGCGCAGCCTGCAGTGGCTCCTCAGCTTTTTTTGCAGCCTCTCTGCTGGCAGTTGTCGGGGAAAAGGAGGAGGGGGGTGAAAAATAATAACAATAATAATAATGATACTACTAATAAAAGAACCCCCAACTGATGAACCCACCCCATCTCACCGCGTTCAAGGTGAATTTCAAGGAGAAGAGCGCGCTTTTTGTTTGTGGCGAGGTGCTGGTGGCAAGGAGCGCGCGCCGTGGTTATCTATACATCTACATCCAGGGATATCTACACATTCCCGGCATCACCAGTCCTGGCTGAGCACCCCGCTAGACCCTGTAACCTTGTCAGGGTGCCGCGCAGCCTAACCCAGGCTAAACCCCTGGCTCAAGCAGGCTCTGAAGGCAGGAAATCCTTTATTACTTGCTGGGTGATTTGGTGTCAAGGGCATGTGCCCGCTCCTGGGATCTCTCTGCACAAGCCGCAGCTCCTGAGATCATTCCAGCGCCGCACCGCGCCGCAGCGCACGTCTCTGCCTTCCATCCCTTCCCATTGCATGAAGACAAATACATCCCTTTTTTTTTTTTTTTCCTTTTTCCCTCCCCAGTTGAGGCCTAGAAGTTGCTGAGAAAAACCTGCATGGAAGCGCGAGTAGGTGGCTGGCACCCCGGGTGTGAGCCTGAGTGTTCAGAGATGGGCAGGAGCGTCCAGCTCTGAGTAAGAACAAGAACCTGGGGATGTTGGGGGTCCAAAAGATGTGGCTGGGAGCCTTTGCCCTTTCCCTTTAGTGCTGTCTCATAGTCCTACCCTTGTGTTCCCATTACCTTAATGACATTTCACTTCATGCATCAGATCAGAGGAGTTTTCAAGGAAATGCTGGAAATTAGCTGTCAAAAATTGTTCAGGAGAGCCACCAGCTCAGCCACAGAAATCTTTCTTCCTGCCCTTTATAACATCACCCCCCTCAAAGCATGACACAATATTATTAGCTTAAAAAAAAATAAACCAACCCCAAACCCTATTTACCCTGAGCGAGCAACTCCTCGTATACCTCCCTTGAGCCGTTTGCAATTCAAATAAGGCCTTGCACAGCGCAGATTTTAAGGTCTGGCTGACAGAAGCCAACAGCCAGAGCATCCCTCTGAGACCGCCGTGCTTCCAACCGCAGCTGGAGCCACGGGGCCACGCGAGCATCCGTCCCTGCCCTGCAGGCAGCTGCCCGATGGGGACCGGGATGGGGTCACGGCGCCGCCTAATTCATCCCCTCCTTGGTTCCCTGCCTCGGAGATTTATGGAGAGCTGAGATGGTTTATTTAAAAATAAATAGAGGCGTCTCGTGGCGGGTTGGAGGTGAACGGCTGCAATTTCGATACTCCGCTGAAATTACTTCTGTATGTTTTCTTACGAGCATTTATTTTTTATCTCTCTGTAAGACCTCCCTTTTGAGGAGCCAAAAGCACTTTGGGTATCTGCATAAGCCCTGACCCCAATGGCAATCTGAAGGAAGGAAATGCAATTCCCTCTGTAAGAGGGGAAACTGAGGACCAGGTGCCTTGGGGAGATTTTGCCACCCATCCTTTGTGGCTTCAAATGGAATGGACCCACGGATGGAAATTATGGGAGAAGCAGGGGGGTTCACACCCAGAGCAGGGCTCGCAGCCCTCAGGGCTGGGCAAAGTGGCTTTGTCAAATGGACACGGGGATTTTCCGCCTGAATTTCAGCTCACACGGAGCTGGATGTCACGTTATAAACCTGGGCCGGATTAAAGCTCAGAGGGCTCTTCCAGGGCCTTTTCCAGCTCACCCTCCCGCCCGCCGCCCGTCACGTTGGCCGGGGATATTTAAAGCCCGCTCGAAAATACATTACGCTCCCTTAAAACATAAATCCTTGGACTTAAGCGGTGATCCGTCCCCTCCCTCTGCACTATTAGCACATTAAGAAATTAAACGATAAAACTCCCAAAGATCCGATTGACCGGGATCGCGCCACTCCATATGGCACGGCATATGTGGCCAGCCCTCGGTCGGGATTGCCGGGATGCGCTCAGCCGGGCTGGGATGGGAAAGGGGTTTCAAGGCAAATTCGGATGGATTTAGAGCTACTACTTTTTTTCTTTCCTTTTTTTTTCTTTTTCTTTTTTCTTCTCACGACATTTCACTTCTCTGCTCCACCCCCAGCGCCAGAGGGAAAACTGTGGAGGTGATGTATGTCCCTAAATAAGGTTGCAGAGCCTGGCTTTGCTGGAGGAGGTCAGGTGAGGCTATTTAACGCTTTGCAGGCTCCTCCAAGGCGAAGGGCTTTAGGAAACGATGCCAAACCCCCAAAGCCACCTCCCCAGAAGCAGCTTCACGCCTGCTGGAGCTGATGGCAGAGGTGACACCGGGGGAATGGGTCCCTGCAGGTGGGTGCTGAGCATCCAGCTGTGGGGAAAAAGTCCCTTTCCTTCCCTACCCACTCCAGGATAAATCCCATTGCAGCAAACAAAGGGCTCTGGGCCTCGCTGGGAGCTTTCCCTGAGTGACGACGCTGGGTTTCTAAAAGCCTTTAGAGGCTTTTTCACCGCTTTGGTGGAATTCAAACCTTTTCTTTAATTTCTTTCTGGGGCTCACTTGAATTTTTAAGTGCTGGGAGGTGCGAGGGGGGCGAAGATGGCAGCTGGATTCATCCCTGTGCCTGGCACTGCGGGATGGACGGATGGACAGAGCCTGTACCACAAAACTTAGTTCTAAACATGACCCAAACCAGCTTAGCAGGGATGTACACGAAGGAAGGGATTAACCCCCCTCGCCCCCCAACCAGGAGCAACAAATCCCATTAACACCCCATCCCTGGGAGGGGAAACTCTGCATCCCCCGGTCCCCGGAACAGGGACCTGCCGCACTGAATGAGTTATTTATTTCAAATAAAGATCCCAGCCCATGGCAATGTCTCCTGCAGAAGCTCCGTGGTGAGAATTAGGGATTTTTGTGGGAAGCTTCGGCATCGCTGGGAAGCCTGGCCGTGTTATCCCGGTGCAACGCCTGCGCCAGCTGCTCACCTCCTAAATAGTTAATTCCTGGAGACTGTGAGAAGGTTAAATATGTATCAGGATCAGATGCACTCACCTATAGCTCCCCTTTCTGCAGGATTTCTCAGGGTTACTCAGAGAACCAGAAGCAAAATTCGGCGAGAGGGGGATGAAAAATCTCCCTCTGCCTGAAAAACCCGGCTCTCCCCCAAGTAATTTGCTTTAAAGCAGGGGAATTACTCACCGAGGTGATAGGTAGGAACCGTGCAAAATATAGTGGGGGGAAAAAGAAGCTGTTAGAGACAACAGCAGGAGAAAAACTCTGTTATCTATGGTAACAGTCTGGAGACTGATTTATCCAGCGTATAAATAGAGCGGGAGAGGCTTTCGCGCTGTAGACGCTCCGATGGGGAAGTGAGAGTTGATTTTACCCTCCCTTTCGGGTTCAGCTTGATAGGAAAATTTCCCATTGATGCAGCAGCTCCACGGAATGAGACATGGCACTGAATTCCAGAGGAAACGGGCCCAAACTTTCTCCCCTGGCCACCGAGGGATGTGATTCCAGCATCCCCCCCTTTCCCCACGTAGCCATTCCATCTTAATCAACATCCCAGCTCCCCCCAGAGCTGCCCTCTCCAAGCCCCCAAATATTATTGCTTTGTTTACTACTGGGTTTTAATGGAGGATGAAAGCTGATGGACCAGATCCCTCTTTCAAGTGCTTATTCCCTTCCACACTTTAAATAATGCAGTTTTACCTATCGGCTGTAGAGGTAAAAAAAAATCCCAGCAAACAAAACATCCCAAATCTCTTGTACTCTGTGATTTATTTCTGAATTTTCCTCATGAGGGAAAAAAAAATAATCTAAAGGTCTCCAAGCTTCATGTTTAAAACAGCGCATTGTATTTAAGCAAATTCTACTGGAGTTAAGCACAGGGAAAAGAGGGAAGATGCAGTGTCGGGCTGGAGCCTTGTCCAGCATTTTGAGTAGTGTAACACGTATTTTAGAGGATAAAACTGGGGCTGGAAGGGAGATTTCAGGGCTTGTCTCGGTTATACCTGGAATGTCCATCTTTGGGAGCCACAGACCCCATCGTGCCATTTGTCCACCTCACGTTCTGTCCCTCCGTCATTTTATGACAACTTGCAAAACTGATTAAACCTCAAAACTCCCCTCACCTTGCTGGGACTTGCTCTTTATTTTCCAAGCTGCTCTGCCACAGCGGCAGTGGCCTTGAAATCCCGTTGCTCCCGTTTTCCCGAGGCATCTCCAGGCCTGTGCGTTCCCCTATTGTTCCACAGGTCAGCAGAGAGCCCCGAATCAGGTAAAAGCCCTTTCCCAGTCCCTTTTGTGCCGTATCCCACAGATCCATGTCTGCCTAGCGTTGTGTTTCCCCAACGCAGATTCCACTGGCATGGAACAGCAGATGGCTCAGGTAAAGGATTTAAAGCTGTCCCAGCCCACCCCCAGGCCTGACCTATATCCAGGATGAATGGATGGATGCCAGGAATACCTTTGCTTTCCCCTATGTCCATCATACATCTCCAGATTTTTTTTTCCCCTCCCCATCAGCTGTCAAAAAAAAAAAAAAAAAAAAAAAAAGAAAAAGGAAAAAAAAAAAGCAAAAAAAAAAAAAAAAAACTTCCCCCATGNAAAAAAAAAAAAGCAATACCTTCCTGACTGATATTTACACAAGTAAATATTTTTTATGTATATACAGCCAGTATGAAATGATTTTTAATGAATTATCTGTGAGTGAAAACAGTTCTGTAAATCAGCAGGGCTGCAGGCAATTTTTACCATATGTCGGCTCGCATTTGTATCCCGGAATTTGTTGTGGCGAGGACAAAATATCTGCTTTTCTTTTCCATGCTGATGTGCTAGAATTAGGATCTACATAACTCAGTGCATTTAAGCAGGAATATTGTCTGGTTTTATTGGACTATTATTAATGTAAAGGCGGCTGTTCCCTATACGGCTCTGCACACCCAGCCAGCGAGAGCTGCACGGGAGCAGGGAGAAGCCTGAATTACATCAAAAATCCCTCTTTTTCCCCCATAAAGCTTCCTTCAAACCTTTCTCCAGCAGGTTTCCAAGAATAAATCAGCAACTTGCACAGCAAAAAGGAATATCTGTAAAATATAAGCCGTGCTCTGCTCTGCACATCCATCCTCCCTTCCCCCTCCGTAAAATAACATCTGAATTCCTAATGGCAATAAGGATGAATTACTTAATGTATGGAGGGGGGGCTCAGGCTAAAAACGCATCCCAGGATAATGCTGGGCTTTAACAGCACTATGTTTACCCCTAAAGCAAGGGGGTGAAACAGAAACCAGAGCCCCAAAATGAGGAATTGCCACCGTAACTCCCCGCAAAATGCAGGTGAAAACTTCTGCCTGATCCAGGGTAGGAATAAATTGTTCCTAAATTCAGGTACGAAACCAAGATGAAAAAGAAGGGATGGGGCTGGGGGGGAGTTTAACACAAAACCAATCCAAAATTGCTATGGATGTCACATATTCCTGAGTTCTGGGGATTTTATTTTGGAGCTGTTATCACTGTGGAAATGTCTGAATTGTATTTTATAAAACAGTGTTGCAGGAAAGATCTCCAGCCTGATTTCCCATCGTTTATCCAGGGCTGAAAGGGAAGGTAGGGGGATGTCGGCCACGTTTCACCGATGCCAGGAGGGAGGGAAGGCCTCTGGGAAGAGCGGTCCTGGATCTGCACCCCGAACAAAGAGAGGTCACCCCTGTTTGTATCCGGGTCCTGCACATCCAGCGATTTCCCGCTGGCTTCAATGGGAACAGGATGCTTTTCCTTTTGCCCATGGGAATATTTCTGGATTCTGCCTCGAGTGGGGGGGGGGAAGGGACAGAGGTTGATTTTTTTTTTTTTTTTCCAGAGAGAGTAAAAATAATAAATAATAAAATATCTAAAATTTACAATTCTTGCCTTTCTGCCCCCGTTTTCACCCCCTCCCCTCTCCCTCTCTGCCAGGCCAGGATGCAGCCGCGAGCCAGAGGACGGCGGCGATTCTGTAATGACGTAATGCCGAGATGGAAAATGTCATAACCATTTGTCACCAAACGCCCCGTGCACCCAGATGAAGCAAACAGTGTGAGACTGACAGGGCTGATGAAAAACAGCACTTAAGCTAATTTTTTCCCCTGCTAAACTCCGTTGTGCACTATGCAAATCTGATTGCGAAAGTGGGACATTATCAACACTTTAACGCTAGTTAACTTTGGGAGATGATACTCAGAGCAATCAACATAAACTTAGCATACAGTAACTTAAATAACAAAAATGTTTCGCTGCTGCTCCGGCACTGGCATTTGGATCCAGGCATGTGATGGATTGTGCTGTGCCTGGGAACAAATTAAAAATACAGCGCCTCAGATCACTGGTGGCAGCAGCGGAGAGGAACGGGGTTTAAACCAGAATAACAATAATGGCAATTAGACACCAACCTGGCCTGAATCATCTCTGCCCTGAGAGCAGTTATTGATTATTAATAGGGTCCTCTTTGCTTAGACCCCATCCCTCATCCTGCTGGTTCCCGCACCAGCCAGAACTGACCCGCTCCCGACAAACTCGCATTCCAGCAGCTCTTAAATTTATCAAGCCCCTCAAAATACTCCTTTTTTCCCTGCTTAAGGTGCAATTCCTAATGCCTGCGAGAATTGCAGCTTTCCTCTCCTTTTTCCCCAGGAAAATAAATTTCTCTTTATCCCTCGGCGATGTTGCGAACCCTAAAGGTCACCCTCCTAAAGAAAGGAAGGATAACCCACAATTTGTTATTTTTAAAAGCTCACAGCGGTGGGAGAGGTGGCTGTGAGATGAACTGATGGAGAGGAGAGGACGCATCTCCCTCGTTAGCATTCCCCCCGTTCCCCCGCAGCAACGGGGAACGATAATAACACCTTAATATCTCCCAGCAGGGCTGAAAGGAGCTGGAAAAATAGGATTTAGGGTGTGAGCTGGGAAGGAAAACAAAAAAAAACCCCACGGCCCGCGCTGCAGCTGAAAAGTTGAAGCTGGATTTTGTGTCGTGGCGGTATTGATTGGGATGTTAACAAACCCGGAGCGCACGGAGCAGAGGGAGGTTGGATCACAGCCAGTTCCCGCTGCTGGCCCAGGCCTGGAATGATGCCTGCTCTGATACGGCAACAACCACTTCCCCGGCCCAGGTCTGCCCGGGGTTTCTCCTAAAAATGTTAATTAAGGCTCGCACACTGAGTAAATTACAGGGAATTAGCTCTATTTTGCATATGTAGAATTAAGGTGTGAGGAGAAGCACCTGGATGAGGGTGGCCCGGGGAGTCCGCCAAGAGCTGAGCGTCGTCTTCACGGTCTGAGCCCTCGGCTGTGCTGTGAGCCTCATCTGCTTGTTTCCTGAGTTCATCATATCCAGCTCATTAATGAAACACAGGAACTCATAGTAATGATTTTAGAATCACAGAATCACGGAATCTCCTGAGTAGGGAGGGACCCACGGGGATCATCGATCCAGGTCCTGGCTCTGCACAGGACCAGCCCCAATAATCCCACTGTGTGCCAAGACAAAGGTTCATGGGTTTGGTCTCCAAAAATGGACACGCTCAGATTGCCCAATCTCTCCCATTTCCGTGTGCAGAAGATGCCAGTGGAGCTCTATCCCCATTCCTGCTCTCAGCACTGGCACTTGTGGCACTTTTCTTCAGCTGAATTAGGTGTTTATAGGTGGCATTTCAGGAACAATTAGAATCTGCTTTTAATTGTTACGACTTTTCCCATTACACCCCAAATCCCACAGGAGCATTTTCCATCTCACCACCCAAACTGCAAATTCCAGCTCTGTGGGGAAAATGTCCTTTCCCAAAAGGAATAAACCATTGTCCATTTATGGGGTGTCCCTGGCTGAGCCCTTCAGCTGTGACCTCCACTTGTTGGGATTGGCAGAAAAAAAAAATGGCACCTTTTCCAAAATTCAGGAGACACACCAACACTTACCGAGAGGTAAGCAGAGCACCAGTCTACCATGGCCAAGGAAATAATTATATCCAAGGAAATATCCTCCTTCTTGGGATGGCTGGCTGCAGACATGCACCAAAGCGCAGGGATTTTCTCCCTACAGAAGACATTTTATGGATGAAGCAAACCAAGAAAGATTCTACTGGATTTGGTTTGACACCAGCTCCATGGAGGATGGGCAAGGCTTGCTGCTGACAGCATCCCACCAGAGAGCACAGAAAACCCTGCCTAGACCCTTCTTCATGGCCTAATTCATAAAAAAAAAATAAAAAATAGTAAAATGTGCTTCAGTTCTTTGATGGAGTGAAAGAACAAGGCTTACACATCACCCAGGTCTACCTACTCATGGTGAGGTTGGATTCACCTCTTCAAACCTCAGGAATGTTGTTGCCCGGTGCCAAAATCTGCTCCAAGGTGTCTCTGAAGCAGCAGCAATTTGGGGACACCAAGGGAAGGCTGAGACTGCAGGTGCACCTCATGGTCACAGCTCCCCACCCCAAAGAAAAGACCTCATGGCCAAGGAAAGAGGATCTGGAACTGGTTTATCTATTCTTGTAATTTATCAGTCCCTGGAAGTGCCCAAGGCCAGGTTGGACAGAGCTCAGAGCAACCTGGGACAGTGGAAGGTGTCCCTGACCATGTCACGGGGTGGAACTGGATGAGCTTTAAGGTCCTTTCCCACCCAAACCATTCTATAATTCATGGCAGGCTGGATCTGAGTCGGCAGTGCCCTGGCAGCCAGGAGGGACATCCCTGTCCTGAGGGCATTGGGGACAGCATCACCAGCAGGGAGAGGGAGGGGATTGTCCTGCTCTGCTCTGCACTGGGGTGGCCTCACCTTGAATATTGTGAATATTTTGTGCACTGCAAAATAAGAATGATCTAAAGCTGTCAGACAGCATCCAAAAGAGGCTACAGAGATGGTGAAGGACCTTGAGGGGAAGCCTTATGAGGATCAGCTGAGGTGATTTGGTTTGTTCAGCTGGAGCAGAGGGGACTGAGGTCAGACCTCACCAGAGGCTGCAGCTCCTCCCGAGGGGCAGCTCAGATCTCTGCTCCCTGTGACCAGGGACAGGACCCAGGGAACGGCTGGAGCTGTGCCAGGGGAGGTTTAGGTTGGATATCAGGAACAGGTTCTTCCCCCAGAGGGTGCTGGGGCACTGAACAGCTCCCCGAGGAATGGGCACATTCCCAAGGCTGCCAGAGCTTCAGGAGTGTTAGGAAATTCTCTCAGGGATGCACAGGGTGGGATTGTTGGGGTGTCTGTGCAGGGCCAGCGGTTGAACTCGATGATCGTGGTGCGTCCCTCCCCACTCAGGACAGCGCCATTCTGTGACCTTGGGAAGTCACTGGAGACCACCTCCCCATGGCAGGAAACCTTCTCCTCCTGATCCTGGAGGCAGCTCCGGAGGGGAGCTGAGGTCAAGCAGCACAGAGAGCTCTCCTTGTTCTCACCCAGAGCAAAGGCACTCCAGCCCTGAATTTCTGAAGCTGTAACAAGCCCAGTCCTGGTCCCCAGCTGCCTCTCAGGGCCATCAGCAAGTCCTGGAGTGAGAGCGTAAATGCACTTGTTCCGCCTCCCTAAGTACAAGGAAACTGTCTCAACAAAGGGGATGAAATATTTCTCGTGGCTTTCTGTAAGCGAAGGCAGAGAAAGCGAGGCAGACAGCAGCTACTTGAACCACTCCACCCGGAGAGCTTTGTGGGAATGCTGGGACAAGGCTTTTCTGCCGCAGATGAACCTGCTGCTGCTTTGTCACCGCTGCCCAGGTTCCCTTTTTGGCTCTTCCAGCTCTTGGTTTCATAATAAAACAGTGGTCAGGTCTGTGAAGGATGAGTGAGAACAATCCCCCAGGGCCCCTTGTCCTGCTCTCCATCGTATCCCTGAAATCCCTGTTGCTTCCACAGTGGATTTTTGCATCGCTGGGGGCAGTGGGATCCAGGGGACCACCACCACTAACCTCAAAAATCAGGAATTATGCTATTGGGGCTGCTTTGGACCTCATTTTAAACAGGCAGAGATTTGGGCACGATGGGGTTGTTCTCCACCGAGTGATGTCCACCCCAAAGAACCTCTCCAAAGGCCCCTCCCGCACTTGGAATGGAGGCCAAGAAAATGTCCCCATCGCTGTCACATCACCTCAAATCACTGCTGTTTTTTTGTCACTTAGAACGGCCAGGATCCGCTCTCATCCTGTGTTTTATACACAGTCAGCAAGAGCCAATCTCTTTCATAACAGGGCAGGAGCACATCCAATTAAACTGGCAAACAATATTACATTTTCCTATTACTTCGTGTAGAACATCCTTTCTGGTAAAGAGAAGCCCAGAGGTTATAGAAATTTTAGGGATTTCTTTTTCAGGCTCTTCCACGGCTGAATCTGTGATCTCAATTTGAATTAGCTGGGACCTGCTGTTGGGGCTGTTTGTTGTTAGATGTCACCAGTGATGGTGTTGCCAGAGAGGCTGGAACATAACAGACTCAAAAGGACCTGAGGTCAAGGGCAATGAAGTTTAAAATACAATCTCTTTCTCTTCTTGCTTGGAGATATTTTTGTACATGTATACCCTGAACAGAAAATTTGGGAGAATAATGCTTTCGAATGCAATCTGAATGAAGTCACAGGGAAAAAGGCAATATATTTTGTAATGAATTCGTTTAAACAACTCAGTGATATTGTTGATTTGCTGCTCCCTGGATTGTAATTTATTAGAAATTGCTTCTGATGTTTACAGGATGCATAAAGAGCAGTTCAATGTAAATAAGGTGCTGCTGTATGGTTACGTGTCCCTTTTGGTGAATTAAATAACTTGGTGAAAAGACTTCTTGCGTGTATTTATTCCACTTCCTACTTCAATGTCATCTTGGCTCAGTCAACCAGAGGAGAAAAACCAGGTTGCAGGGGAGCATTTTCCCATTTTTGACAAAACCACGTTTTGATATGGCTTGGAGACCCCCAAATTGCGCTGTGTGTTTGCTGCCCTCCTCCCCCCTTAGCCTGATCACCCCAGGGACAATTTTTAGGGGCAAGATGCGACCACGTGAGGCAAAAATGATCCTTCCCTTCCTTCCACCACTGTGGTGGTGCCAGGGCCAAAGTGCTGAGCCCAGCAGAGGAAAACCTCGGGCTGCCAAACCAGGGGGGATGGAGCACGAAGCCTCCACAAGACAGAGCTCAGGACAGAACCCAAGACTCACCTTTTTGGCACTGATTTGCTTCATGTGGGGCTTGCTGCCCACGGGGGAATAAATCTGAAAACCAATATGCACCTTCTCCAATTGATCAGGCAAGTCTTGCATAGTCAGGGCTAATCAGGAGGAGTTGTAACGCATGGATTCCTTAAAGCACCTGAAAATGAACGTCAGGATCCATCCTGGACTTTCTCCAGAGTGCCTAAAGAGGGTTACACAGACATAATTCAACTGGATTGAACAGTCTAATCTGAGATTTACAGGATTGGGAATGATCTCTTCTCTGCTCATCAATTCTTGTGGTGCAAGGAGGAGCTTGGGACCCCCAGCCTTGGTGTGAAGTACATCAGTTCTTCCCAACAGGTTTATTCCTCCACCAGTTTCTGTTGATCATAATTTCAGGATCACAGACAGCCCAACAGAGCAGCTCTGCCTGTGTAACCAATTTACAGCCAAACTTCGAATACCAGCACTTAATTCTACTATTAAGCAGCCCTCCTCTTAATGCAGAAACATTTTGCAAATCCCCGGCCAGGTTTTATTCCACATTTTCTCCCAGCCATGGTGCCAGCTGGGCTGGTTTGCTGTACAGGGGGATCACTCTCCTCTTGGCACCAAGGCTCAGCATAAGCTGTAAATCCCTCTTGGTCTTCAAAACACAGATTTTTTTACTCATTTTCCAGTGCCATCCCAATATTCCAGGAAGTGCTTTAGGAAACACGAAATCACTCCTCCTTCAGGGCAGCATGTGATTAACTTTATCCTTGTGCTTTGCTTTCCTTGAAGGATTTGGGCACATGTGGGAAATGACTTTGCTGGGGCTGCTTTTAGAGACACAGACTGATGGAATGGTTTGGGTTGGAGGGGATGTCGTGATTATCTTGTTCCACCCCCAGCCATGGGCAGGGACACCTTCCACTATCCCAGGTTGCTCCAAGCCCCGTCCAGCCTGGCTTTGGACACTTCCAGGCATCCAGGGGCAGCCACAGCTTTTTCTTCCCACAGCCACGTCCTGTGTCTTGTGGTACTTCTGCCAGTGGGAAGAAGATGGAGCTGCTGGGAAAAAAAAAAAGTGTTAGCTAAAATGGCAGTAATAATGTAAACTTTAAGTAAAAGAGGGGAGATTCAGACTGCAGTGAAGGAAAACATATTTTATGATGAGGGTGGTGAGGCCCTGGCACAGGGTGCCCAGAGAAGCTGTGGTTGTGCCATCCCTGGCAGTGTTCAAAGCCAGGTTGGACAGAGCTTGGAGCAACCTGGGGTGGTGGAAGGTGTCCCTGCCCATGTCAGGGGCTGGGATGAGATGAGTTTTCAGGCCCCTTCACACCCACACCATTCTGTGATTCTGTGAAATCAAAATATCTTCTCCTTCTTCCTGTTCCATGCTCTGTGACCATATCCTGAGTTTGGCTGTCAGAATTCAATCACCAGTGCCGGATCCTGAAGCAGAAGAGACTCTTAACTTATTCTCCTTCCTGTATCCAGGCAAAGAGCTGCTTGTGACACGAGCTGAGTTAGAATTAACTCAATCATATTTTCATGTTTTCTGAGCAGAAGCACAATGTTCCTTAGGTTTGATCTTGCAGAATGCTGGCTGCTCTGGCTCTGATCTGTGATTCATGAACAGGATCCATGCATGGCCATGCATGGAGGGCGTTTCCAACGTGCATTTAAATTCTGTAAAATATGTGATGTGCTGTTGACATGAAGGACTTTGTTCTAGTGCCAGTGCTGGGTCAAAATATAGAATCAGAATGGTTTGGGTTGGAAGGGACCTTAAATATCATCTCATCCCAGTCTCTGCCACGGGCAGGGACACCTTCCTCTATCCCAGGTTGCTCTGTACAGGGAGATGAGCTTGGACTATTTCTCTCCAGGTCCTCATCTTGTGCCCTGCTAATGGAGCCACGTTTAATGACAATAGGCATCACCTTTTTGCAGTTCAAATGCTCTTAGATTTGGCTTTCCTGGGCTCTGGTGGGACAGGAGAATAAAGCAGAGAGGAAATTAGAGAGGGAAGAAGCTCATTAGTGGATGGAGTGCTCCTGCTCTCTCCTTTCTTCTGAAGCCTGATGAATGCCACGAACAGGAGCAGAAATTCAGGAATCAGCTCTGGGAGGGCTGTGATTACTTCGGAGTTCTGCTGGGACCCTGCCATCCCACAGCTGAGCTGCAGCCCCGTGGAGCACAGACCTGCAAATGAAGCCCCCCCTGCCACGCTGGGCTGGCTCAGCCGAGCTCAATGTGCCAGCAGGCAGCAGAGCCAGTTTAATATTTATAACCTGATTTGACCACTTTATGTATTCAGCCTATTTTTAAGCTGCCTGGCTCTGCACAGAGGGACAGCTCACATCACATGGAAAGTTCCTGGCTCCTGGAGGAACCTGGAGGAGCTTTGCAGGCCATGGTCACGCTTGGAGGAGAAGGTTTCCATCTTTGCTTTGGTTTTCCAGCAGTGGGAGAGGGCTGGTGTTGGGTTATGGATTGGGATGCCCAGGAATGGCATGGCCTCTGCAGGGGTGGGATCGGCTGTAATTGCATCAGGAATGTTCACCCAAATTTGCTCTGGTTTATGCTGTGTTGGAGAATGCTCCTGCTGGTGCTTCAGGAAGAAATTCTGGAAGCAGTTCCATCGGTCAGTTTATTTACACGAAGAAGGATTCAGGTAATGAGGAAACACCACTGTGAGCCCAAATGAGCATCAAATCAAGTTTTTAAAGTACACAAACTCGTTAAAATTTAGGTTCTAGAGAGAGACCAAAAGGTAAATCAAAAGCAAGAGGAGCTGGAGCCTGTCTTGTTTGTATTATGTGATTAGAAGTTTGACTATTTTTAGTATCCGTAATCTGAAAAAGTAAGCAGTGTCAGCAGGAAATTAGGCAATGTGGGAGGAAAATCTGGTGAGTATTTTGGGGTTTATTTCTGGTTGTTGGCTGAAAACCACTCAGGGAAATTCAAACAGGTGATGTTTCACTTCTGTTGCGCACAGAGCTGGGAGGAATCTGTGGCTTTTTGGGAAGGAATTTTAACGGGATATGACAGCAGTTCCTTTCACCTGAATCCTGTTGTCTCCAAGCACAGATTTATATATTTTCAAATGAAATTCTGGGGGCCTGAGAATTATTCATCATCAAGTGTGTGAAAGAGAAGTGGCTGGCAATGAGGAGCTAAACTTCACATCTCCAAAGCAGCCTCACCTAGGTGAGATTTGTGCCCACACGGGTGCCTGTGAGTTATTTGAAATGTAAATAAAATATCCCCAACTGCTCACACAGTGAATGTGAGGGTGAGAGCCCAGTCTGCAAGCTGCCCAAATTTGGGGCTAAACCAGATGTGGGCCCAGGTCTCCTGGATTTCTGTCTCATCACTCATCCCACAGAATGCAGGAAGAGGTGAGCTTTGGAGGCTGCGTCTCTAAGGAGAGCTCACCCCATTCTCACCTCCGTGCATGACCACTGATGTGACTGAGCTGAAGTCAGGCCTGCTCCAGCTTTGGGGGAAAGCTGATGCAATGGGAATTGGGCTAATGCAAAAAATTAGCTCTAACCCTAAAAGTACTAACGGGCCAGGAGGGGTTTTGAGACCAGTGATCCTGATTGCTGTTTATCTTTAATTCTTTCCCATCTCAATATCCGTAAACCAGTTTTAAAATGATTGTGCAGAATCCAATCCTCCCCTGATCTGCCCAGTGGTGCAGAGGTCTCTCAGGACAAACCCAGTGAGTGACAGTGCTGAGCAAGGGCTGAAGAAGAGCCCTGAAGAGGGGGATTTAGGCTTTATTTCAGGAATAGTATTCCAGTGCATCATTCCCAAAAGAACCAGAGCTGCTGAGAGACCGGCAACTTCCTCAGCAAACCAGGTGAAACTCTGGGCCGGGCTTGGAGGGTCAAACTTTTAGAATAGAAGTCTCAGTAATAGGATTAAAGGGTGCCAGCCAACGGGGGAAAGGCTTGGAGAGATTAGGGGAGGAAGGATTAGTGGGAGATAGAACAAAAACGGAGGCTGGGAGGGTGCACTCAGTGCTAAGGACGAGCAGTGCCACGTGCCACACACACTCAGGGGTGGCCAACCTTTCCAGGGCAGCCTGGACTCACCCTCCCCATCCCCAGGAACTGGGGATGTGCCTCGAGATGTCCCCATCCTCACTTGGACACCAGCTTGTGCCCCATGCTGGCACTGACCTGGTTCAGAGCTCCTGGGGCTGGTGGCTGCTGGGAGAGCGGACAGATGTGTGAACCAAAACCAGATTATTTAAAGTAATTTCTCTGCCCTTTTGCAGGCTGATAGCCATGGAGGGAGTGTTGTCTCAACTGCTTGAAGCTTTCTCATCCCAAAACACCCCAACTGCTGTGACAGCAAGTTCAAGCACCAAAAATAGTCATGGGATCATGGCCCCAGATTCAGTTTTTTCGTTCTCTTTTGTTTTCTGAAAAAATGAATCTGTTGATCTATTTCTTTCTCACAGGATACTGTGAACAGACTGGGTAGGGAGGAGGGGATTCTGCCCTACCCAGGTGAAACCCTACCTGCAGAGCTGCCTCCAGCTTTGGGGTTCAACATCACAAGGACATGGAGCTGCTGGAGCAAATCCAAAGGAGGCCATGGAGATGCTCCAAGGCTGGAGCCCCTCTGCTCTGGAGCCAGGCTGGGAGAGCTGGGGGTGCTCACCTGGAGAAGAGAAGGATCCAGGGAGAACTCAGAGCCCCTGCCAGTGCCTAAAGGGGCTCCAGGAGAGCTGGAGANACTGCAGGCTCTCTGTGTGGTTATAAAACAAGAATTATGGAAAAGTTTGGGTTGGGAGGGACTTTAAAGCTCCTCTCATCCCAACCCCTGCCATGGGCAGGGACACCTTCCACTATCCCAGGCTGCTCCAAGCCCCGTCCAACCTGGCCTTGGACACTTCCAGGGATCCAGGGGCAGCCACAGCTTCTCTGGGTAGCCTGTGCCAGGGCCTCCCCACCTTCACAGGGAACAATTCCTTCCCAATATCCCATCTATCCCTGCCCTCTGGCAGTGGGAAGCCATTCTCCCTTGTCCTGCCTTAAACTTCAGACACATCCCAAATATCCAGCAAACCAGAAGAGAACAGAAGTGGACAAGGTTCACGTCTCTTAATGACCTAAAAATCCTTCTTAAAGGTCTGCAATGGATTTGGGTTTTTTTTTTTTTTTTTTTTGGTATAGGCCCACTCCTTTGGGACCTATTCTTGGTATAAACTTGTGCTGGTACAATCTAACATCTGAAATAAATCTGCAGTTGAGGTAATCCTTTAGATCCCAATTTTATAAAACTCAAAGTACCATCCCCACATGGAACAATTGTATTGTTTTATTCCACCTCTGGCTGCAGCAGAGAATCTTACTGACCTTTTTTATAGGGCAGAACACTATTTCCCATCTTCCTGATGCTGCTGTTGTGAGCCTTGAAGGTGGTTCTGACACTTCACTCTTCTCTCACGAGAAACACGGGCTACAAGATCTTCCTGAACAGCCTCTTCATATTAAAAAAAATACATTTCTGCACTGAATTCCCTTGAAACATGGCTGGTAAAGTACTTTCACCTGTTTACTCAAGTGTGTATCATATTATCTGCACCAACATTAACGTTGCACTTGCACGAGCGGAACCTGGATCCATCCCACTCCCGGAATGTGCCGTGACAACTTCCTCCTCCAAGGGATAGAGGAGAGGTGCCATGCTGGACCTGTTCCCACCAAAAAGGAGGGGCTGGCAGGGAATGGGAAGCTCAAGGGCAGCCTGGGCTGCAGGGACCGTGGAATGGTGGAGCTGGAGACCCTCAGGGCAGCGAGGAGTGGGCAGAGCAAGCACAAGAGCCTGGGGGGCTGCAGGAGAGCAAATTTCAGCCTCTTCAGGGGTCTGCTGGTTCAGTCCCATGGGATAACACCCTGAGGGGAAGAGTGGCCCAAGAAAGCTGGGTGATATTCCAGGATTGCCTCATCCAATCTCTGTTTCCATTGTTTTCTGCCTTGGGCAGTCACTTAGAAATTGGATGCAAGAGCCGAACTTCACGTCGTTGAGGACCAGTGTTCGTCTTACAGCAGAGTCTGTCAGAAAAAGGGAATTTAAAGTGTTTTGGAGCCCAGAAATCATCATCAGCATGACTCTGGCATGGTTTTGGCCTGGGATAAGTACGGCTGAGCTAAGGGGCTCTGAAGATGTCCCTGTCCATGTCAGCGAGGTTGGATTAGATGACCTTGACATATTCCACCCCAAACCACTCCGTGACTTGATGATTTTATGGAATATTCCCCAAACCCAGATTCAGGGCAGCCCCTGGCACTGTTCATTTTACCAGGACAAACGTCCTGGAATCCCAGCCTGTTATTGGAGGAGCCATCTTCCAGCGCTGTTGGGTATTTATTGTATCACAGGCTTTGTCTGCATTTCCTGAAGCTGTGCTGTGAGAAGGTTGCAATTGGAGTCTTGGAAATTAATTTAGTGGCTGCCTGGTTGTCGGGCAGTTCTTCTGCCCACTGTGTGCCAGACATAATCATATTCCATCGAGGCAGAATCAGCCAGAGTGTCCCTCACTGCTGAGTTCTGTACAGATCTGTTGCCCACTGGACTTTCTTTGGTTTGGGTTTGTTGTTTTGCTGGGTGTTTTTGTTTTTTTTTTCCATGACACATGTAAATATTGGTTATTGGGACTCTTGTTTGTGGACTTTGGAGTGCTGAGTTATGGTGGTAAAAGGGGACAGCAAAAAAAACGATGGAGATGCCAAGATGGAAAGGCCAAGTAGTGGTTTAGGTGAGATAAAATAACAGAGAAGCTCAGCCTTGTGGTTGTCATGTTGTTAATAATAAATATTGTGCCAGGACTGGGAGAGGGAGAGGGAAGTGGTAGGGGATGGAGAAATACTAGAATTGAGTCTGGAGCACAAACAAAGTGATTTTGTGTCTGCCCATGTGCATGATCTGCACTTTGCCTGTACTCCTGAGATAAGATCACCTTCAGGGGATTTGGCAGCCTGGGCAGAAGGGGGACAGTCACCTCCTCCGGGCTGTGCTGGCTCTCCCATAGCCAGGCTCCCTGCCCAGTTCCCATCAGCTCGGGGTAGTGCTGAATTCACATCTCTCTGCACCCACTTCTGCTGAAAAACCCATGGAAACCCCAAGCAACCCCAAAGTGAAGCTATCTGGACAAAGGTAATTTTCCAAACCTGCATGGGCAGCTTGAAGCACAAGGAAAACTCATATATTTGGGCCATTTCTGCTTTTATTGTGGAGCTGTAAATCCAAACAGAAAAAACTGAAGGATTAAAAGGAACCCCCACAGGACCAGACAGGTTCAACACAAATGCCTTTAAGAGAAAGTAATCTAAAATAAAAATTAAGCCATGGACATCCCTATCACAGCTTATATTTATTAATAACCACTGAAATTATGAAGTGACAACCAACAGCAGCATTTAAGCTGTGACTATTTGTGAGCTGCTGCTGGGAAGCCCTTCCCAGGTGAGGGGGAAGAGCTGATCCAGGTTTTGACCAAAAAAATTATTATTATGATGAGGATGCAATCAGCATATTCTGTCAGGTCACTGATGGCAGCACTGCAACACCCCGTGGAGATGCTCCCAGCTGGAGGGCTGCTGGGAAGTTTGTGGAAGATGCCCAGATCCCTTGGAGAAGCTCAGCTGCGATCCCTCGGCAGCCGCCTGCGCCTGCCAGCGGTCCTCAGCTGACATTATCTCCTGGCTTCACCTCCCAGTGCTTCCCTGTCCTCTTTTGCTCCCTGTTGGAAGCCCTTTCCCTCTGGCAGATTGATGGTGTTCTGGGGGGCGTCCCCAGCGGCTCTGCTGCCATCTGTCCCCCTCCCGCCAGCACAATCCAAGGCAGGGATGGGCTCCCTGAGCGCTGCCAGGGGTCAGGTTTTCCCTCTAATCACTGCTGAGTGGAGCAAATATCTCTTGGTGGGATGCAGGCACCTCAAAACTCTGCCCAAGCATGGGATAGATGAACACCAGTGAAGACACACCAAACACTCAACTCCTTTGCTGTAGGGTTTGCTCTCCAATCTGTCACAAAAATAACTTATTCCGAGGTGAGCCGGTCCCGGGAGGGAGCAGAAGTCCTGGTTGCTCTTCTGGCTTCATCTTTTATCCATCCCTGTGGCTTTTCCCTCCCCTGCCTGCTGCTAATCAGCATTCCTTGCAAAGAGCAGCTGCTAATCTGCAGCAGGAGTTGGTGCGTGCGGGGTGTGGGGAGGTGGTCGGTGGGGAAGGGACACCCTTCCAGCAGCTCCTGCTCCAGCAGCACCAAAACACCCCTTCCCCAAAGCCAGCAGGGCTAAAAAGGACCCAACCTCACTCACCCACAAAAGAAAAGCTGATTTGCAGCACTTGCATTTTATTGAGGAAAAAAAAAGTGTTTGTCTTTGTGTATGTGTGTGTTTGTGTGCGTGCTCATGTGTGTATATAAATACATATATATATTTTCCCTTCTGAAACAACTCGCTTCCCTTTGGGAATAAAGGGGATCTTTAAAAATGCAAAAATTCCTTCCAGACAGTTTGTCATGTCTTACTAGAAACAGCCGATCCTATTAGCAATTTAAATGATGTCTCCCATTAGCATAATTTTTAATGAAGCAGAGCACGTGTTTCACATTTGTGTTTCCGACGTGGTGGAGAGGAGGCACTCGGACACTCAGTGGGTGTCAGGAGAAATTGGCTCTGAGAAGATCAGAGGGATGGGGTACATGGGATTCCTGGCCAGGACTTTATTTGGGATAGTTCTCTGCAAGTGGGTTTGCCTTAAAGTAATTTTCACAAAATTCCAGAATGGTTTGGGTTGGAAGGGACCTTAAAGCTCATCCTGTGTTCCAACTCCATCACCTTTCACTATCCCAGGTTGCTCCAAGCCCAGTCCAGCCTGGCCTTGGACACTTCCAGGGATGCAGGGGCAGCCACAGCTTCTCTGGGCAACCTGTTTCAACACCCTTCTAGTAAAGAATTTCCTCCTAATTTCTAATATTTTCTCCAAATTCTATGTATAATTCAGTGGAAAACTTTCACTGACAAAAAAGACCATGGGAATAAACCACTATTCCAGTGGAATAGTTTTAGCATTCAGAAAAGGTTGCAAAGTGCCACTGTTGGATGTTCACAGAGAAACTGTGGTTTTCATTTACTTTTTTTTCCCTCCGAAAATCTTGGGAGTAGCAGGACTTTTCTTCCCTACTGTCATTCATAAAGTTTGGGGAAGCTTTTAATCAAGATCCAGAATCTTCCTCAGGCTGTTGTCCTACAAGCCAGGCTATGACTCCCACTTGGAAGTCCAAAATGCTTTAACAAACCTGGAGTGACTGATGGCAATGCTAAAAAAAAAAAATCACTTTGCCACCCCAGATGTGTTATTATTTCCAATTTTTTTTTCTCTCCAGTACCCCATGGCATTCCTCAGGAAGGGAACGCCAAAGGGTTTTCAACTTGATGAAACATCAGATACAATAGGACTGGGGTTGGTTTTTATTGCTGAAAATTTACATGTTTTCCCTAAAATGAAACAATAAATGATCTTTATTCTGTCTTTTTCCCTGTTTTCCCCTTGTTCTCCCTGCTTTTCCGTGCCTTGCATTACGCCAGGTCCTCGTGCACGAGCCATTTGCGACATTAGAAGGGAAATTGTGCGTGGGTGTGAAATCTTGTGTGCACACATGTTCCACATTTTGTTTGCTTAAAAGCCCGTGCAAAGCTTCATTTTTTTTTTTCCTTCTCTTTTTTTTCCCCCTTTATTTTTTTTTTTCCCTTTTCCTAATGGGAAAATACTCCTGGGAACCGAAGTTACACAGGCAATAACACACGACACAAAGCAGTAACTGATCCTGATGGCGAGGACAGGGATGCCCTCGTGCCGGGCCACCCTTTGGGACAGCAGGAGGTCACTTGGACCAACCTTTCCCTGGCGTCGGCCTCCCCGCCTCGGTCTGCCACGACACGGAAACATCCTCATTAGGATAACAGGCAGATTTCCAGGATCCACTTCTGATTCCCTCGCCCTGGAACGGTCCCAAATATCACAGATGTTTTGACGGCTCTCCCAGAGGGCGGCAGCAGCTCGTCCTCCTCCACTTTCGGCACGTCGAGCCCTGGCATGCGGCGAGCAGCTGATGCCCTGTTCCATGTCAGGGACAGCTCCCCCAGTGCTCCCAGTGAACCCAGCACCCCCAGAGCGAGCTCCCAAAGTGGGGCTGCGCCCAGCTGGGATTTTCATCCTGGAGCTGCAGTCTCCATGCTGTGCGTGCTGCAGGAGCTTTTGGGGAAAAATGTGGCTTTTTAGGGCATCCTGCAAACAAATGCTGCTTCTGGAGAAGGACCTTGCTTTAAGAAATTTTCAGAGGATGTAAGAAGGACAGATGAATGTTAATTATTCCTTTCTGCAGGCTTGAATAGGAAGCAGAGCACTGAATCCCAGTTAGGTCAGTTTGACCATTAGGGAAAAAGCAGGGAATAAACTTTCAGCATCAAGATTCTTTTCACACCAGGGGGACCTTTCTCAGTCTTCCCCAGCCCCAAGCAAGCACAACCCTGATTTCCATGCTGGATCTCATCAGTGAGTCCAGAGAGATGAAACCATGTCTCGATTTGTTGGGTAAGTTCAGGAAATTATTTCCCTTCTACCTTCTCTCCTGTCCTCCCCACCTGCTGCAGGGGAGGATGGGAAGTTTATTTCACTCAGGATTTCAAAGTGCTTGGGAAAATTGTCACACCACCACAAAAGTTCAAGTGAAAGACAGCACGGAGCTGTTGTTGTTGCTGATGTTTTATTTTTCTCTGCCAGTCAATTAAGGGGGAAAACCTGACAATCAGAATTTTTCACTGTGCTGTGTAACAGCCCCTTGTAGGATGTATCTTCCTTGGGAAGGAAAGAGCTCCCTGTTTATGGGAAGAGCAGAAATATCAGACAATAAAATCTCTGCACATGTCTGATGTGGTCCATCTCCCACCTGGTATCCTTAAACCTGGCAAAAAATCAAAGTTCAAGACAAAATTGACAGGTAAGTGGGAGAATAACCATTCTTGTCCCATCAAGGCCAGATTGGATGAGGCTTGGAGCAACCTGGGACAGTGGAAGGTGTCCCTGCCCATGGCAGGGGGTGGAATGGGATGAGCTTTAAGGTCCCTTCCCACCCAAATCACTCTGGGATTCTGTGATTAGTGCCACAAACCTCGTATCCTTGCTGGGCCTTTACTGAAAGCCCTTTGCAAATATTAACCAAAGAAAGCACCTTGAAGTCCCCTGTGAATAAACTGGGGACATTAGGGTTGTGTCTGTAATTCTGTCTCCCAGGCCACAGGACAATCCATCCCTGGGGCAGTCACTGGGGTGACCGTGCTGGTGTTCCTGGGAGGGACCGTCCGTGGTTTTCAGGTTTTTCTTGCACCTACACTCCCGTAACTCCCAGCCCTCGAGCTGGTCCTGCACTGATGAAGCGAGCAAGGGCCTCAGAAGGTGATGTGTGATACATCATGGCAGGCACATGGTGGGATTCCTGGGGCTGTCCTCTCTAGGACCAGGAGCTGGGCTTTGATGATCCTTGTGCATTCCTTCCAACACAGAATATTCAGATTCTGTGATTCTACGATTCCATGATCATGGACTAAAATACTCAGGGACTCAGGGCTATAAAACAGCTCTCCCTACCTTCTCCACACAGCTTTTTCCCTTGCAAGAAAGCCTATGGCCCTCATGGTGAGGAGATACCCGTTAGCAGCCATGAGATGGATCTCACACACTCATGGCTGTTTACAGAGCCCTTTCATTAGAGCACCAAACTCAGTTCCTCAGAGAGAAATTCCAGAGCAAAATTATCCAAGTTAGAGCTTGGCAGAGCACTGCAGTTAATTCTGCTCAGAAGGACACGTTTTGCTGGCACGGTGAATGTCACAAGTGGTCACTAACCAAGCTTGAGGCCTTCTCTGGAGGCTGCTGCCATCAGCAGTGCTGACCCACCCAGGGCTGCTCAAGCACAGAAGGAAAAATCCACCTGCAACCTTCCATAGGCTGCAGATCCCAACGTTGTGCAGCCAGGACTCATGAGATTGTCATAGGATAGGGAATGTCCAACCAGTACAGACCAATGAAATGACAGAACTCTCTCTTCCTTCTCAGAAGTGAAAGGATGTGGATCCAGCATTCTCCATCCATAATCACAGACGTTAAGGAATTTAGAAAGTGTGTTCTCTCCAAAGGGGATCATTGGACTGGAAAACATCTTTGATATTCACAGTGCTACCTCCTTAACAGTTCCTGTTGAAGCCCATGATATGAGTCTTCCTTTCCCCCTCAAGAGAGACCAAACAAGTTGATCACAAAATTTCATTTATTGTATGGTCCTCATTTTATCTGCCACGTGGAGGCCAAGAGGAAATATTCTATGTTTTCTTTTGGATTTTAATCCAGGAATATCTGTTGTTTTAGCTGATTGAAGCTGACCCCTGCAACGCTGCTGCTGAGCGTTTCAGAGAAAGGAGCAAGGCATCTATCAGAGGGTGAGGATGAAATTCCTTTCTTTCTATAAACCTTTTAATCAGGGCTGCTTTTGCAGCTGAATGATTACTTAGGTGGGAGCTGCAACCACCATGAGCAGTGCAAGGACATATTTGTCCTGTCAGGATTCCCTGGAACACTCCACTTTCTCCAAGTTGTTCCTGCTGTCATCTGGAACACAAGCTGATGGTAATTGGCCTTTTAATAACACCAGCACATTGTCCAGCATGACCAAGTGCCAGGGCTGATTTGGGCTTTATTGTCATGCAGTCTTCCAGAAAATTAATTGCTATCTCTGGTAGCGATAACCCAGAGTCTTTAACATGAGGAGCTCCTTCTGGTGTAAATCACAAACTCGTTGGAGGAGCAGATGCCTTTTGCTTTTTTTTTTTGTTTAAACAAGATTTAATTTGCTCTAAGGAAGATTGATGTGAGTTTTACTCCAGAGGCTGCAACTTGGGTTTTGTTATGAGTTTTCTGTCCATCCATCCATCCATCCATCCATCCATCCATCCATCCATCCATCCTGTCCATCTACAACTGACAAGTCTCCCAGTGATGGGAGGACTCCAGGGACAAACAGAAGGATTCACTCCAGCTCCTCCCATTTTTTGGCCAACGCCAATCCTGTGCAATTTCAAAGGAGATCTCACCCAGCAGGCAGCTCCTGCTTGTAGGTTTTGCACTGGGCAGTTTGTTAAATGCCCATAAAATGCCTTTTCAGATGTTCTGCAGTGTAAATATCTTTTTCCCTGCTCACTTGTTGCTGGGCTAACGTTGGGAAGCAGCAGAACAGGCCATGCGCAATTATAATGCTGAACAGCCAAGCACAGGCGTGTTCCAGGTCCGTGGATTGGCAGCTGGCACTTGAGGTGTGGCCCTTAAATTATTAAATTGATGATTCTTTGGAGTTTTAAAACCTTTCCTACAGCGTGGTATTTATGGGTGCTCTGCTGGGATTAACTGTCTTGTCTTTGTGGGATCTTAAATTTTGAGCCAAGCCAAAATGCCACGTTCATAAAGTCTTCTGAAAGAATCTTTATAATCACAGAATCACAGAAGGTTTGGGCTGGAAGGGACCTTAAAACTCATCTTGTTCCCCCTCTGGCCGTGGGCAGGGATGTCACTCACTAGATCAGGTTGCTCAAGGCCCCATCCAATAAGTCCAACAAATAAATCAATTTTGCTACAAATTCCTGTTGTTCACCTTCCTTGTCCAGCCACAAAGAGGGAGGGACTGGGTCAGGACCTTTCTATTGTGGACCCAGAACCTGAAACTTCCAAGCTAAAGCTTCAAATTCTGACCCAAGCTAATGGGAATCAAACTTTTCACTGAGAAATCCTAATAGAACAAAATATGAGGGAAAAAAAGGATGCTGAAGAAGCGATTTCTTCACGACAAGTGCCCACAGCACCAGACTGCCGGGGGAAAAACACTGTGCCAATAACCCACTTCCTGAAAGACCCTCCTAATTTTAAATGAATCCCAGCCTGACATTTTCATGGGATACGCCATGGTGGTCTCTCCTTGGATGATGCAGGCTCACATTCACTTAGAGTTGGCAGGGAGCCTCCATGGTGGTGGGGCTCCAGAAAAACGTTTGGGCCCATTCCTTGCCACAAGAGGACCACGGGTCTTCAAGTTGGATCTACATTTACTTTTCTCGGTCATTCCATATCATAATGCCCTTAATGCCCTTGAAAGGACATTCTTGTGTTCTCTGCACTTCCAACCCTTATGTTTTGGGAGTTCCACAGCTACACTTTGTCTCCTTCCTCAGCAAAGGGAAGTTATTTCACTTTATTTTTTTTTTGTTTCACTCTGCTGTGGCCCAGGAAGACAAAACTCACTGGGCTCTTAAAAGGTTCACAAGGGGTTGCCCTGCCTGTGGTTTGGAGAAGCGATGGGAGGATTCAGCAGCCCCATCTGAGGCCGTTCACAGAGGGCAGAGTGCTTGGAATTATCGTCCTGTGCAAACTGCTTGGCAGGAGCGCTGCTTCTCCCCCACAAGGATGGTGGGAGGTGCATCGTCTTCCTCTCCGCGGAGTTGCCGTGAAATTAATGTGGCCATATGGAAGTAGGCTGCAGATCTTGACTGTCTAACACACTCCAGTTTCCAAAATCATGCTCCCGACACAGCGCACTCATAGGCTGCTCCAAACCCAAGCCTCGTGGCAAAAAGACAATTTTGCTCCTCTATATCAAGCCAAGGTACTCTTAGGTGTGAAAGCTAAAGGTCTCGAGCAATTTATAACTGCTAATGTTCTGGCCCTGAAATAATCGTGGAAGACATTTTATTTTCTGTTTATTCCTCCTGCCTTGAAGTGAATCAACTTCTGAGCTCACACCATGTGACGGTGGCGGTGGCGCATGAGTTTTCTGTGCCAGGAGAGAGTATCCAGGCAACTAGACCAGATATCAAAATCTTGTCAGATTTTTCCCACCCTGTATTTTGTCTGTCTTATGGCCCTTATTACCACTGAATTCAGGACCCGTTGATCTCTAATGAATTCATCTCACAGCTGCCTTTTGCAGACAGAGAAATGCCTCCGTTCTGCAGATGGAGACGGGAGACATGGAGAGCCCTGTAGGAAAGTCGGCTGAAGTAGGGATTGAAGTGGGATATCCCAGCTCATCACCCAGTACCAGAGACCTTTGTTTAAAGGTGGGAACAGTTCTGACTGTGAGCTAAAAAAGGAAAATTAACAAGGTGTTGTCCTGCTTGACTGCAAGAAAATTAGGGCTGGAAGGGCCCTTATAAGGTCTTTGGTCCAACCTCCCCTCCCAAAAAGGGTCAGCCCCAGGTTTAGACCAGGTTGCTCATCCAGTTGGGTGGAAAAATATCAAAGGATTGAGACTGCACAACTGCAACCATCCCTGGAAACACTCAAAAGTTATTTGGATATGGCACTTGAGGACATGGTTTAGGTGGGCTTGGCAGTGCTGGGTTAACAGTTGGGAAGATCTTGGAGGGCTTTTCCAACCCAAATGATTCTGTGATTCTACTCTGAAGACCTCTGCAAGATGATCCTTCCACCATCCATAACTTCTCTGTACTTGTCACCCATCCCTGGGCAGGAAAACCAGATCAATTCATCTGTCATTGTAATTCCTCCCTTGTAAGTGAGACACAAAAGCCGAATCCTACAGCATTAACTTTTAATGCTGATCCTTTTTGTTCCTGCTTTTTGTTCGGCACTTCACTGTCAAGAGGAGAAATTGACGGAGACAGGCATCATTTCTTGTATGACCAAACAGCCACATTGGAGATGGAATACCTGACTATTTTTCCTCCTAGTAGTTAGGAATGTGGAAGTCAGTCATGGACATTGTCATGGCAGAACGGTGGCTGGATACTAAATTAGACTTTAACTAAGTGTGGAATTTCAAAACCTGAGAATTATTTGTTATGTTGCAGAGATTCACCACCCCATTAGGGAAAGAAGAAAGTTTTTCCTATTTTAAGTTAAAAAAAGTGATGGTGATGGTCGAACAATTTCAACATTATTTGGGGAAGGGTCAGGAAAATCATATACATTTTTAATTCCTTGTAATTTTAGTTTAATGTCCTCAGGTTTTATTTCTTCAGCAATTCCAAAATGCATTTGTTTCAAAGTCCATGTCCTAATTAAAAAGCCCAGTGCCCTGATATAAGAGATGGCATGCATGAATGTCCTAAATAAAGAAAAATAAATAAATAAAAGGCCTGTTAAATTTTCTCCATAATGTCCATGAATGAGGAAGCACTCCCCTCTCCCTTTTTGACCTATGGATATCATTAATTTGGACTGTTCCAGCACAATGAACTGGAAAGAATGGTAATATTTTTAATTTCCTCTCTTGGGAAGAAATAGATGATTTTCCACAGTAATGTTCACATGGGTGATACACTGACTTTTGGCCTTTATCTTGGATTTTGTGGGGATCTCAGAATACAGTCTGATTACTTGAGAAAACAATATCCACACTGCAAATTTTAATGAGTCTTTCAGAGGCAACTCATGGAAGGTCTTCCTGAGTGAGCTGGAGTGGAAACCAGCTCAAAATTTCTGTAGGCAGCTTGGTGAGCCTTGGTTATAAAGTCAGCAGAGGATGATGATTTTGCAGTAGGTTACAGGTGTAATTCAGCTTTCATGAGTTTGGGCTGACAATTGCTCCATTATGTCTCACGTATTTCTACTACTGAAGAAATAAAGACAAAGGAAAGGGGAGAAAAAAGACAGATTTGGGCATTTTTTTGCTACCAAACAGGAAATAGAATGACATAGCATGAAAAGAGCATGCACTTGTGCAAGGCTCTTCTGGAGCAAATGTAGGTTATTCCCTGGGAAAAGGACTGGAAGAGAAAGGCTTTATTTGGAGAAAGAAGGTTTTGGGGTAGATATTAGGAAAGAGGTGGAAGAAGGTCTTGAAAAAAAAAAAAAAAAAAGCAGCAGTATGACTGTGACCTCTTCAAGAAGCAGTTGTGGGGAACTTCACAGAACTGACAGGATCCACATCCCATTTCAGGTCCTGGCTGTAGAGGATCATTCTCCCATGGTTTTGTGCTGGGGCACAGCCTGGGAAAGTCCCGGAGAGCCCTCGTTGGGTTGAAGGGACGAGTCAAATATTTGTTGAGCCTATTTCTTTTAACTTCGGGGCAAGAGGAGCCTGACCACCATCCGGGAAAGCCTCTGGACGTCCATCCCTCCATCCCCCTGGCTCCCTGCCCTCGGAGCAGCGCCGAGCGCTTCCCGCACAAAGCTCGGGAGCCCCAGCACGCGCTCGCAGGAGGGGGCCCGGCTGCAGCATAAATGATCAAAGGGCAGAGCAGGCTGATGTGCGGAGAGACGCTGTGATACAGCAGCACAGATCCCCTCCAGCCCTCGCCGATGCTAATGCATATATTTACCTCCTGATTGACTTCATAATTAACTGACTGCGCGGGGCGGATCCTTCCCTCACCTCCCCGGCTCTGAAGAAGCAGAGTGACACGGGTGTAAAGCGGGGCCACGCGAGGGATGAACGAGGCCTTTTGTCTTTTTCTCTGCAAGTGCATAGAAGCCGTAAGAAGCCTGTAAGGATATAAATGAGGGCAAAAATGTATTTCTTTCAATCCCCAAACTGCAGCAGGAGAGAGTCAGCACAGACAAGGGTTAAGGCAGTGGTTATAAAGTAGAAAGGTTTGTGTTTTGGCTCGAAGGTGGTTATATTTTTAAAAAAATACGGAAGGAAAGTAGGGGAAATTAATACTTCCATCCCAACCCGAAGAAGAAGAAGCATTTGTTATGCAAATCTTTTCATTATTGCAAATCCCGAGTGCTGATAAGAGATAAGCGTTGTTCTAGCTTTATTTCAAGTAGCTCCTACCCAGACACGGGGACGTGATTCTATTGCTGCGAGAGAAAGAAACAAACACACACATTTTCCCCCTGTACATTTATTTCTGTTACTGGAACACGAATTCTGGAGCCTGCCTGAAAAGGCATTTGGTCCATTGAGGCTTGTTCATTTTACTGCTTTGTTTTCTGCTAAGGTGACATCTGCTCCTGAATGACCTTCGCATCTTTTCTCGGCGCAGCCTGGCCCGGGTGGCCGCTCCTTTATGCGCATACATTAACGTGCGGGTGAATCGCAGCTTCAGGAGGGCTGTTCTTTATCCTTTTCATTTTCCCTAATCCCGGAGTCTGCGGGGAACAAAGGGCTGGATCCTCACGGTGTAAACGGCCAGAGCCGGCTGCGGGGATTTACATCCGCTACGGCGTGACACCGGTTATCTCCCAAAGCCATTCCCCGCTTCCCCATCTCCACCATCAAATTCCTTGTCCTTGTTAGAATTTATTGCTTTTTCCCCCCGTTTTTTGATTGTTGGGAGGCAGCTGTAAAATCTGTGTGCAGGGAGCAGCGGCGGCTCCCATCCTGGGTCGGACACGATCCCACTGCCGGGGGTTGGTGGTGGGGGAAGGTTGGTGCCACACACATGGCATGGGATGCTGCTCTCCTGCCCATCCCTGTGCCAAAAATGCTCCCTATTTCTGTGGCCCCAGTGCAGGATCTGTCCGCATCCACTGCTGCCTTCCATGGAAATCAATGAGGTTTGCTCAGCCCTGCATTTAGCCGAGGCTCAGTCCTCTGTCTGCCTGGCTATTAAATTACTTTTCCACGTGACAGCGGAGCTTCCAAAGTTTGCAGCATAATTTCAGTCTCATACGCAGCTCTTCAAGCCATTTTTCCTCCTCTCCCATTGTTTCACTGCTCTCTCCCCATTCAGCAGCTCGGTGTTGCAACAGGAATATTCCACTTGCCCCATCTCCCTTTGTCTGGCACCGTTGTTTTTTTGCATCACCACCAAATGAAATCAATTTTAGAACTGATTTCTCTGCCCTGGCACCGGAACGAAATGCCGACAGTTTCTGCTACAAATTCTCCTTGCTGTCCATAATAAGTTACTTAACCATTCCATTATTTCATGCCGGCTCCCGGTGGGTTTTAGCTGCACAAGGCGTCTTTCTGATGAAATTGGCACCAGCTTTTAAAAAATCCAAATCAATTATATCTCCTGGGCCTTGCTCAAGACTTTAAAAGAGGTTACTTAAGCAGGATCTTCACTTTGCACATCTGGGTGGAAAATGCACAGGCATTTTTTCCCCCNTTTTTCCCTTTTTTTCCCTTTTTTTTTTTTTTTTTTTTTTTTTTTTTGGTAAAAAATTGTTTATCACTGGAAGAGTCGGGAGCTCACTCCGGGAGGAAATTTGGCTGATATGTATGGCAAGGCTCCAGTGGCTTTAATGAATGCAATGTTGATCACTTGAACAACAGGATCAGCAATATGGCACGGATGCGATAGCCCTTTTTTCCAGCCCTGGATATGAAGTACCAGATAACACCATTGTGTCAGAGGGCAGCTCCCACCAGAGAGGAAGAACCATGATCTGGGTGTCAGACCTGGGTTCTTCTCCCATCTCCAGTGGCAGCTGGAATTAGGTGATCTTCAAGGTCCTTTCCAACCCAAACCACTCTCTGGCCTTCTCCCCAGCAAGACTGTCCCTGGAGCTAATCCAATTCTTTTTCTATTCAGAGGGATATTGAAATCCAATATTACCTATCCTGGCAAGCCTTCTGGTAACAATTGGAAGCAATTAATCCTAATGAACTTTTTAATCACCAATTTCACTAGATTTCTCAATCTTCTCAAGCAAGTCTTACTTGATCTATTTTCTAAATGAACACTGCAATGTTCCTTTATGGAAAGGAAAAAAAATTGACTGCCTCACTTCTTCGAGGTCATATCGTTATGCAAAAAACCCACATGTGCACAACTTCCCACCTTTTTAAAAAATCAAACCTAAATCTGACTTCTCCTAAGTACCTAATGGGAGCTGCAATTTCTTGCTAATTATATAATTACTCCAGATTGTTATGTAGCACTGGCAATCAAACACTCGAAATACTTTTAGCTTGAAGAAAGTAATTACGTAATTCCAGCGAAGCCACATTCATTGCTGCTCCCTTTTCCCTGTGGTTTCATGACCGCAGCCAGCAGAGCTCAAGCAACCTTGGCACATCACTTTATAGCACCTGAAAGCCAAGCCAGGCATGAAGAAAGGGTTTAATGGGAAAAAAAATACCTTATTTATACAAACAGAGTGAGATGGATATGTATATAAATATATGTATTTATGTATTATACTCTGGATTTCGAAGCCTTTTTTCTTTTTAGAGGCCAACAGGACCATGCTCATCCCAGCATGGCAGGCCCCTGGGAGACCTCCTTGTCACACTGTCTGATATGGTCCCAGTCCTGGGACTTCCCAGTGGATATTTTCATGGGAAGAGTTTGCCCAGATCCAGCGACAGCTCAAGCGTGGCCTGATTGTTATTCACCAGCTCCTGCACACCTGGACCAGGGCCCCACTGCTTTACACGTCTGACCAATACTGAGAGAAAAATTCCCTTGTCCCCAGTCCCTCAGGGTAATGTCCCTTGACACTGATGCTTTTAATTCAGGTGACAGTTCTGTCTCTGGGGTCTCTGTGTTCCCTGCTCTCTATGACAAGACACTCAGATGATGCTTTAGTCTTCAATCCTACTTTGTAATTCCTTCCTTTTCACTGCAAGCTTTGTGGAGAATGAAGCTCTGTGTGTTTCAGTGAGATCTCTATGAAATTTCAACACTTCATTAACTTCTTGGTTCAGACTTTAAGTGGGTTTTGAAAACAACTATCAGGTTTTTCATAAGGAGCAGGGGAAAAAATAAATAATAAGAACAAAACCAGTTAAACAACAGGCTGAATATTTGACAGAAAGCAAAAAGGCTGGAACTTGATGCTGTTTAGTTGAGAAGAACCCACTGATATCCATAGATTTCAACAGGAACCTCCTGCTGTACAGCTTATATGGAAATTATCATAACCCAAAGGCCAGTAGTCATAATAGATTTTATTTCTGACTCTATTTATGTCCCATGGTCCCAATTACTCTTCCTTCTTGCTTGATTTTGTTTTGGTTGTTTGTTTTTGTAGATTTGTTGGGTTTTTCCCCCCAGGACTAAGGCCTGAGAGCAGACCCTCTATTTACAAAATCAAAGATGGGTTGGGGTTGAAAAGGGATTTTAGAGACCACCCAGTGCAACCCCATTGTGAGAGCAGGGTCACTGGAGAGGGTCACACAGGATGTCAAATATCTCCAGAGAAGGGGACTCCACAGTCTCCCTGGGCAGCCTTTTCCAGTGCTCTGTCAGCCTCAGAAAGTTTTTCCCTATATTCAGATAGAACTTTGGAATGTTTTGGTTTGTCTCCATTGGCCCTTGCACTGTTGTTGGGCACCCCAAAAGGAGCCTGACACCATCTTCTTGAGGGCTGCCCTTAAGATATTTGTGTGCATTGGTAAGAGCCTCTCTCTCCTTGAGGGAACAGGCCCAGTTCTTAATAAGATGCTCCATAGAATCCCAGGATCCCAGAGTGGTTTGGGTGGGAAGGGACCTTAAAACTCATCTCATTCCAATCCCCTGCCATGGACAGGGACACCTTCCACTAAACCATGGATGGGATATTGGGAAGAAATTCTTCCCTGTGAGGGCAGTGAGGCCCTGGCACAGGTTGCCCAGAGATGCTGTGGCTGTCCCATGCCTGGAAGTGTCCAAGTGTGGGCTGGACAGGGCTTGGAGCAACCTGGGATAGTGGTCTAGTTTAGCCTTCACTTTGCTGGAAAGCATTTCCATCCAATCCAGAGAATGCAAACTGACCTGGAAAAAATACCTCTGTTGGAGATGATCAGAGACGATCTGCTCTGACTTGACAGAAAAAGCACCCATGTATTTATATATAACCTCTTCCATTTTCCTTGTCCCTCCTAAGCTGGGGGCAGTCCTCTAGTCATTCCCGGGGCTGAAACCAGCATGGAATGCTAAATGCATTAATTAGTGCTACATCACTCTAAATTTAGACAGCTTCCTTTCAGGATTAGATTTCTTCAGGTTTATGCCATTACATTTCATAAATGTACATTCTCAATCACATTAGCAATTACGAATATATTACATTTATTCTCTTTTTGAAATATTTTACTGTTGTACTTTTAGGATATGAAATACACACAATGTCCTACCGAGGAAGACATGTGAGGTCACTTCCACCCATGATTTCATTGCAAATCTCACTAGTTTAAAGACAATCCTGCAACCTCCTCCCAGGAACTATCAGGTAACTCCTTGTATGAGAAATGCAACTTTCATTTTTGAAGGAACCTTTTACCTTCTGCAGTTGCAGAGATATTGCAGGGCTCTGTCCCACAGAGGGCTGGGCTGGAACTGGATGATCTTAAAAGTGTCTTGCAACACAAACTGGTCCAGAATTCTAGGAGCCTTGTAAAACATGGAGCATTTGCAAAACCCGGGAGGTGAATAAAAATATTTGACATTCAAACGAAAACTCCCATCTGGCCTGGCCC
>VZTX01022733.1:0-118451 GCA_013400915.1 Pardalotus punctatus | reverse complement strand
TAAAGCCTCTGTGGTATGGGGGACGATGGCTGAAATAGAACTATGGGGAGGCCTGGAAGACTGATTACATAGATTCCTGGGCCAGAGAGTACAGTATTGAATGGGTATCATATTCTGTGTCATGCACCAGCCTCTGGGAAAATTGAATGGGACAATGGACTGTTAAAACCACATTGAAAGGGGGTTGGACCTTCAAACATTGGGATCTGCATTTAGGAAGACCATCTGGTTAGTTAATACCAGAGACTCTACCAATCAAGCTGGCCCTGCCCAGTCAAAACCTTCATGTACTGTAGGAGGGGAGAAAGGGATAAAGCCCCTGTGGTGCGTATGAGATGTGTTAGGGAAGTCAGTTTGGATTAGTCCTGTCTCAAGCAAAGGCCAAGTCATCCATTGTATTGTTTTTTCTTGATGACCTGGGTACACTTGGTGGACAGTGCAGAGGGACTGCGAAACATATTGTATACCTCAAGAGGATTTGATTTTGGATGAGTACAGTCTGTAATGCTGGACTGTGTACGTAATGTTTGTTGCTGAATGACCCTGCCAGTGTGTATGCCATAACTGCCATGGACAATGAGTACAGACTGCTACCGATGTACCAGTCATGATCTCCTGATGGAGCAACCAGCTGACAACACACCAGCCCTCCTGCCCTGGAAGACCTCTAGGATGGATAGAACTCACAGATATGGACTAAATTAATTCAACAGATATCTTGGAAGGACGGCCACTAACTATGATACCTATGCTTGTGTGTGTCTATATGTATATATATGTAAGGATGTATGTATATATTTGGAAGGTAAATAATTTGGGCATGAGGTAGATGGTATAAATAAAGGGTGAAAAATATCCTTGTTCCAGCCAGGACAGGATTAATTTTTGCAGTAGCTGGGAGGAGACATAGCTAGACTTGGGTGTTATTCTGTACCACACCACATCATTGCTGGGAGCAAGAGGAAGGGAATCTCTTTCAAGGAGAATCACAGAATCAGAAAATATTCGAATATTGGAAGGCATCCATGATGAGCATCGAGTCCAACACCTGGTCCTGCATGGGACTATCCCCAAGAGTCACACCAAGTGCTGGAAGGGTCCCTTCTTGGTTCGCATAGAGTGTCTGAGGGAGTGGTTGGGTATTGTCTGTTGTTGCAGGGTTTCTTTGTGAAATATTAATATCTTGTGCCCTTTGTTATTAGTATTATTGCTGTTACTGTTTGTTTTCTTATTTAATTGTTTCCAGAAAGTTCTTCTTATCTCAGTCTGTGATCTTTACTTTTTGTGCCTCCAGTTCTCCTCTCCAGTGGACTGCAGGGAGAAAGGAAGGGAAGGGGGTGAGCGAGTGAGCAGCATGTGGTTTGGAGATTCTCAGTGGGAGCACTAAACTGGGGAGTACCATACCCAACCCATGACAATCTCCCTCAACATTGCACTTCAATCCATGTATTTGGTATCTGCCCTTTTCTGGCTTCCAAGGGTTAGTATAAAGGTCACCCTGAAATTCTCCTGATTATTGAGGATAACTCCTAGATCTTTCTTTAGTACTTAGAATAACCTGTGGTAATACTCATAGCAAACCTTGGTGTCCTACGACCTTCCTCTGAATTGGAATATAAAAGCCCACTAAAGCCAAGCAGCATTGCTCAGGTCAGAATTTCTGTATGAACTCTCAAATTGTTACAGAATCTCACAGAATCACAGCATGGTTTGGACTGGAAGGGACCTCTGAAGAGTGTTGCAAATTTTTCAGCACTGTTAATTTTTACTGCATTCCATGTGAAAATTGCAATATTTTGCTTCGTAGAGAAGCTATTTAGGCTATTCATGTGTAGATCCTAAAGCTATATGCAAGTGAGTTTGATATAAAATAATTTATGTATTTTTAATGTGAGGTGTTGCTGTGGACGGCTGATTGGAGAACACCCAGGAGTAGAATGCAGCTGGCCTGTTTATCAGGCTGGTTCACAGAGCAATGGTGGAGAATGGTCTGTGAAAAAACACACGAAGATAAGTCCAACAGATGCATTTGGTACAATCAATTTTCAGGATGGAGACCACACTTACCATGCCAAGGTAATAGGAGCTGTGTTTATATGTCTGATTTATTTTTTTATTTTCAGTGTAAGAAAGGCAAAAAGGGTTTGGGTGACTATTGGATTGATTGTCTTAAGAAGGGAGGGGAATCTAAAATTAAGTCAGATTAAAATGTGTGTATATTTTTACATTGAACTTCACCATGATTAAGGCTATGCTATCTCTATTGCTCACAGATGCATTTTTTTGCAATCATATTAGGGTACTATGACAGTTCTAATCCTTCACAAAATCTGCAGGACATTAATGCTTAGAACTTTGTAATGTGTTGCAGTTTCTTCTCTTGAAGTGTTTAAAAGGTGTTTATTTAACTAATTATTATTCTTCCCAGTATATTAGACTTTCTTATGACAGCAATTTGGATCAGCTGTTGCATCTGATGGTTAAAGAATGGCAGATTGAGTTGCCAAAGCTGGTGATCTCTGTTCATGGAGGCATTCAAAATTTCAAGCTCCCCTCAAAAATCAAGCAGGTTTTCAGCAAAGGTCTAGTGAAGGCGGCTGAGTCTACAGGAGCATGGATAATTACAGAAGGCATCAACAGCGGTAGAGTAATTATTTTTTCTTTGTTTCAGTTTTCCCTTTGGTGTTTTTCCCTGCATAACAGTGTATACATTTAAGTCAAACGCAGTGAAATTGTTTAAAAATTGGTGATATGTTAATAAAAAATGAAGCTGTTTTTATTGAAGGAACAATGCATTATTCAAAGAGAGAGATCATGTTCCTTTACTGTCGGCAGGCATTCTGAATACTCTATTTTTTTTTATTTAATTAAAAAGCAGAGTATTTTCTTGTAATAAGAAACACTGTATATAACCAGAACTTATTTGCAGTCAATTATACTACTTCATTAAAATACTTGAGTTCTGAGGATGATGACTGGTCTTTTTAAAACAGTTTTCAAAGCTAAATTTAACTTGTGTTTTATAATTGAGAAAGTTTTGAATTAGGATAATCCATTAATTAGCCTATTAATATCTGAAAATCCCTTTAGACTACTCAAAAACTCAGAGGGGTCAGTAATTTGTGGAATTGAAAGCTTTACTTCTTTAACTGTTATTCGATCTGGTGATCTTACAGGAGAACTGTCCTGTGCAATTATGTAACTAATGAAGTTTTATGGATGTAAGAAGCACCCTTAGCAACATGTAAGAGTATTATTAATTAGAAATGTGGGCTGAGTTTGAAGCAGTGGTATATTACATCTGAGCCCTGAAGGGTGCATCAAATATACAATGTACACAATGGGAATGGGATGTTTCGGTTTTGATTAAAACATAACCATAGCATAAATTACGCGATAGGAAACCTTTCTTGGTGTCCTGAATATAGAAGAAAAGTTATCATTTGGTTATCTGTTTAGGAGTGTCCAGGCATGTTGGGGATGCGCTGAAAGGCCGTGCCTCGCCACACCTGAGAAAGATCTGTGCTATTGGGATTCCTCCATGGGGTATCATTGAGAACCAGAGGGATCTCATTGGAAAAGATGTGAGTTGGACACTTTTTAATAATAAAAGCCCTCATGTTCATGGGATGTTGGAGTTTTCTTGCACACCTGATTTTCTTCTTGATTAATTTCACTTGTTTGATCTTTTTCTCTATAATAGAGGCTTCAATTTTACTCAGCAATAGAATTTTGTGCATGGTGAGGCACTGTATTTTGCTTTCTGTATATAAATGAATAGTTTTAAAATACTTTTCTTACAGGAAATTGCCATTCCTTTTTAAAATTTTGTAATTATTTAGGCAACACTCTTGTGGTTGTAAATGATGTATTTCCATATTAAGATTCAGAATGAACAGTCAGGTTACTGCTGTACACAAATGGGCTATTAATATGTGCATTATTTTATTCACAATCTATATGATATTCACAAACTATAAGTTTTTGTGAGGGCACATGATATTCACAAATGATAACTTTTTGTGAGGGCACAATCACCTTAATCTTCTTAACTGTCTAAAAGCACTTTAAAAATAAGGTGAAATCATTCCTGATGTTAGCTCACATATTTTTAGTGGGAATACAACCCAGTGTTTGGGTTGTATTCCCACTAAAAGCCATGGTGTTTCAGCTGTTGCAAAGAATGACAGGCAGTGACTCTAAGGATTGCAAACCTAATCAGAAATATTGTCTGAGGTATTAGTTGTGGGTATATTGCTGTTAAATATCAAATGCTAAGGATCAGATGTTTGCATAGAGCAAAAAGTGTGATGGAGGATTTCAGACAACCTCACTGTGATGAAGAAATACATACAAGTGAGGGAACATAAATGGTGGTTTTGTTGGTTTTGTTAGTTCCTTTGAGGACCTTTTTTTTTGGTTTTCTCAGGTAGTTTGCCTGTACCAGACTCTTGGTAACCCACTCAGCAAGCTGAGTACGCTCAACAGCATGCATTCTCATTTTCTAATGGCAGATGATGGGACAGTAGGCAAGTATGGGAATGAAATGATGCTCAGGAGGAATTTGGAGAAGTACATATCACTTCAAAAGATACACACAAGTAAGTATTGCTGTGGCCAGCTTTGTTACAGAAAAACCTATCCTAAAAGTTGGGGAGATCCTTGACATTTTGTTACATGTTGTACGTCTTGATTTGCAATAGATTTCACTAAGGTCAAATGTTACTAATTGCATGTGTCTTGAACTCTCAAAAACCAGGAAAATGAAAAGGACAGCATTTTTATAAAACATTTGGATGAACTCACATATTGGTTTCTCAGTTGTAGAGACATCTAAAGGACTCAGATTATTTAGTAAGTGTTGAGCATTTGCTCACTTCACAGTTTTTTGTGGTCTCTGTTTCATAACTAGATACTTTCTCAGCATTTTGCAAGGTGGAAAGATTGTTACGTTCAGTGGAACTCAAATCCTTTTTACCCTGTTGACCACTTTTGTCTACATCACTTTTCTCTGTTGCAGGCCTGTGACCTCGTCAGGTACAGCAACAAAGACTGGTTGCAAAAGTAATACCTTTAGCCAATGTTTGACAGATTGCATGACTTCCACTGTTTATTTATAGAGTAACTGAGTTACGGTAAATAATTAAATAAATAGTTATTCAATAGACAATTATTTCCTTTTATGCACTAGATTGTACAAATTATTTGTGAAAGTTAACTGTTACCTAGTCATTCAAATCTTGAGGTGTGTTAAAAAGGCATTAGCGTTGTGATGTTGATGTTGCTTCCTTTATCTACTCGCATTGTAGAACTGACAAATTTAGAAACTAATCCAATTTTTAACATGTTCATGTATAGAGCTTCTTACTCAGACTCTTATATTTTCTTACTATGAGCTTTTGCAAGTCAGGCTTTCTATTATATTTCAATTTTTACTGTAATATACTTGCAATTAATTTCTGTTTTTTAAAAAACCCACCCTGATGCTGTAACACTTGAAAGAGTCTCTGAAGAAATACCTGATTACTTTTCTATGCTTGTAGGTAAATAAATGGATATTGAACAAATTTCAAATGCCCTTGTATGTGACAACTATCATAAAGAGAAGAGGGATATTCAGACGGAATTTTTTTCTTCCCAATGCTTACAGTTTTTTCAGTAGTTTTTCATGGTCTTTCTGATCTGGTTTCAGAAGTTCTGTGAAAATCTTAAGAGGTATAAGTCAAATTAGAGATGGTGAAATCATGTTCCCATGGAGGAAATCATGTTCCTCTCCATTGAACCATGTATAAGTGTTTATTTTCAGATGTTTTTATTTTTCATGTGTGACTGAGATCTGTTTGTAACTGGCCAGGTGTGCTTTGAAACAGGAATGAGCCAAGGTGTACCCATAGTTGGGTTGGTGGTGGAAGGAGGCCCCAGTGTGATCCTGATGGTGTGGGAGTACCTGAGGGCCAGCCCAGCTGTCCCCGTGGTGGTCTATGAGGGCACTGGCAGAGCTGCAGATCTCCTGGCATTTGCCCACAAACACACGGGTGATACAGGGTGAGTAGTGGCAGAATGCTCCTCCTCCTTGGTCTGTCATATTGGCAGGGACCTGAAAACACCTGTCCC
Organism: Pardalotus punctatus; assembly: GCA_013400915.1. Lineage (NCBI taxonomy): Eukaryota > Metazoa > Chordata > Aves > Passeriformes > Pardalotidae > Pardalotus > Pardalotus punctatus. The sequence continues at coordinate 112,337 of VZTX01022733.1, read as the reverse complement.
AAACTTGCTGAGATAATTTCTAATGCTGCCAATAATGATGCCACTGACGGTCATTTGCCAGCTTTAATTCCTGTGATGGGAGAATGGAGTTTCTTTCTTTCCTGCCTCAAACTAGTGCTGAAAGAATTATTCTGCCAAATCTACTATGGCTTTTTTCAAGAGGGAAACTTGCATGTAGCTGTTTTGAGTTACGAAATTTCTCACCTTTGGTGAGAGACACTCTTGGGTGACCCACAGCGTATTTGCTGTTGTTTCAACTTGGTCATGTCTCCAGGTGTCAATATTCTGTATGTGGGCTTGGATTTGGGACAAAACCTTTGAGACTAGAGCTGGGGTTCATTGCTGTAAGAACCTCAGGCTCTTACAGTAGCCTTAGGAGAAGGACTGTTTCCTCACCTTTGGCTTTGGTTTACTCAGTGGTAGCCCAGACTTGTCATCCTTGTCTAGCTGTAAGTCTATGTCACCACCTGTGTAGTCTCAGCTGCAGGCTCTATTAAACCTACCCAGGTGAAAATTTTGTGTCCAAACTGGAAATAAAAATATATATTTGTATAGCAAATTAATATTATATGTGAAATTTTTTCAAAGTCAAAGAGGTTTTTAGATAAAAACCCCAAGTTTTAAAGAGGTCCTCTGGGTTCACTCCTATTTAAGAAAATGAACAATTTAATAAATTTTATATCCTAATTGTTTACATATTGTCATTTCTGAATATACTTTTGGATAGATGGTATTTGCCCCTAGTGTGTTTTTTGGGAAATTTCTTTTTTCACTTGGTTTTTTTCCCCATATTTATGATATTTAAAAGTAATAATCCTTCCATTTCAAAAGAAAAGGAAAATATGAATGAAAAGGTTAACAGAAAGATAAACAAGAGAAAAAAAATGGGAGAGGTATGAAGCCTAATGAACAAATAGTGAGGAATTTCATTTTATGCTTATATAATTATTGAAAAAAAGAAAAATAATTTCCAGTGTTTTCAACTCTATGTTCACAGAAAATCCTTTGAAAATTATTAACTTACTCATGTGTTGTATTTCCAATAGTAAATATGTATGTCAGAACTAATGCATATGTAATTAATAATTTATGTTATGGGATGACTTTTCTTTGTGTTGAAATAAGGAAAAAAGGAGATTTTTCCCATGTTTAATCTTTTCTGAAATGTCATTTGGGAGGATAAGCAGCATCTCAAATGTAATTGTCATTGATTGTATGTCTGTTTTCCAGGGATCTGTGCCCTCAGGTGAAGGAGGAGGTCTTACTGATGATTCAAAACATGTTTAGTTTGGAACAGAAACAGTCCAGTCATCTATTTCATGTTTTGATGGAATGCATGAAACACAGAGAGTCTGTGAGTAGGGTTCACATACTGAGTTTAAGAAGTCTTCTTTTCCTGTTAGCCTTTTTGCTCTTTCTCTGGTGTATTGTCATGTGCACAGGAGTTATATCTAATGTGTAGATAACACAAAGGTGTCTGTGCCAAGTTCCGTATCGAGTAGCTCTACAGAGCCTGTTAACATCTTGAGTTTCAGTGTTTGTTAATGAAATGAGAGCCTTCTAATTTTAGTAAAAGACCAAATATCTTACTTTTCACAAGAAAGATCAAGTAAATCCTATTTTTTTATTCTCTAGTAGACTCTTATTTGTAATTCAGAAAGGTTTCCTTCCATTCTTCTGCTGACAAGAGAACTGTGCTAGAACTTGTCTTTGAAACACCTATAGTGACCATAACTCCCCTCCCTCCACCTACTGGCCATGCTGCTTTTGATGCAGCCCAAGATAGGATTGGCTGTCTAGGCTGCCAGTGCCCATTGCCAGTTCATGTTGAGCTTTTCTTTCACCAACACCCCCACATTTTTCTTCTTAGGTTTGCTCTCAATCCTTTCTGTGCATAGCCTTTATTAATTCTTGGGAATGCCCTGACCTAGGTACAGATCTTTGCTCTTGGTCTTGTTGAAATCCATGAGGTTTGCACAGGCACACATTTCAAACCTGTCAAGGCCCCTCTGCATGGCATCTCTTCCCTCTAGAGTATTAACATCACTCAGCTTCATGCCATCCGCAAAGCTGCTGTGTGTGTGTTCAATCCCAATATCAGGGTCCCCAGCCAACACTTTCAGTACTACTTGTCCCAATACCAACCCTTGAGGGACACCACTTGTCACTGGTCTCCACTAGAAATTAAGCCACTGACCACAGCTTTGGAGTGTGACCATCCAGCCAACTCCTTATCCATGGAGTGGTCCACCAATCAAATCCATTTTGATCCAGTTTAGAGACAAGGATGTTGTGTATTAAATGCTTTACACAAGTGCAGGTAGATGACATCAGAGGCTCTACCCTTACCCTCCAATGCTGTAACCCTGCCATAGAAGGCCAACAGATTTGTCAGGTACAATTTTGTGTAAACCATATTGGCTGTCACCAATCACCTTCTTATTTTCCATGGCCTTAGTTTCCAGGAGGATCTGCTCCATCATTGTCCTGAACCTGATTGGCCTATAGTTCCTCAAGTCTTTCTTTTTAGCCTTTTAAAAAATGGTCGTTTTGTTTCCCCTTTTCCAGTTACTTTGCCAGTATGTCGCAGCTTTTGAAATATGATGGAGTACCAAGTATATATGCAAGTAATGGTGATTGTACCAATGGTCACTAAAGTGGAAACTACCCAACACATTTTTAGTATTTTCTGTTTTACATTTTTTAGGTCTGTTTTCTAGTTGAAAACTGAATGAATATCAACCATGCTGCATTTTTACATTTCTCAGCTTTAATCAAAGGGAAACAGACTTATGTCGACTTGTGCAGTAGGTTTATTCCAGTTTGCCTGGGATGCCATTGCATTAAAAACCAAAATTATGCACTTTCTGTCTGAAACAAAGGAAAATTATGTCTGGACCCTTGTTGTTGTTTGTGTTGAAATGTGTATGATTTAATCTACCACAGCCCATGACAAGAAGAAATAACTACAGACTTCTCTGCCTCACCTCAAATAGTGTACTTCTGCAATTCTAACAGATAACCATATTTGATGCGGAGTCAGAAGACGAGCAGGACATTGATTTGGCAATTCTGACGGCGCTCTTGAAAGGTATTGAAAAATATGACCTGTTTTCATCTGAAATACAGTCTCACTGATTTACCTTTTCAAAGTAAGGGAGTAACATTAACTTGTGAAAACTCACAGATCCTTTACCTGTTTCCCAGGTACACATATGTCCGCTTCAGATCAGCTAGATTTGGCATTGGTCTGGAACCAGGTAGATATTGCCAAGAAACACATACTTGTTTATGGACAACACTGGAAGGTACTATTACCTGTTATTTTTCACAGTGTCCTTACACTTTATTTTGATCACTAATTTTCCATGTTTTGCATTTGTCAAGCTTTTATTAAGGAGTAGTTTGAAGATTGGACACAGTCTTCTGTAATCTGCTGTGATTTTGTAGGGGCATTATCCTTAAAATCATAAAGTATTCAACTGCACAGTGTATCAGATCGCATTTGTTTTTTCCAGAGGAGACATGATACCTACAATTCCTTGTCAGTTTTCCTGTGAAATTTTCCAAGTAGTTGCAGTGGTACTTCTGGATATGTATTCTTCAAGCCCATGCTGGGAATCATTGGTGATTGGGGATATTTAATTGTAGCCTAGAATACTCTTTTCTCCAAAGATACAAACTCCAAAGGGGTGTTGAATCTATTTTCCTAGCTCTAGACAGAAATACAGAAATCCCAGTATAAATCACCAGGTAAAAAAAGGTAACATCATTATTTTAGATATAGCTTCTTAGGAACAGCTGCAATGAAGTAGTTACAATCCAATTATAAGAGATGTTTCTGCTGAAATTAAGGTGTAAATGAGACCATATGCTGAAGTCAATAGCAGAGATTTTGTTTAACACTAAATGTGAGGTATGGGGAGAAGGGAGAGAAAGAGAGTGAGAGAGAGGTTAAATAAAAGATACCATCAAGTGGATTCCTGTGGTGTCCTGCTGGTCCTTCTTCATCCTGGTCTTCAGTGGTGAGGGTCCCTGAGTTGTTTTTCTGGAGGTACCACCTTTATACCGTCTAAGTCCCAGGTATTCCCAGGATATGCCATTTCCATATGGGAAATGCCATTCCCATAACTTGAGCTGGCATGTGGATAAGCACTTGCTTCCTTTCTCACAGTTTGCCACAGTAGGAATTTTTGTCTGAATGCTAACCAAACCTTTACCTCCATTAAGCCTGGAATTAGCTCTTTCCTGCTATGCTGTCTGTGCTTATTTCAGGTTCTGTTATGGTGGCTTATCTTATGGGGACAGTGTTTTGAGACAGCCAACTGCATTCCTTAAGTCCTTACAGAAGGCAAGCCATGATTTAGACCTGCATTGCCTATATGTGTGTGAAAGAACATACAGTAGTGATCAAATAAATTAATTAAATTTAAATTGTGGTTTTCAGGTTTTCAGATGTAATCCAGTATTTAAGTATAACCCTCCCTAAGTGAGTTTTTTATGTACATGAGAAGATGTTTGTAGATGACAAATGTAAAACTCTGTGCCTCAATACGTTATTCTCATTTGTTATATGAGTTAGTATTTTCTTCAAGAAATGATATCTGATGGTCCCAGAAGTACTTTTTACATCCCTGCCAAGAATTAGAATTTTGATATTTTCAATCCCATGTGGTGTTTTCTTCAACAATGGACAGTTGTATATATACATTTGAGTGGCCATAGCCAGTTGTTTGCCACAAGAGACATGAATTTTTTGACCACCAGCCCATATATTCCTGTGCGGCATAAAGTTAAATATATGGAGGACTATGCCTGGGACGTCTATGACTGAACATCCATGAATGAAAGATTGGATATGAGGAAAAATTTATTAATGGAAAAAGTTATCAACCATTGGAACAGGCTGCTCAGGAATGTGGTTGAATCATCCAAGGAACTACTTAAAAGACAAGTAGATGTGGCACTTAGGAACAGGGTTTAATGGTGGAAATGTCAGTGCTACGTTTGCAGATTGACTTGATAATCTAAAAATCTTTTCCAAACTAAGTGATTCTCTGATTCTGTGTGTGTGGGAAATAACGAATAACATTCTCCTAATCCCCACCACTTCCACACAGAAGACTTTAGAGTACAATTGAGTGGTTCAGCCTCTTTACTCCTGGTTTCTCCAAGGTGATCATCTATTCAGTTCTTCCATATTTTTGACAATATTTTCTGCTCTTCTGTGAACTTGAATTTTCAGGTGTAAAAGTCATGTTTAGGGATACGTAGATCAGCACACAATATTCTCATTTAGATATTTAGTGAAATACTAGTATTTTATAGGTTCTATATTAACCTAAGGATAAATCCTAATAGACTGTATGCCTTTTTTATGTGTTTCTAACTGATATCCAGCTTATATTCATGCTTGCAGAAAACAGGTCCACTACAACTTTTTTCTGATTGCCAAAATTCTGGTAGAGTTCTGATGCCAGTCTACAAAGTAACTACCTTTCTTCCACTTATTCTACTGTATTTTTTCATGTTGTTATTACTGCACTTTTGTTCTATTTGTCCTGACAAAGTTCTAAGTGCATTGATACACCATACTTCGACAACTTGTTTTTTTTATAAAAATTGGCATATTTCACATTTACTTCCATACTACTGTTAAAGGGGCTGATTTCAGCTGTACTTCAGTTATCTAGGAACTCAGGTGAATACCACAGGGTCCTGACAATTTACCACTATCACTTTATGGATGGCTTCCATAATCTCCTCTACTGACACTTCAATTTTACAAAATTTCTCAGATTTGTCTGCCATAAAGAACAATTTTGACACAGGACTTTCCCAGTCTGTTCTGTAGTGAGCAGTAAGGCAACAAATTAGTTTGCTATGCCTGCAATAGCCTTGAGTGTTTCCTTTATACTTTGGTCAACCTGTGGCCTTCCAGATCCACTGGCAGTCCCCCTACTCCCACTCCTCTGCTTCTCATATGTTTGAAAAGACCTAGGTATCTCTTTGCATCTATTTCAGTACAATTGTTCAGCACTATTTTGAATGAAAAGCCGTTGTCAAATAATGACAAATATGTTCTTCCCTTCAAGCAAGATTTAAAGATCTCATAATGACCAAGCCTCACATCTCTTGTTGCTTCTTCAAACAAAAATTAGAATGACATATACTTCTGAATGTTGGGTTTTTTTTAAGCAGGGAGCAAAAATAAGAAATAACAACTACTTTTCTCTTGAACTCTTTTCTCTTGAAAAGCAAACCAAAAAGAAAAGAAAAGAAAAGAAAAGAAAAGAAAAGAAAAGAAAAGAAAAGAAAAGAAAAGAAAAGAAAAGAAAAGAAAAGAAAAAAGAAAATGTACAAGCACAGCCTTAAAGTTTGCCTTTAACTTAGTTGCTTTCTTAATTAACGTGAAGCGATCCTCTGACTGTTAGGTACTGCCAGACCTGCAATTGTCAGAGGCTACAGCTACTGCAGTGTTATTGTGGTTATGTGTTGAAATTTTGAGTTACATATTTAAGGAGCAGTTTTTAGATGACTTTCTGTGGAGTGTTATAATATTTCTGTCTATTTAAGTGTTTCAAGAAAACATGCACACTTATGCACATACTGTGGCCATTTATTTTTAGAACTCTACTCTTAGAAGTTCAGAAGATAAAGGTTATAACCAGTTGTGATCAGTATGTTTCTGCTTAAATGTCAACTCTATCTTAAAGAGACTTCATTCCAAAGTATACCATTATAACAGTTACCAAAGGGCTGCTAACTCTTCAGACACACTGCCAGCTCAAGGACAGCCAGAGGAAACTCGATACAGGAATGGCCAGTCACTCTCAGATATTTCTGGAACAAAACCCAATAATTCAGGATAAGTGCATAAGTTTTTTTTTTACATGTAAGAATTCTGTAACATTTATTGGTAATCTTTTAACATAATTTCTGCCAAACCTCAATATGTACATGGAATGTATTCTTTTCAAGTTAGCACTGGCACCTGCCCCGTTAGTGTGCCAGCCTCCTCATTCTGCTCATCCCACTACATTTCCTGTGTGTACATATTCTGTAGAAGAACTTCATATGGATTTATATGAACCACATATGTTTAACTCCTTTTCCATTTTGCATGTATAAGCCCTGCTGAGCTCTGTTCAAATGCTGTGAGTAGAGTGCTTTCACCATTTGGACACTTCTTGAAGGTAGATCTCTGCTTCATGCTTCCTTTGAGAGTGTTTATTCTAACACATATTCTCTCTCATGTTTGAAATAAAGTTTGCTTTAAAGAACTTGCAGTTTTATAGAGATATGCCTACAGTGCCTTGAAATAGCTTTTGTCATATGTTAAAAAAAAAGGTGGCTTCCCTCTGTCCCCTGCATTATCATATGTTAGGTTCTGCAGTGAATTAGAGAGTAGAGAATGTATTATCAGAGTCTGGTTGTAAAGTTACATTTGTATAAGTCTCTACAGATGTTTGGTTTATGGAAAATCTCTTTTACTTCCACTCTGTTAGCTTTTTACACAGATGTTTCCTCCAACATATTTTTTTTGTACTCGCACTTAAAATGTGCATAGAGACAAGTAATTGTTGTGGAGAGATTACTAGCTCCAGGAGTGTTTTATTTATTTCCAAAAGTAATTTTCTAATGTGCTCCTTCAACTCTGTCCATCTGGAGGTTGGTGCCTTGGAACAGGCAATGCTGGATGCTTTAGTCATGGATCGTGTGGATTTTGTGAAACTGTTGATAGAACACGGAGTGAACATGCACCGTTTTCTTACCATATCTCGCCTGGAAGAACTCTACAATACAGTGAGTATTTGAAATCCCAGTGTACAACTTTAGGTATGAAAGCCTGTAAACAATACCATTTTACTTAAGAGATCTGATAGTTAGGCCACATTTTTTATGATGGATTTTTGAGGGAAAAAAAAAGGGGGGGGGTGGAAATTAATGGGGTTTGAGAAGTTTTGATTATAATGTGGAGGTTTGGGAATAGTGTACCAGCTTGTTATTTTAGATTCACTGCCATGAACCAGACTGAGTACTCACTGGAAGCTCATGAGAAATATGTTCAGATTTTAATGTGGTATGCAATACATGCTTGCCTTGCTGAAAATTATATTTCTTTTAGACCAAAGCTATACCAGCTTCCTTCTAGAATATGTCAAGATTTAAGATAGTAGAGGTGATGCATGTTGGTGTTGAAATACTTTTGAAAAGATTTGTGGGTAGACTTTGGGTGGGGAGAGTTTGAATCACAGTAGTTTATTCTGTAGATTTTTAACTGTTCTCTTATACTGTATTGATTTTCTAGTGTAGAGTGACATGTTTGTTTACTGTCTTTTCTCTTCACACCACAGAAACAAGGACCATCAAATCTATTTTTACACCATCTAGTTCAAGATGTGAAACAGGTAATAGATATAGGAAAGGCAGGGGACAAAAATGGTACATTAGAACTTCAGTGTCCACTGGCAAGCTGCTATTAGACAATACAGGGGAATTTTAGTAATGGAAGTGATGAATTCATTACTACAGTCCTGTATCTGCTAAATGGTTTTATCTTAATTCCGCTGACCCCCTAAGCAATTAACCATCATACTGCTACTGAGGGTCCCAAGGGTCCTGTACCTTAATTTCAAAACCGAGCAATTAATGCAGATCAGACTCTCTTTTTCACATTACTAAACTGACATTTTGAAGTGATTCTGGAAAAGACTTAGTGAATTAGTGGAGTAATTATGCTTATTGCTTAAAGGTTTCCTATTTTCCCCCCAAAGTTAAAGAAGTCTTTCCTTGTTAGAGCAGTAACAAAAAGATACTGTAACAAGAGAGAATATTTTTATGTGCTGCACTGGCTGGGAGAGCAGAAGGTGGCAGTGGATGACTACTGCATGGAGCAATGTTTTTGTTAGTAATTTAGTAGCAGCCTTGTTATTCAGATACATCAATAATTTATTTCACATTTCTGTTATCTATTGTACCTCGCAGTACTGCTTAGCCAGGAAGGAATAAGCTGTTCTTTATGCTTCTAAACGTCAGTGCAGGAGATTCCTAGACCCAAATCTAGACTAATTGGCTAATTCTTTCCAGGGTGTGATTGCTAAGATAAAATGAAATGGTAAGTCTGACTGTTTGCAGAGTTCTGATAGATTTTTTGGTATGATTTTGTTATTGTAGGTGGCTTTCATTTCAATCCCATTTACAGTTCTTTAGATAGATGCAGGGTATCCTGGTCTCCATAACAAACTCTTTTCTGTGATTTTCCATACTGATGAACATATTCAAGATCTAATTTTGTTATAGAGGTGGAAGACACAGGTGTTGAAAGATCTAAATCTTGAAAAAAATCTGAGCTTTTCCAGGCTGAGAAATCTCTCTTCCTCACTGAAGTGATTGATATGATCCCTTGCCTAAAATCCATATATATGTGTATATATATATATCTATATATCCGTATATGTCTGTATATATCTTAGGACACTTTGGGAAAACCTAGTGTGTGATCTAAAGAGAAACTTTTGGCATTTGATACAAGAAATGGAATTAAAGTAAAAAATGTCTGCACAATTTCAAAAGTTTCTATGCTGTTGCGTAAGCTAAACTCACTTGGGACCTGCAACCAGATCTAAGTGCTGAAAAACCTTTTTCACCCAAGTTTCTGTAATTGCACGTAAGTGCTCTGTGAATGGGTTGTGTAGATGCAGTCTGATTAAATATGGTGACACAGTAGTTGGGACAGTTAAGACAGTGATATGACCATGGATTTCAGAATACTTTCTCCATTACTGTGAGCAGCTTTGATGATGCTATGTCATCAGATATATTGCAGTCTGCTCTGATGACACAAAATACGGGGATCAGTGCAGAGAAGTATCTACAAGTATAGGTAGTCAGACATACTTGCCTAACTCTCAGTGATGTACCTGACAAAATATTCTGAGGTGTGCTTTTGCCCCAGAGTGCTCAGTATGTTGCTGACTTCTGTAAGCCAGGGCTGAGTGGCCTGAGCTAACTGTGCTGAGGCTTGCTGCTGGAGTCTATTGAGAAGAACACCCTCAGTCCAACAAAGGAAAAGACTTTTCACAGTCTGAAAGGCATACACTGCTAGGAATACATAACATCTCTGATCCCATTTATATACAGGCCCATTTTTCACCTCAAGGAGTTGCAGTTTAATATTTTACCAATAATTTTTAAAATCTGCATGGAAGATAATCTGTTCTTCAGAGATTTTGTCACAAGACTTGGGTCTTGGAAGGACAGTGAAGGTAAGCTGGACAATAGTGCTTTAAACAGAAGTGGTAAGAGAATAAGAAGGTAGAGTTAGTGCATATACTGCTGTTGTCCTAGTTGGCAAGACAGTCTTGAGACTCAACATGAGATTTCCAGTCTCTAGGAATTACTCTGCAACATTAAATACGTGCTTCAGCTACTTTGTCAATTTTAATTAATCAAAGTGCTTAATCATACCATGCTAGTTTTCTCTTGTTATGAGAAGATTTTTATTGGTATCTCTGCCACTGGTTCTTGTCCTGAAGAACTGTTACCCTCACTGCTGGATGCAGCTAACCTTGTGAACATTGCAATGTATGTCTCTGTGCAATGTGGTGCAGTGAACTGCAGACGTCACATTTCTCCCTCATTCCTAAGGGAGTTCCATATGCATAATGAATGGGCATGGTTTCCTGGCAGATGCAGGAGCTCTCAGTTGTGCATTTTCCCAGACTTTCCCTTACAATAGGAGTGCTATGACATGGTTGAATGTTGCATATAACAGCATCATGAAATGTTTGTGACATTTGGTGTTTCAGAATAGCCTTTCTTTGGATTACAAGATATCACTGATTGACATTGGACTGGTGATAGAGTACCTCCTTGGTGAAGCTTATCGGAGCAGCTACACAAGGAAGGATTTCCGAATTCTCTACAATGATCTCTACAGAAAACACAAGGTAGCTTCTTTCAAATTACTATCACTGGTCACCAATAAAAGCCAAAATGTGGCTCAGGTTGCCATCGTGATTTGTTTGAAGAGCATAATTTAAATGTATGCCATGCTTGTCTGATTAAGAACTGTGGAGAGGTTGCAAGTAAAAGAGAGAAATCCCCAAGACTACTGATTGTTAAACTATCTATTAGTTCAGTAAATTTACCTTTGTGTCCAGTATCTGTGTTGTGTTTTGTCTGTCATCCGTCAATAAGGGTGGATATGCCAAGAGATTGTGCCAGTAAGATTGTGCCAACCATAATTTCCCCTATTTTGAAACAGTTCCATGCTTCCATTCTTGCAGCTTGAAACGCATCACGGAAATACTGAATTCCACATGCCTTGAATTAGACTTAGGGCATGTCAGCATTCTCCCTGTTGGTTTTCCAAAATCAATAACTTAAAAGCAGTCTAAATTAGCTGAATGTCATTCCCAACATCACAGAAAGAGCAGACGTACTGCATAAGAATGATCCCCAGTTTTTGGAGTAGAATTGGACTTTGAAGTACATCCATAAGTTAAAAACAAACAACAAAACACTCTCATCCACATGAACTGTTTCCATGACTGAGAGAAGAACCTCATAATGACCAGGGAAAAGGAGAAGAAATAATGAAACCTGTTCCTTGGAGTGAATAGAAACAGAGAGACAGACTTTCCTGTGTCACTGGTTTTTAAAACAATGATTAAAAAAAATATATTTGAGCAGTTGTAACACTTTTCGCTGTTTCCTAATGAAGTATGACCTTCGCAGGGATAGCTGATAATAATCATGTATCTTAGGAATTGTTGGGAAGAGCATTAATGATTCAGCTGTTAACATTCTTCTCTCTTAACCAACACTGAAAAAAATTTACTGAGATGCTAGGTGTACCATCCTTCAGAGGAAATGATCAGCAAAAAGTTTGGAGACTTCTGTCTTTCAAACAGCTTATGGCACATTTTATAAAGGTCAGCACTAAGAAGAGATTCCATCTGTTGCAACCCTGTTGTTGCAATTCATGAATACTATTTGGAAAATCAGTATTTTAAATTCAGAGATTAAGAAAAAAAAATACATATTATAACTGAGATGTGAAACAGGCTATTTTTTTCCCTAATGATATAAGCTCCAGGGCTAGTTATGGTGATTTTTGACTCATTGGTTTTTGAATAACATCAGTTTCTACCTGCACTGTCACAGTCAGAAAGTACCAGCAATGCTTATATCTAATTTGTGTTTCTCTCCTTGTGTTTTATGGTTTGCCTTTGGCTCTAGAGAGTGGTCTCCAGCTTGCCTCAAAGCCTGTCTCATTCCTTTCATCAGAGTAACCAAATGGATAGTGGAATGGCATCTGCTGAAAGTACTTTGCATTCTCAGTTCTTCAGAACTGCACAGCCTTACAAATACAAGGTAATATAATTGTTTATTCTAGACTTTGCTTAGAACATACTAGGCTTATAGTAATTTTATTGACAAATTTTAGACCTATGCTGGTCAGGCTCTTAGTTTTCATAATTCTACTTAAATTGCAGTGAAGGCAATGCTTTACTGCTCGTGAAGTACAAATCTTGCAATTTTAATGGTGAAATCAAGCTCGGACTCCTGTGACAATTTTTGACTTCCTTCCATTAGTTGCTAAGGGCTTTAATTCACTGAAATGTATCACCAGGTTTCTGATTGTCAAGCATGTCTGAAAACTCTGCTTATTTTGAAGAAATATAGGAGTTCTCTGACTTTCCTAATGCTTTCTTGTGATTGCTTATTAAAGTGCTAGAGTAAGCCTGTTGAGAAGAGGTACATTTTGAATATTTGGAAAATGGGGACAGAGTATTTTCTTTCAAAGGAATGACAAAAGAGCAAAGATTGCCATTCATATCCATTTTTCTATCTATCTATCTATCTATCTATCTATCTATCTATCTATCTATCTATCTACCTACATACCTACTTACCTATCTTTCCATCTGACAGACAAAACATAAAGTAGAATGAATTTAAATGGCTATGCTGGAAATAGTCAGAGCCAAAATAATAGCACTGAGACTCCTCACTTATATGTGTAAGATATTTTTTTTCTGTACTTTTCACTGAGAAGTATCCGGATATGAATGTAGAGCAAGTTTACATTACAAGTGTGACAGACAATAAAAATAACACTTAAGTATCTATGGTGTATGTTTCTGTCTACTGTTTGTTTTTTTATTACCATGACACATGTATAAAAAAGAGAGTAAAAACAGGTTCTCAGTATCATGGGGTGTGGAGACTGCCCTAGACTATGGAACTGGAAGTTATGAAAGGCATAGATGCAGAACAAAGAGTATTTTTCCTTCATTAATGTTATCAGATACTTAGCACTGCTAATTTGAACAAAATTGTAGCTGTGGTTTATGGCTTAAATGTATATAGCTATCAAATAGTTTGCTCCTTGCAATTCGGATTTGTGTGCAGTTTTATTTTCATGAATCTGAACCTCAACTCCTCACTGGAGTTTCTTTTTTTTTTTCCCCCAATTTTTTTATTTTAATAAATTTATAGGAAAGATCCAGTCCTTTCCCAAAGTATAAGAAGAAATCAAAGGAGGATGTAAACTGTACAGAGAATTATGAGTCAACTGGCTTCATCTACCCCTATAATGACCTCCTGGTTTGGGCAGTATTAATGAAAAGACAGAAGATGGCAATGTTCTTCTGGCAGCATGGAGAGGAAGCCATGGTCAAAGCTGTTGTGGCTTGTAAACTCTACAGGGCAATGGCACACGAAGCTAAACAGAGCAACATGGTGGATGACACTTCAGAAGAACTCAAGAAATATTCAGAGTAGGAGTTCTCCCTTCATTCCAGTTAAAGTTCTCCAGTGCTGAGAATGATTAGATACTGTCATAATCCATTAAAAGTTAGTAAATTTAGTGATGCCATGGATTATGGAGTAAAAAAAAGTACTTTCAGATACTCATTATTGATATTATGTAATGAATCTATGTACAGGTGTGTAGTGTGGTGGAGAGTTAAAGGAAGCAATTTGCATGTAACCTAGATGCAGATTTGAAAATACGGGTGGGTAATGATTAGCTTATTACATACTAAATGGTCAAGTGAAACGCTAATATTTCCCTTGCAGCTTCCCTTCCAGTTCAATTTGTTAAAAAGCCATATGGCACATAGGTGTTGGACTGTTCAAATCTAGAACAAGTAGTAAAGAGCAAACCAAAATCATTGCTTAAATCCTGCTCTGTGTAAGACTAAGTGGAAAGTGAAATAACTGATCAAATGAAAAGGGATGTAGAGAAAGAATTCTCATTGAGTTTGTAATTTCCAGTTAGTGTTTTCTGGTAATTTGTCCTGCTAGTGATATATTTTGTGCATTGTACATTTAATGCTTAAGATTTAGGTACAATAAAATGTACTTTGTTCTTTTGTATGCAGTTCCAAGTCTTAATTTGAATAAGGGTATGTACCTTCCTTGAAGAGTCTTCTCTGCAGAGATGTTTTAAAGTCAGTCTGAAAAAAGAGACTTTTGCAACTGGCTGCAATGCTTACCTACAGTGGTGATGAGTCTGTTGTTCAAGCAAGCACAAAGAACTTTGTAGGGCCCATTTTGATCACTGAGACTAAGAACAAAACAAATAAAGAGCTACAAAACAGGATGGTCTACAAAACCTTGCGGTTTTGCTCCCCAATTTGGTTTTACTCCCCAAATTGTTTTTCATTAGGTACATTGATAAAGCAATGAGAAAAATAGGAGAAGACATACTTACTGAGATTGATAGCTGAACTTTATTTACCAGAGTAACTATGTATGTACAGTAACTTAGTATGCACAGCAACCTTTTTTCAGCAGTAATTCTGAACTTGGACTGATCCCTGTTAAATTGACTGTTAATTCCTTCCTGCTTTAGGGAATTTGGGCAGCTTGCCTTAGATGTGCTGGACAAAGCATTCAGACAAAATGAGCAGATGGCCATGAAGTTGCTGACCTATGAACTGAAAAACTGGAGTAACTCAACTTGCTTAAAACTGGCAGTGTCTGTGGGGCTGCGGCCCTTTGTGTCCCACACGTGCACGCAGATGCTGCTGACCGACATGTGGATGGGACGCCTGAAGATGCGAAAGAACTCTTGGTTCAAGGTACCATCAGTCTAGTTTTTTTGAGAATTTAGGTGCTCTTTAGATGCTTTATATGTTTTTTTTGTTATGGACATAGCTAATGAAGCTTCAGACAGCCGTGCTTAAGCATGTATTGGAATGTGCGCATCAGGGAAATGAAAGGGAGGGAGGGAGGGAAAACAGTACTTGCTTCTGTTTTATTTCTTTGCAAAAGCATCTGTGGGATGACATTAGGAGGAAGGATGTTTTTATTGCTCTTCACATTCTCTCAACACTTTTCTGTCCCTCCCCACCTGCTCTTACTTCCCCACATTGCCTGTTCCCTGCTGATGGGAAAGATGTTTTCCAGACACAGACAGCAGTATTTGAAAGCATCTCCAAGATACCACAATACTCTTCAAAGCCACAAAACAGCCAGGAACAACACACTTCTTCAGAGGCTATTGGACTGTGATACATATTCCCAGCACTAACGACTCATTCCCCAGCCAGTGGCATTGCACTGGATTTGTGCTGGCACCAGGTGTGGCTGTGTGTGGACTCCGGTCTATGATATCACTGCTTAGTTAATCTTATGTCTCTCTTTTAGGTCATTATGAGTATTCTCCTGCCTCCCACCATCCTGATGCTGGAGTTTAAAAGCAAGGCAGAAATGTCTCATGTGCCTCAGTCTCAGGACTTCCACCAGTTATGGTATCATGGAGAACAGAACCCAATCAGCTCTAAAGATACTTTGGTTAGTCTGTGATGATCAGTCATTCATGCGTCAGAGTCTGCTTCTTTATCACAGCTCATTTCTGAGGAGTGAAAAGATATCCGTCAGGTGGAATGAAATGGCTGGAGCACAGTTCTCAAGAAGCACGGATTAGATCTCTAGTTTGGATATGGACTTAAGTGAACTTGGTGCAAGTCACTTCATCTGTCCTGGATGTTGCTTCTGTACTGACCATAGTGAGAAAATCCTTCCCCACCTCACACAAATATATTGAGGTTACATTTGGGTGTCAGTTCACAGGTCTTTTAGAGCACAGTCTGTTCAAACTGCAAATAAATACCTATGTAATCTTGTATAGCAAATAATCTAAGAAAGATTTCATATCATACACAAAATCACAACTATAAAACTCATTTCAGGTTGCCCAGGCAAGCTGTCCAAAGCAGGGAAAGAGAACTGAAGCAGTATGGGTCCCATCCTTTCCAACTCACTCCTTCTTCCCATTCTGCCTGGCCAGAAGCCAATTCCCTGCACCTCAGCCACAACCTTTCCTTCTCTCCGTGACCATTCTTCTCACTTAATCTCTCCCTTGTGGTTTTGCTCCCTGGATTACATCATAGCCATTCCAGAGGTCTAGTACCTGCCTTCTTTTTGAAGGACAGGGTATCTTACTTCTGCATTCCTTGAGTTTAGCAGAAATGCCATTTAAAGCACAAGAGAAACACTGTGCTTTCAGTTTAGTCATCTTAACAAGTTCTGAAACATGCTGCAAGATCATGTGATTGCACAAAAACCCTTAGGCTTGTTGGTGGGGAGTCTTCAGCATAGGTGAGGTGATGTCTTTGCCTTTTAGAGATCTGAATTCTCCCAGATTTTTGCTAAACCTCTCTTCTCATTCTCCACCATGCATTACTTGAGCTGAAATTTTCCAAATGTTTTCTGAGCTAGACAGGAGGTGACATGGAGAATTTCTATCCAAAAGAGCAAATTTTGGTGAGCTGAAAATATGATGGTCAAGTGAGAACTGTCAAGCAACAATTTTTTTGCTCTGCTTACCTTACAGCAGAAAAGCATTGTAGATTGCACGGGATCTTCTCAGTTTGCTCTCAGTTTGTGTACAGTAAAAGAGGGCACATTGTCTTTGAGGGCTTTTGCAGCAGCATGGTAGGCCTGTCATTGTCACACTTGCATTTTCTCTCTTTGGGGCAGAAAAATGCTTGAAGCCATTATCTCCTGTGGTTCCTGTCTAACATAGTTCAAAAAGGATTGTTATAGGATTAGGTAACAGCTATGATACAGAGGACAAGCCAATTGTAATTATTTGCAGCAGGACCACCCCTGCGACATGGCAGAAGGAAGGAGAATGTGTGTAAGCACATTTCTTCTCTGCCTCAGGTAGGGCTGCTCCCTTCCTGCACTAGCAATAAGCCTAACTTTTGATTTTGTCTATTACTCTTTAACAAAGGTCAGGGCTACTGATTTTCCTTAAATACTCTTATACAAACTATTGTAAAGAAATATCCAGGTGGTATAACTGTGCAACATAGAGCATCTTTCACACAGTGCCTGTTAATTATTGCAAATGAGATGGTTATAAAAAGATTTGCAGACAAAAGCAAGCTACTGTAATGGTTTGTATATTCCGAACAAAGTTTAGACATTTATGTCTGTCTTCCCTCTAAAACAACACTACCTTTGCAATGATGGACCATTTTTTCTTACTTTTAAAATGCGTTTTCTTTTAAAGAATGGTTATGATGTGGAAAAATGTGTTCAGAAGTCTGATGAAAGCCAAGTAGATGGTGGACAAGGAAACCTGTCGAGCACCAGAAAAATCTATGAATTCTACAATGCACCAATTGTCAAGTTCTGGTTTCACACGGTTAGTCATAATTCTAGAACTTGGATTGACAAACCCCTCCTTTGATCTTTCAAATGACACTTAATCCTTCTTTTACTTTTTCTAGCATGGATTTGCATTTACTTAGTGGTAGCTGTAGATGGGAAGATATTTGAATATTTCTCTGAAAATTAAGTGTAAATATTGTCTGCTAAAATCATGCAACTGATCTAAAAAACCCCAAGATGCAAAAAGCCCAGAAAAACAATTATAAGGAACTGAAGAAAAACTTAAGTGCAGGTTTTTACAGTGGTCAGTTGCAAAAGTAGAGATAAATTTGAAGGTGGCCTTATGAACCTTTAATACTTCACTGATAGTCACATTCCTTTCTTTAAGAACTGTTTCTGGAAGAGTTAATATTCATCTATAGGAGATCATTTGTTATTGGAAATATGCATTTGTTGAGTAAGTTTTACTAACCGCGTGTCAGCAGAGCTCAGGGTGTTTAGTATCAGGTGGCTCATTACATCAGATGACCATGTACATAATCTTTACTCTTTCAACCATGTGTGTTTAAGTAGTTTATAGGTTGTAATCTGTTATGTCAGATATATTTATAACATGTCCCTGTACCTCTAAAATATGGGTTTTCCACCTGGTATTGTTCTCCTTGTGTTTTGGAAGGCACTGATTAACCAGCAGTGACTTATATAACTTTGATAATTGTTACTTGTTCCTACAGAAGGCTGGGGTAAAAGTGTAAGACTGCCCTTCCTTTCAAGAGATGGTGTGCAGATCACAGAACAGAAAGTTTTGGAAGGGACCACTGGAGATAATCTAGTCCAACATTCAAGATAAAATAATCTGTGTCTTATATTGGCATAGGACCTCAGTAAATTTGTTCATCTTCTGATTCTGCAATTGTTCATCTTCTGCTCCTACCTATTTTTTCAGCACTAAACTACCATTTTCTGATGATGTTTAAGGATATTCCCATAAAAGCAAAGCAAAACAGCAAAACAAAACAAAATAAAATTTTGGAGTACTAGAATAAAGATTTTGGGCTCAAAAATGTAGCAGTGTCCCAGTAGTTTGAGTACATAAAGTGAGGCCAATCAGCTGTTATGTGTGCAGAAATTTGTCTGAGGTTTTTGTGCATATGGATTATATACCGTGTATTTTGCAGATGTCATACATGGCATTCCTCATGTTGTTTACTTACACTGTGTTGGTGAAGATGGAACCAAGACCAAGTGTGCAAGAGTGGCTTGTTATCATTTATATTTTCACTACTGCTATTGAAAAAGTCAGGGAGGTAAGCTTTTCCATTCACTCTTCTCACCTGTGTTACAAACCAGTGAATACCAATCTGAAGAATGTTAAATCCTGCTTTTTTTTTTGGCAGAGAATTACACAGAGAATTTATTATTACAAATATTTTATTTGAAGACCACTTCTTGGGCCTTGAGAATGCATTTTAAATTTTGGCCTTAATTTGCTACTTTTCTGTGTAGAGCTGGCCGTAACGTGTCGGTCACTTGAGAGTGACTGCGCTGAACTGAGATTTGGAGGCACCTGGTCCTTACTTTTCTGGAGTGAACCAGTAAAAATGAAATTTGTCTTCAGATATTTAATCTGAATGATGAGGTTGTTATGAAGTAATAGGTATAGAACAATCTATGGCTCTCCCTTGAGTCTGACCAGCCTTCTATAAATGAACTTGGAAAAAACCCACAATCAGCTTTTAATGCTGGATTCACTGAGCACAGAAAAATTATATTCCAATCAAAATTAATTGCAATTATTTGCAGTTGATTAAATCCAAGCTTCTGAACATAACTTGCTCTCCAAACCTGAGTTGGGGAAAATGCAGCTATGTATTTCCCCAGTTATTGTATCTGCTCCAACATACCTTCACTGTAGAATCAGCACATAATAAACAATATTAATGGGAATTGTCTTTTGTGTGACTTTTGAAATGCTGTACTTTCAGAGGAATAAAACTACAAAAAAACAGCCACAGATCTGAGTGAAGGGTGCTGTAAAAACAGACCACTCAGAAGAATGTGAAATCAGTATGAGAGTTGAAGAATTGCAAGGGGCAGTAAAAATACTGGAAATATATCAAAGCTTGGATAAACTTGCAAATTCTGTGTCAGCATGAGATAGGACTGAAAAAATCTACACCAGGTTTCCCTAACTGAGAAAAATGTTAAATCTATAATAGCAAGCACTTTGGAAATCACTGTTGTGCTCTTGTACCATCTTGATGCTGGGACAGTAGAAACAGCAGCTCTTCTTTCTAGCATCATTGGTTGGACACCTTGGAATTGATGTCTTCTACTTGATTTTCTTTCTCCCTGTCCGAGTTCTGGTCTGTTGGCAAAGACTTTGTAGGACACTCTCTTAGCCACGCAGTTAATCAACTGCTAAGGGCCTTGTTATATATAACTGCAAACCTCTGTTTCTCTAGATGGTATCAAATAATTGTTAAAGCCTTAGGCCCTGCAACCAGTTACTTATGTGAGTTAGTTTAGATCACTTGTTTACATTAATGTGTTCTTATGCATACATTCTTGCAAGATCAGGGCATAACATTTCAGAATCTCCCCTTTGCTTGGTACTTATCAGTGTGATCTTACACGGCATTGCATAATTGGCCTCACTTGCGGCAATGTGCAGAGCTTTTATTTGCATCCTCCCAAGGATTCCACTTCACATGTTTGCTCAGTGAAGCTTAAATCCCTTTGGGGCACCTCACAGTTCAAGGAGTGAACATTTCATTCTTTACCTTGCTAATTGCCAGCGCTCCTTTTTTTAAACATGTCCTTGTCAGAATACAAGGATCTTTCTTTATATTTTCAGTCTGAAATAAAAGACATTAGTAATTTTCCCATCGGCAAGGTTAGGCTAGTACTTTCCGTGACTTAGGTTAGGGGTTAATGAAAAGGTTGCAGTTCATGACCATCCCTCTAGAAAATGCTTGTTAATTCCTAATAATATGTGTGCATAACAATCCTTTACCAGCTTCTCTCTTCTGCTGAGGTATGTGCCCTTTAGTGAATGGATGCAGGTTCAGAATCCATTTTTCCTTCGGAAGAGCTATCCCATTTGCTGTGGCATACTTGAGCAGCATAACACTATAGATTAAATAAAAACCTCAATTGATGGTGAATGGCAATATGCAGTTAATGGGTCTAAGATAAAAGTAAAAATATAGGAGGGGGGGGAAAGAATACATTCCCACATATCATTAAATAGTTCCTTCAGAAGAGGTTAAATAATGTATGTGTGATTTTAATCGCATTTCATTGTGGTTTTTTTTCCACATTCTACCCAGGTATTTATCTCAGAACCTGGAAAATTCCGCCAAAAAGTGAAGGTGTGGATTTATGAATACTGGAATTTTACTGATTCTATAGCTATCATCCTGTTTATGATTGGTTTTGGTTTGCGCTGGTCCAATCCCCCTGTGCAAACTGCAGGGAGGCTCCTTTACTGCTTGGATATTATATTTTGGTATACTCGGCTCCTTGACCTTTTTGCTGTGAATCAGCATGCTGGCCCATACCTGACTATGATTGGGAAAATGGTAAGTATTGTGCTTTGGAGTGATATTTCTCTAGTTAACGCATTTACCTTCAGGGATTTGTAAAGATCAGAAGTGACAGAAAAGGAGACGTAATCTAATAATCCGCAGTGAATATATTACCTGAAAACATAATGATTTTTTCTGTTTGTGAATTGACCATAATCAGATTACCCTTTAATTTATTAATTACATGAATTTATTCACAAAAGCCAATTTTACTTAATTCCTTAGAGAAGGGTTGCCTTTGAGTTAATTTGCTGATCCAGCTTGGAAACGGGAGAAAGGTCACTCCCTCTTGCAGATGGGCTCACTATGATAGGTTATGCCCCTAACTCTTGGAAACTGTTTCATTATTATTTTACTTTTTTATTCAGATAGTTATATCCCAGTTTATCTGGCAAAATTTCTGTGAAATCAGAGTTAATTTTGTTTCTCTTTTGCTGTTAGAACTGCTGCTGAACTACTGTCTAGTCTTGAGGGACATGTGCAGATTCCTACTGTAATTTGCCTTGGTTACTGAGAACTCTCTTCTTAATAGTTTTATATTCCATCTTTCTTAGCAATTGCTTAGAAGGCAAAATAATTTTCACTGCTATTTCTTGCTCTCAGTTTGAAAGAAACGCCACTGAGCAAAATCACCATTGTAAGGTCTCTGCATTTTTTGTATCTTTCTTAGGATCTAAGAGGGACATGAGAAACAAGTAGGACTTGTGGCTTTTTTGGTCTAGGATGATTTTAACATCTATAAAATGTTCATGTAGTGCAGATCACAGAAATACAATATTTTTGTTTCCTCTATCATATTAGATTATTACCCTGATTTTAAGTTCTGCTTTGTAAAAACAGCGACTGATACTCTTCCCTAAACTGAATGTCTTTTTTCCATATAATTAACACAACTAATTTTTTTACACAAACATATCTTCCAGACAGCAAACATGTTCTATATTGTGGTCATGATGGCCATAGTCCTGTTGAGTTTTGGGGTGTCACGGAAGGCAATCCTTTCACCAGAGGAGCCTCCTTCTTGGACACTGGCACGAGATATTGTATTTCAGCCCTACTGGATGATGTTTGGTGAGGTCTATGCTGGAGAAATAGATGGTAGGTAATTTTCTGAATGTAGCTCAACAGCTTAAATTAAATATGTGCAGAAACATGCCTACCTTGGTCTGCTTGAATTTTGACTGCCTATTGAGTCTGTTCTTTCTCAAACAATTCTGATTCCAGTATGTGTATGTCCAGAGTGAGTAATACTGCATGAATGAAGTTGAAAATATGAGTTTCTTTGTTAAAAATAAAGATTAAGCTCTAAACCCTTCAAATTTAGTGTTTCAAATTAAGTATACTGCAAATATCAGGGCCAAGCACATAGGAAATAATACAAAGTTACTTCCTGGTCAGGTGATCTGGCAGTGAAATAAATTTCCAATTAAGTGAATCCAAAGCTGCTGGTCTCTTGGAGAAAAGACTATAAAGTTACCTTAAAGAAGGAAAGAATAAAAGAGGAAAAGTAAGGGAGAAATAAGTTACATGGCACCATTCTTAGAGAGATAAACCACATGCGCATAGGAGAAATAGAACCAATCAATGTAAACAGGAAAAATTATGTATCTTGATTATGGCTTTGACCTTGTTTCCATAAGATAGAGGAACCAGGCACTCCAGAGGTATTTAAACATTAGAGTTGTAAGGCACTCTCATGCTACTGACTGAAGGGGTGAGTAAAACAGTCTCTAAAACAGAAAAGTAGGTATGCAAATAGAAATAGATATTTAAGGTACATAGTTCAGCATCGACTCAAATCATTAAAATAAGTTAAGATGTTGCATCCATTATTACTGCTGAAACAGTCACATGTATTTTTGTTACATAAGTCAAAATTCTTTTAATGAAAACACACTTTTAAGTTTCCCAGTTTAATACATTTCACTTAATAATTCAAAACCTTTAGAAATTTGACACTTCCCAAATAAAGCTGTGATTTCTCTAGTGTCTCTTTATGCTGCAGAATATGTCTTGAATTTAGGGCTGCTGCTTTATAAGTGTGTTTTAAAATTTCCTCAAAAGACTAAAATTTGGTTAAAGATTAAAAAGATTGAAAGTATTTATTTTGACAATTTAAAAACATCAAAAGAGATTCATTAATTTCCATTATTTGTTGCTTTATGTCACAAATGTTCATAACCATATATCCTTTTACACATGAGTTAATGTGATTTTGTGTGTGAAGCTCTATGCACCAGTACTGGGCTTTTGAGCTGTATCCTTTTCACAGTGGAGTCTGTGAAGCTCCTGCTTTAAGGATCAAAGATGTGGATTTCAGCTTACTTGAGCGTGTGCCATCGTCCAAATACATTTCAGCTGCATCATTTTTGCCCTTAACAAAAAGTGGAATGACTGGCATAAGAACTGACACATCTGAAGTGGTGTCTGCAGCTTCTGAACCGCAAACGTGGCTAGGGCAGTAGTAGCATGAAGAGGTCTCAGTTCCGCTTTAGGTAGACGTTGACCTTAATTTGGAAATCTAGTGATGTATCACTGTGAAATTAGTAGGACTATTCTGCTCCTTGCTGGGACAAATGAGAAGCACAGGCCATTGCTGTGCTCTGCTCTGGTTTCCATGCTACCCATGTTCTGTATGTCTTTCATTTCCAGTGTGTGAAACCAATGAAGACTGTCCTCCCGGCTCCTTTCTCACACCGTTCCTCCAAGCTGTCTACCTCTTTGTGCAGTACATCATCATGGTCAACTTGCTTATCGCATTCTTTAAGTAGGTGCCTGGGTATATTGCTGCAAAAATGACTAACATGTTCTGCCAGCATGTCTCAAAAGCCTTTCACTAAAAATGCCCCAGCAAGGGTGGTGGTGGTGGCTGCACCCCATCTGCCATGGGGATAAGTTGAATAAAGAAATGAATGGTGGTAGCAAGATGGTGCAAGGAAAGGGACAGTGAGAACACACCTAAACTGTTCTGTCACTTAAAAAGAATCTGACTCTATGAAAGCAGGCAATTGCATTTGGCAAAAAAGGAACATTAATTCAGCTCAGAAGTAGTTTTCCCTTTGCTCCTAAAAGTTCTATTTGTTGCGCTGAGAGCCTGTGTAACATTCATCATAGGGTAGCCCAATTTTCAAACTTTCTTCATTAAAAGTTAGATGGAAGGTGTTCAAGGGAAGGGGATAATGACTGCAGGAGTATGCTTTTCCTTTAGGAAATAATTTGAAAATTCTTGTTATTTGGTGCAATCTCGTATGTTCTAGATGGAAATTTAACTGTAACATTTTTTACTATTTGCCTTTTAATGTGGGCTGCCAGAGTAGGAAGGGCATTTATGGTAATTCTATAGTAATTCATAGTAATCCTATAGTAATTAATCAGTCTCTTTATAGTAATTCTAACCCTTCAAATTTTGACAGGAACTCCTTGTAGTGGATCAAGTTCTGTAAAATATTGGTAAAAAACAACCTAACCTAAGTAGTTATTTTATTTCCTAGAGTTCTAGCATATCCGGGGAAGAAAAAGTTAGCTGTAGGTTAAAAAAAAAAATTCAAATGAATAAATTAAGTCATTAATATTCAAGAAAATGGAACTATCACAACTCATTCTATTTCCACTTTCAATAAGAAATCCCTTCCCTAAAAATTGTGTCAAGGAATCAAACATTTATTTTATACATTATATATTATTTTTAAGCTGTGAAATTGTAATTTGAGTTATTTCTGGAATTAAACCTTTAGTTTAATGATGATATGCTAAATCTTTTGTATAGTGATTTGATTTTTCCATAAGTGGGACCAAAAATGGGTGGGCATGAGAAATTATGCTCTCAGAAAGAAAGCTGATGTTTTTGCTGGGTGTGTAGTATGACAGAGTGCCTGAAATTAGAGTGCTAGAAACCACGAGGGCTCTTTCCTGTGCTTGGGTCTATAATAGTAGATACAGAAAATTATTCAGTACAACAGCAGTGATGTTTATTTCAGAGCTCCAATGAATATTCTGCAGAAGAATGGCTTGTGTAGCTGCAGAAAGTATATTTTAAGGGGGAGTGTACAGGACCATTTTGTTAACAGTCTTCCATTAGCCTGATTGTTGCCTACTTTTAATCCAGTCCAAAGAGGCAAACAATGTTGAACTCTAAGTTAGGCTATGTATTAAAGTTTAAATAGTATGACTGGGATTTCAAAGCCACGTCAGTGACACCTTTTGCCCGGCTCCCATTAATGTGAATGGGAATTGGATCTCCAAATCTGTTTGGCAGCTTTGAAGATCTCATTCTCAGTGCACTTGCTGCAGGCATATGCTGCTGCTATGTTAAATGAAAGTTGCTAAGCTGATTTACCTCAATGGAGGAATGGGACTTCAGTGTCACATTAGATCTGTAGACAAGTGTCTTGCTATACTGGGAGTATTCCTCACATGAGTGTTTAACCCTCCTTCCCCTCTCCCTCTGTTGCTCTCTTTTCAGTAATGTTTATTTTGATTTGAAATCCATATCAAACAAGCTCTGGAAGTACAACCGGTACCGCTACATTATGACCTACCATGAGAAGCCATGGCTGCCTCCACCGTTCATCCTTCTGAGTCACATTGGGCTTCTGATAAACTGCATCTTCCACCATCAGCCCCCGAATGAGCTGGACCAAGAGGAAGGCGATGTTGGACTAAGTAAGCTGGGAACTGAAAGGAACCCCACCACTCCCATCACTGTGGAGCTGATTTCAACCAAAAAACAAGCAAACAAACAAACAAACAACCCCCCCAAACAAAACAAAACAAAACATAAAAACCAGGCCAAAACAAAACACTAAAAACTCTCTGGGTAGGGGCCTGCTTTAACCTGGAAAATTGAATTTAACTTGCCTGCCTGAAAACTCTTGTAGGAGAAAAATTACTAGGTGACTAGGGGAATGCTTTGCTTTGTATAACAGCCGTTGCTGTGTTATATAGTGTGCATCAGTCAAGACACCTCACAACTCCGAGCTGAAATAAACTGACAGCAAATTATTCTGTAGGAAATACAGAATTTCTTATTTTTAAAGAAACTGAGCAGTACTGAAGGTATAAGTTTCTGTATGTTTGTCATGAAAACACCAACAATTCCTTTTTCATTACCTGGAGAAAGTATATGCAAAGCCCAAGAACAGAGGAGATCCAGTGATGGCAGGTGCAGAGAGAGAGCAAGGGGGCTTCCCACCTCCTCGCTGCTTCCCTCCCTTTTTTCCATTGGCTTATCACTGCACCTTACCATCTTCACTTTTTCCAGCCTCGACTTCTTCATCCCAGGTCCTTCCTAATGTCTCTTTCAGGTGATGCCAGTTCCCTGTCGCACTGTCACCAGCTCTGCCAGGTGTAGATCAAGCTGTTGGGGGTAGGGGGCCTCAAGACTTTGGGATGGAAATGAATACTCAGTAGTGGGGCTTGGTGGTGTGAGGCAGGGAAATGCGGAGGAGGAGAGGCTGGTGACTGTAACTATATCTAAAAAACATTGGGAAACATTAGTATGCAGTATTATATAGCCTCATCCTTTTTGAGGCAACTTACACCCTTGATGCCTCATAACAGAGGGGAGCAGACCCTGCATGGGTTATGCATGACTTAGAATTTTCTCTGAAGAACATGAATCCCTAAAGATATCAGTCATACTCACAGGTGTTTGGTTACAGAGTTCAAACTCAGGCTTAGCTAATCAACGTTGAACTGCTGTACTGCTGCTCCCAGGTTCAGCTTCTCCGTCACAACTGGATAAACCCGCCTTTGAAGTGCCATTGCTTATTTTATGTGTGAACACAGCGTAAGTCAGTGGCATATCATAGAGGGTGTCTTGTAACGAGCATTAGGCCAAAGGGAAACTGTAACCCTGCTCAGCACATCTAAAAGTCCCCAGATACAAGAGGGCTCATGTCTCGCTTACACTTTTCTCAGAAGCAGTATTTTTTTCCCTGTAGGTACCTCTGGGTGCCTTTTCCTATATACCTGTGCATTGCTTGTTATCTTTCTTTAATTTTGGTGTTGTTATAATTAACTGGTTTTCACTATGAGGATCCAGTGCCACCCTGTGGAAAATCAATACCAAGATACAGAGTAAAACCTTGGAGGAGGAAATGCCAATCTGTTAGGGGAGAAAAGTGACCAGAAGGTGATCAAGTCTCATTTGCAGTGAGAGGGGGAACCTCAGAACACTGCAGGGGTGTCCACTGCTGAGCTGTGTGTTGCAGCTGACTACTACATCCTTGTAGCAAACACTGCCTTGTCACTTGGAACAGATACCACTCCAGCAAGTACAGTGGGGACTTTGGTACATAAAAAAGGAAAGAAGATAGGAGCTTTGAAAATGTGGAGTTTGAATCAGAGAAGCAGCTTTCCACCATATAGCAAATATTTTATACATATAAACATGCTAATTAATTACATGGAAAAAAAAACACTTTGGAGTTTTAAGCACCTGAATGGGCTGTAATTTTTGTTGGTGACTAGCCCTAAATGAATGCCTGGACCAAACTGGAATGAATTTTTTGTAAGTCTTACCTAAGTATATCTAAATCATGTGAATGGCACATGTATAACAAAATAAAGGAAAATGTTTGTGGGAAAATACACCTTTGTTAGCAGCCATCTGAACATGTACCTTTGAGGCTTTAAAGGGGAGTGCACTGGAAATTTTGCCTGTATGGTTTTGTTCCCTGTGTAAGGAAAGACAAAACGCCACATTTTCATGTATTTGGCATGTTGAATCTTTATACTCAAGCCCAAATTCATGCAGTTAGGTGTGATTCATTCTTGACAAGGGAGGGAATGTAAATGAGTTTTTGACAGTTTTTTTTCTTTGTGGAAATTTATAAATTATTACAATTATTGCATGCTTCATACTGATTCCTACCTCCTTTGTTCAGAGCTCTACCTGAGCGATGAGGAATTAAAGAAACTCCATGACTTTGAGGAGCAGTGTGTGGAAGAATATTTTCATGAGAAGAATGAAAACCTGAGTTCCAGTGACAGCAAAAGGATCCGTTTGACCACAGAAAGGTATGCTTGTATGCATGTTTATATTCTTTGTATAAATTTATCATACAAAAAGATTTTGATAAGCTAATGGTTTTGAAGAAGGTTGTGGCCATTGTGAATATGCATAGGCCTTGCAAATTTGATGGAAATGTATGTTTCTATATCTGCATCTGTTTGAGGTGTGTGTCAGGTCTGTCTGGAAAGCCTTGCTGACAGAATAGCATCCCCAAGTGTGTGCAGTGTGTACATGGTTAAATGGGTACAGTAAGGTGTTGCTCAGTTTCACTTTTGCAGATCAGGTAGTGCTACAAAAGCAAACCAGAGTACAGCATACAACATGTAATTTTATTTAAAAGCTTAGACTTTCTATAGTGTTTGCTTTTTTAAACTCTTCCCATTAAACTTAATGGCAGATCTGCCATTGATTTCAACAGAAAGCTAAATTGGGCCAATACTGATAGTTTTGAAACCCTGTTGGCAGTTGTGTATTGACATTTTGTAAACCTAGACACTATACTGCAAATAATGCTACAATGGTTTTATGGTTGTTTCTGTAAACAGCAATTATTCTCAATCACAAGCATTACCCTCACAATTCACACTGTAAAGCCTTACTGCATGCCAACACTGATCTCATCTAAGAAATTTGTTTTGCCTAGAGAAAGATAGCATCTTAATTTTGGCCTGTTCATAATCTTATTTTCTGCATGTTAAAACAAAACACAGAAGCAAGATAAACATCCCCTCAAAAAGAAATTAAATAAGTAGATTTGTTCAAAAGCTGCAGAATTGATTACTTCAAGAAGGTTTCATTTATAGGGTATATATAGATCTGGAAAGGATTTTTTTTCTGAGTGCAAGTGAAACACATTTCACAGCATTGCATACATTTGTGCAAGAAATTAATTTAGATTAATAAAATGTTCTGAAACACTGGTCTTTGACTTTATTCAGCAATGGCTTAATACTACACATTTGAATTACTCTGTGACAAAGGAAAGAAATGACTACTACATACTGCCTGCAGCTAGTTTATAATTGTTTTAGTGATAAAGTACCAGAGAATATCTTCAGGAAATATGAAGATAAGGATTTGGTTAAAATGATGTAATTCCAGGCCAAGAAGTTCCTGCACTTTTCTTTGGGATTTGAAGATATTAATAAAAAAGGCTTTGCTTTGTGGGCAGCTGAATTTTACCTGAAGATAACCAATGGTGTAAGATGCACAGAACTTGCTTCCAGTGGCCAGATAGGTTCTTGTGAAGACCCCTTCCTCAGCAGTCTCCAGTATTTGAGAAATGCAGGATTAAAGAGTACCTGTAGGGTTGTGCGAGCCTTATCATTCACATGCTTGCACAAGAAACATAAAATGCAGGGCATCCAGCTGAGAAGAAGTATACTTCATCTGCAGAAATAACCAATGTAACCTGTCATCCACAGTTTAGTAGTTCTGTGGCAATAAATGGGTACTAGTAGGAAAACAACAATTTTTAATATAGGTACTCCCTGAGTAAAAAGTCTTTTTCCTTAAGAAACCCACTGGCAGTTGGCTGGGTTTTGTTAAATATGGATATTAATGGGCATGATAGTTACCATTAAAAGAGGAAAAAAAAAAGCCTGTGTGAGACACTGACTTTTTGAAATGTGTCAATGGTTTCTTTCATCATTTTGCAAAGAGATGTAAAGGTCTATGTTTAGGGTTTTTTAAATGATGTTTTCTTTTTCTCCCTAGAGTGGAAGAGATGTTTCAACAACTTAAAGAAGTACATGAGAAGGTATTTTACATCAAGGAGTCTTTACTCTCCCTGGACAGCCAGCTAGGACACTTGCAAGACCTGTCTGCCTTGACTGTGGACATCCTGAAAGTGCTTTCAGCTGTAGACACCTTGAAAGTGGAAGAAGCCTTACTGGCTGACACAAAACATCAGCCCTGTAGGAAGCTGCCCCATAGCTGGAGCAATGACTTCTATTCCAAGACCCTGAGCAGCCTGGAGTGCTTGTATGACAAGAAATACCACTATCACAGCATGCCACCCTCCCTCTTACGGAGCTTGGTAAGGACTCAGTCTCCATCAGAGTGCAAACTCTTGAGATCTGAGAGTAACAGGGCGGTAGAAGACAGCTCTAGAAAGGTAGAAATAGAAATAGACACATTCACTTCAGGCATATCCTCTGAGACTAAGTCATCTCCTAGGTATGGACAGTTTTTGATGCCCCCTGACCATCAAGGAGGGTCTTTTTCTGAGGATGTCACCTCAAACTGGTCCTTTTTGAACACTTCTGTCCAGTATAATGATGAGGCATTCAGAGATGACCTGCAAAGTCACATTGTGGTTCAGCAAAAATTGCCGAGTGTCAGCCTCCTTGGAAAAGAGACAGAAGGCTCCAGCCAGTGGAGCCAGAGAGACTTTGTTACTCATTTGCCATCAGAAAAGACTAATGCTGTGAAGGCTGCTCATCCTCTTGGTCTCCAGCTGTCACTGGGTGTTGGAGAAAGTGCAGCATCCCCCTGCGATGACAAGGAAGAAACTGAAGGTGGTTGTGTGAACTGGGGATTCTCTGAAGGTGATGAAAAAGGAGTTTTCATCTCAGATTCAAAGAAGAAAGCCCTGTACACACATTCATCCTATGACAGGGACAACAATTGCCAGAGCAGTCCTCCCAGGCATGTCCAGTTGAGTGGTTCGAAGTCTTTCTCCTACAGCTCCAACAAGTCATGTCACAGTAGCAGCATCTCCCAGAACAGGCTGAAACGAAGCATCTCCTTCCGGATCAGCCCACTCTGGAGGGACTGGAGTTTCTGCAGAAGCAACAGTTTACCATCCCTGAAGAAAGAGAGATCAGGGAAAACCTGCAGGGCTGTAGGCGGTAATTATAAAACATTAAACCTGTATGGTATCTTTACTGGAGGGTTCAAGACATTAAAAAAATGTTTCATTTGCACCCAGAAAGTATTAGATGCAGTGGAGGATAGTGGCTGAGAGTCCAGAGCTACTCTTTTACTTTCTTTGTGTGGGTCTGGCTGTCGAGAATATCTGAGGTGTGCATGGTATCCAAGCTGCAGCACACCTGTGTGCCAGCCACCCTTACTTGCCCTGTCTCATGGGATCTCCATGTCTGTGGCTACAGCAGACGTGTGACAGCCGGGTGACAGAAGGATTGTGCTCACTCTGGGGAAGTCTCTTGCCCTGGGGATACAATGATAGGGTTGTTGGAACTGAAATATATTACACAACCCCCTAGAGATACATTAGCAGTATCACAGATGGGTGCATGGAGAATGAAAAGGCAGAGATTGCTGTAGTCAGTTTAAATACCTCCTTGTCCACCATCAAGTTTGCTTACCAAGAGCTAAAATACATCAGGTTCCAGTTTCAATTATAAATATCATGAGATGATAGATAAAATTTGTTGTTTTATATCTTGTGATGCTTTGCACTCTCCACCTTTGCACTGAACTGCTTGAGTCCTGGGTTTGGATGCCATCAGTCTTTCTCAGATTGCTTTTGACATCTTTCAGTTCTCAGCCTTATCAAATTGTCCCTTAGTAAACAGAAGGTCTGTTTAAAGGTGTTTTTGACTCTTTTCTGCAGAATCTTTAGGATCCAGTGAGCTACACCACAGTGAGGCAACAAAAGCAAAACAGCAAAACAGAGACAGAAAGTCTGGGAGAGGAAAGAGGAATCAAAAACCTCTTCAGGTGCCGGTATGGGCAGATGCAAGAGAATCATGTCTCTCAAAGTTGTCTTTTTCATTCCTTATGAGCAGTTCTGCAGCGTGTTTTAGTTGGAAATGTATACATCTAAAATGCTGCACACAAATTGGGGCATCTCTTGTGTGTGCCTAACTTTGATTTTATTTCCCTTTTTTCCGAATGTATGAGATTTCTATTTTGAACTTGTTGACATCCAGGGTGTTTGAGAGAAGGTATACTGTGGTGATACTGATTTTACACAAGAATAAATCAGTCCTTGCACTTCACCTGGCAGAAGAACTTGTGTAGGCTTCATAAGATCTAGGATAGACTGAAGGAGTGGCCATATCCAGGGGGTATGCAACTGTGCTCCAGCAAGTTAGGTCTCATAATGTTGTCTCCTGCCTGCAAGAGTCCCATAGACTTTTCTCTGAATCCATCAAACATTTAGCATTTTCCAGAAAACATATTGATTGTGTCATATGTATGGGGCAACTTTGGCAACTGTGTCTGTGTGTTCATAAATAATATTTCTAGAGCTATAAAGAAAATTCTAGGGTCTTTGTTATCTGGAAAGAATGATCACAGTTTGATGAGATGAATGCTGAAGACTGGCTTGTTTACATAAGATACTCAAGTCAGCAAACAACCTTAGACTTGAACTTTGAAATTTAATGTATCTGAAGGTATTAGGTCTCAAAGTTCAGATACCTTCAGATAGTGTGAGACTTTCCATCAGTAGTACTTACTAGACAAAAGCAGCATGTCTTCTGCAACTTGTAACAAAAAATGGGAAAATCTGTTTCTCACTTGGGAGTGCATTCGGTCACTGGTGTTTCGGTGATGCTCTGAAAGGCCATGTCATAGGCTGCCAGAGGAACTGTAAAGACTCTAGTCATCCTGTAATATAAGTATTGTTTTGTCTGTGTCTTGCCAGGTGATTAGAGTGGATGATTGTCCACAGAACACTCAAGTGAACTCAGAGCCTGCAGAGATCAATGTCTGGGATGAGCAAGAGATACACAGCAAGAATTGGCTCACTGTGTCTAATTTCAGTCAGCTAAGTATGTTACATGTTGCAAACAGTGAATTCAGAACAGCTTTTAAAAAGAAGCAGTAAATAAAATTTTTAAAAAATTAAAGTGTCATTCACCGTTTTCACCTCATTGCATAATTTTCATAAAACTAATTTCCAGACACACATTTCTTGGTTATTTGATGTATCACTGAAGAGGCAAAAGAGCCATAGGTTGGATGGAAGCTCAGCTGAATCTTTCTGGGACCGCTGCCTGTCTTGCATGGGAGATGGTAGAGTGCTAATACTCAGGAGGAAGTAGGAACGAGAAGAATGATGTCTTTGTCTCCTCTCCTGAAGTAACTTCCAAAGTGACGTGTTCTAAAGTGGCATCCTGGCTAATTGCAAAAAAAACCTCATGATTTTTCAGGACATTTACACTCGCAGGAAGTGCTGTGATACTGTATTTGCTGGCAGACCCCCTGGCTGCATTATTCATTTCTCATTGCTCAGAAACACATCCTCCAAAGGGAAGAAATGAATTCTGAATTGTCTCTTTTGGAGTGAAAAGGAATGGCATTCTTGCTCTTAGTTTAGTAATTCTCCACCTCTTTCATTCTCAGAAATTCTATGCATTATTCATTTCATCTTTCAAATTTGCTGTGATGTGGCTCACTGGTTTCATCCTGTGAGCTGCTGAGAGAAGTACCAGGGAATGCTGTGACTCAGTACCACATAGTCTGAGGAGGGCTGTACTCCTAAATCTGCTGAAAAAGAATGGAAATATTCTGTTTTAACCCTATGAAATTATATCATTGTGTTTTTAACCCATTACACATTTGCTGGGACAATATGGCATGTAAATGTTTATTTTATAACACTGCAGAGCTGCTTGGTTTATAGTGACAGAGCTGTTCATTTACACTCTAGAAATAGCTGACAGCTGCTCTCTTGGCTAGGTTTGGAACGTCTCCATTACAAGAACCAGAAAATGAAAAATCAAGACATCAGCAGGCATACCATACCCTTCTGTGATTATATGAGGCATTCTCAAGAGGTAAGACCTAGGATTACATATCCTAGTCCATAATTTTGGCTGGGATGAGCCCAGAGTAGCTCTACAGCCATCCCTGGATTTAGCAATAGAGTTTCTTTGTCACGATACTCCTCTTTGAGAGATGAGAAACTTTGTTGTCTGCTGACACAGGGTATGTATCAAAGTAAGTGAATAATTTAACAGCTGCTAACATTCCACTAAGATTATTGAAACGGGATATTAAATTATTGAATCTTAGAGTGGTTCTGAACATGAATTTAGTAATAAATTACATGTGTTGATGTTTCATCAGGAAACGAGGAAGCACACAGCTTGGTCTTGAACTTGCATGTAGAATGGATTAGAAGCAAATTTTGGAAAGCTGGCTACATAGCACACACTTCATCACATAGTTATTTTTTGCAAAGGGGTAGTTAAATATTGGTAATATTTGCAAAGCATAGATTTCTTAAGAATTGGCTTATAAACAGAGTATTTTACTATTTACCAAAATAAATATGCAACTCTGTAATCTAAAGGTCCTCTTCCTGTGTCAACCAACATAAGCCACTTGATTTTGATGGAGCTAGACCAATTTATATTTCCTTAAGAATTGAACAAGAATCTGGATTGTGGAAACTATTATCTGTTTCAAAATTATGTAGCTAATAAGATGTATGGTATAGCTAATAGGAGAAAATGTACCGTTCACTAAACTTTGTAGGGGTATGAGAGCCATGAAAAGAAATTAACAAAGAATAAATTAAGAAAAGGAAAGGTGACAGAATCCTTTCCTCTTCCTATTCAACAACACCAAAGCACCCTTCCTTGCTGGTTTTACTTATAACACTTTTGATTATGAAAATGGAGATCCTTCAAAGACCAGTTCATTTTTCACTGAAAATGTTTGTGGGTTTTATTTTTTAGGGTTTTTTTTTGTATTTTTAATTATGTTTGTTTGTTTGTTTGTTTGTTTGTTTGTTTTGGGGTTTTTTGGGGGGTTTTTTTGGTGTTTTGTTTTTGTTCTTTTTTTGTTGTCGGTTTGTTGGATTTTTTTTTTTTGAATAAGAATGAACAAAGTAATTTCAGTTATGTTGTTCTGAATGATGTAGAAATTGAATCTCAAACACCAGCGTAAAAACTTTAATGTAATTTTTAAAATGGTGTGGTTTGGTATGAAAAAGTGATGAGACAGAGAAACAGAAATAAATGTACTGATACTGTATTCTGTAAAACCTGAGCTTGCACTCTAAATCAATAAATCTTTGAAATGTGAAATACAGGATCAGACAAGCAAAATAAAGGTAAAGTGCTTCAAATCCTATATTAAGATATTTTTGTATAAAACTCAAGCATGTGATTTTTAAAATTGTAAAAAAAACGTTCCACTGGTTAATAGCAGTATTAGATTTAGGCTGAAACCAGTCACTTCTGGAACACCGAGTTCAAATAATTTATTCTTCCAAGATACAGTCTCCAGTATCCACTGATTTGTTACACCTCTCCTTAAGTCCTCTCTGGACTATGAAAGCTTATATTTATGACTGAGATGTAACAAAGTTGCTGCATCCAAATGTTCCATTTGTAGAATGATGTATTTTAAATATATGTATCTTTCCTAAAGTGAAGTTTCTCATTCATTGCATGCTAGTGGTTCAGAAATCCCTCCTGATAGGTAGCGGGGAGCAAAACCAGGGGGTGGGTAGGAAGGTGTTGTTACAGGTTTTTTTCATCTTCAAAGCAACCTACAAGTTCAGTATGAGAGAAATGTAAAAAAAAAAGAAAAAAAAGTAAAAGTGAGTGAAGTTTTAGGTTAAATTAAAAATTGAATTTTAGTTGATTCATCTTTAAAATTAGTTGTCCTTGAACTTTTTTTTTTTTTCCTTGGGTTGTTAGGGAGGGATATGTTTGTTTTGAATATTGAAATCTGCCCCACTACTATTCAGAATTCCATTCCTTACTACTGCGTTAGAGGACCTGACTGGCCCATTTTTTCCTGATATGGCTGGAAGTTTAAAAGATTATTTGAGTATTTCTTTAAATATTAGAGCTGGAAAATACGTGACCTAAATATCCCTGGAAAGCTGCTCAGTGTGTTGCCTTCTTTTGTTACAGGAGTTTTGACTAAATTTATTTTCGACACCTGTAAAGCCTACCCCTACATCGGAATTTTCCAACATAAAGAAAGTTCTCTAATCCTATGCATGTTATAAGACCTTTAGCAAGCTTTGAGAGTGTATTGAGACACAGATGGTTACCTGAGTATTTCTTTCACATGTTTGGAGACAGCATGGAAAACTGCAATGTGAGAAAATTAGTTCAATTTTAGTGTAGAGATGTCAGTGCTGTCATTCTCCTACCTGTCAGGGTCGTTATTTATGTTAGCAATAAGCACATCAATAACTGTTTGCAAGATTGTACCTTCTTGAGCTGTGCATTGTGCATATGATAAAGATGTGCATATTTTACTGGTAAAAGTGTCTCTTTTTTTTAGGATTTGAGTAACAGCATATTCGGAAACACCAAGAAAAGTAATCTGAACAAGAATTCCTCGTATGTATTATTAGTATATTAAGATACTCATCACATGTTTTCAGAAAGTCTGTCCTGTCTGCAGCTTTACACTTCAGTTCTGCAATATACTTAGGAAGAGAAATTAATGTGAAATCAAGAGTTAAGACAACTCAGTTTAAGTTTCTTTCAGGGAAGACTTATTAATGGAGATAAAGGAGATCCATTTAAACAAAGTGTATGATTTTAAGTGGAATAGACACCCTTTCTAATTCTAACAATAATTGCATTTTCTAATTCACTCACTAAGATAAGAGTTGGACTTGATGATTTACAAGGTCTTTTCCAACCTTAATAATTCTATGATTGTGTGGTGATTCTGTGGTTCTGTGACCACAGCATTTTTAATTAGCCATTTTTCCAATCTACTCAGCATTAAAAGTTGTATTTGCTTTTGCTGTGCAATTGCATGTTTTATTTTTTTAGTAATTACAATGTCAGCAGCTCCCGAAAACTTCTTTCTTTCACTGATTCATCTCTTTTGTGCTGAGTTACACATTTAGAAAATATTTAGCTTAGTTTTCCTCATGCATTTTCAGAAGTTATTGAGCTTTGATTACATTTAGTGAAAGCATACTGGTTTCACAAGTGGTTTCCATTTTCTTATGGGGTTTTTGACTTTTTTTCCCAGCTTGATTGTATTAGTAGTATTTTTGCTACATGCAGTGCTGTCTGTATGTTCCTTTTCTTTCTTATTTTCATCAATTTCTTCTAGATAGCTCTTCTTTTTGTAGCACTGCACGTGTAATATGTAAAAGACACTAGAAAGGTGTCACATTCCATGTGATTTCACCATGGGGAGAGGAGGGAAAAGTTACTGTGTTTTTGGGGGTTCTGTGCATACTGTGTGTAGGGGCGGTTGGCTGTTTTGGGTTTTTAGGGTGGTTTTTATTTTTATATATTTTTATTTTTTTATACTCCATCATTTGTAAGCAGTAGGCAAACTGCACGCTTACCAGCAGGACATAAGGCTCCTGAGTGTCCTGATTCTGTCACTTAGTCTGTTGTCTTCAGTGGGGTATCTCTGGTCTGTGAGGGGAATTGTATCTCCTGTGTTCTGTAACAAAGACTGCTTTAATGTTAATGCTGATGCAGTAGTCTTTTTGTAGCCAGACTTGTTAATCCAAAGAACCACCAATTTTAAAAGTATGTTTTTGTACAAGCAATGGTAATGACATAAATAGCTGTTAACACATCACAGCATTGGTTAAAAAATGAACAGTTGTGTATGTGATTGAAAGATCTGTAACTGATGCAGTTATTGCAGTGTAAAAGATATGAACAGCAGTGCAGGCTCAAGAGCAGCTCAACATAAAGCAGAGAAAGAATCATGCAGAAAAATGTGTCAGCTCTTCAGTACTGAAGATTGCTGATTGTTGCACTGAACAAAGTTGCACTGAGGGCTATTTTGCTTTATGATTGCTGACTCACATCTCTTTACATGTGATCCATGTGTACCAGTGTTAGCTTAATGACAGAAATGCTGGATTAAAATATCAAATATTTCCTTTTAAACAGATTGAGAACTCCAGAGGAAACTGACAGTAAGTTTTTCATTGTTTGTCACTCATTTCAATTCCCATCTGCAAATCTTACTCTGACAATTCTGAAGTACAAAATCCAAAAGGAAGTTGATTTACTGTGGTTGAGGATTATAGTGCAAATATTTTTTCATGTGCTAGTAACTAATTTGTATTTAATGTGGAAGTTTTTTATAAGAACAGGTTTTTCTCATAACAACTGCATAATCTTAAAAGAAAAAATCTATTGTTACTCTAGTCTGCCCAGTAATGTTGTCCTTTCAGCAACAAGAAACCCTTTAAGATGTTGCTGTTTTGATCCCTGACAGTCTAAGAGATTTTCTGAGTTAAACCAGGATGTACGCCTGAAGATAGATTGTGATACAGGATTTTTAATGGATGCTTGATTTTTCAAGTTGCAATTTTGTGTAATTCTTCTGTGTTGTTTACCTGAAATATGTGAAGGACTCAATTTATTATGAAATATCCAATGAAGAAATTCAACATTTTAGTGAGGAATGACATTGTTCCTCAAAAGCAGTGTTAGTAAACTTCACTGGTATTTGTTGTGTTTTAGTCTGTCTCCCAGTTTTTGTGGCATGACTCTTAGCTGGGCACCTGTCTCTTTTTGAGATCAGCTGTGGCACAGGAATGAGTTGCTCCTAGTGTTATCTTCACTCCAACTTCTGGGCTCATCTGTGCATGAAACACTGCAGTGCTGAAGCATACTGCTGCAAGCAGAGTGAGCTGTAGGGCTGCTCTGTAGAGCAGACCATTGTTTTGATTAAAATCCAGTTTTCCCATTCTCAAAAGGCCTCTTTCCATGTTTTGTTTTTTTGCAAAATACAAAATGCTACAAAACAAGATGGGTCCAGGAACAAAGCAGGCATAAGGGAGTTTGAATCCCTAAAGGGACTAAAAATGTTGACCCTTCACCCAATATCCACAGATGTTTTCATTCAAGATGTCTGACACTAGATAGGGGAGTAAAAGCAAATAGAAAACAACAAGAAGAAAAGTGTTAAAACCAAAAATTCTGGTGAATGTTGTTTTGATTATCTCATTAAAAAAATAATAATAGTACAGTATTTATATATACATATATATATTCTGAAATCTGGCACTTTGAAGGATGGTTTTCCAGCAGAACAAAATTATTTAATCTAGTTAATCAAAGCATATTCATTAATATTGGTTGTATTAAAAAGGCTTTTTATAAAACAAAGATATTTGGGCCAAGTTTGATCTGTCTGAGCTTCCTAAATATGTAGCCACAGAAAATGTTTGTCTGCTTCTATCTTAGCAGCACTTTAGATGCTGTAGATTAAGGGGGCAGTATTATTATAACTTTGGTGCGATAGTATAGTTAATGGAATGCATAATGGCTGAGGATGGAGATGGAAAGCTCATGCCTTTGGGAGGCCATGGAGCATGGTAGATAGCAAAGTGCTTTTGATATCCCAGGGGTGTAACTGGCTTAACATGTCCTTGAGGTTAATACCACATTTTTCCCACCATTTCCCTAATAAATAAGTCATCTGGCTCTATTGCTTTGATGACTGGAATTTGCCAATATACAGTACATTGTAATGTAGTTAAAGCCCATTAGTAATTCTCCTCTTTAGAATGCTGAGCCAGCAATTTTGATTAATCTGTTTTGTGACAAGCTCTGGGATGGAAGGAATTAAAAAATCATACATTTGTGTCTGCTATAATAATTAATACAACAA
This sequence comes from Pardalotus punctatus, assembly GCA_013400915.1. Classification (NCBI taxonomy): domain Eukaryota; kingdom Metazoa; phylum Chordata; class Aves; order Passeriformes; family Pardalotidae; genus Pardalotus; species Pardalotus punctatus. Next base: position 72,542 of record VZTX01022733.1, on the reverse strand, counting down.
TCCTTTAAACATTATTTCAGATATCTTCTCCTGCTTGAAAACATCGCAAGATTTGCATCTTCACTACTCAGGTGAGAAGAAGGCACCAGAATGACAGCTGAGAAATTTAAGAAATTAAAAATAACATTATTTCTCCCCTTGTCATCCATCCGCTGTGATTTTCATTTTGAGGAGTTGCACAATTGCACACTGCTAAGAAGGTTCTGTGTTAATTCATGCCTAACACTTCAATGAGAGAATTATTAATTATTTTCTTACTGACAATTGCTCCATTCTGGAAATTATGGCAAATCCAGAACAGAAAGCAGGTAATCACTTTCAGAATATTAGGGGAAACCATGAATACCAGTCAGATTCCTGAGGGGGCAGCAAAGGCGCTCATCTCTTTATAGCTGTCACGCCACCTCATACCTCCCAAACCCTCCTTTGTACTTTCTGTAATTATTTTCTTCAGTTAATTGGACCTGTATTACTTAATCTGTATTTGTTTACCTATAAAATCCTGAAAATCTGGCAGGAAATAAATCCTTTAAATGCTAATTGCCTGCATCCTGCCTTTTCCCAAGCTGAGTGTACCCAGATTTCTCCAAAAGGCCTGGATGTCAGTTTTTCCAGGAGGAGAGGAGAGCAGACATTGCCAGCAGATGTCACCATTGCCCGCGGGACCCGGCTTCCCTTGCAGGCAGGCCTGGAATAGTACAGAATTATTAGCAGCCTTCTTAAGTTCAAAATCTGCGCGGTTTTCACTGGGAATAACACCTCTTGGCTTGTAATCAACAATACATAAGTAATTTCTCTGGCACAGTGGCACTGTTGCGGTGATTGATTTGTTACTTGTCAGGCGTGCTATTTGAGATGAGGTAGACCTTTTTAGCAAGGATGAAAGCGGTTTCCCTTATGAGTTGACAAATATCTTGAGAGGTTTTCAGCATAGGCTTTCTTTCCTCAGGAAGATTAGGATAGAATTAAGCCAACCAGGCCCAAAAATTGGGCACTGGAATTCTGCACCGTATATTGGTTATGTGTTATTCTTGCCATCATTTTGAGCAAGCAAATATAATTCTGCTTCTCTGTTCACCCAAAAGAACTAGATCTTCGTCCCAAGTTTGGCAGATGGTGCAAGTCCATGCTACATGGCTTCTCAGACTTCTAGAGGGGCTGCTGGCAGGGTCTGACAGATGACACAGATTTAGCAGTTCCTCTGTTCACATCCTTCTTCCTGTTATGTAATGATTTCATGACCAGAGCATGGTCTTAGTGCAGAACCAAAGGAAGGTCTTGATTTTCAGTCCATGCTCCAAAACTGTTCATGTGTAGTAACCAACGTCTGTTGAATTCGGTATGTGTAAATAGACCTTGAACTGGAGTATGAAGAGCAGATCTTTTCAAATGAGGACCCCAATCCATGGGGTGGATGTGTCATGGGTCCCCTTTGCTCTGCCCTTCTGGACTAAAAAATCTCCAATTAAACTCTGCTCAAAGAAGTAACCTTAAAAGAAGGGTAGATGATGCCCAAGCTCCATAAGTTCCATAATGTCTGTAGTATGTCCCCTTGGCTTGTCTGGTACTCTGCTGAGAAACACAGCTCTGCTGTGGTTTACTCTGCTTCGGATGCTGGTTTTGTCTTCAACCACTGAACAGGGAAATTAGACAGTCAGAACGATAGCATCCAAGTTGCCTCCTAGTTCTAGTCTTAGTCTCTTTGTGCCTTAGTTTACAACTCTCTCTCCATTTCTGATAACTCCATCACTGTGAGGACAAATCCATAAATACTTGATTGACTCTGAAGTTTTGACGGCGTTTACCTGAGGAATACCCTGTCAGTTAGGGAGATATAATAATATTAATGATGTTTTTTTGGCAAGGGGCCCAAATGAAGAAACACTATACTGTGCAGGGGAAGTTTGGATTTTCCTGTCATACCTTGCTGAATCTCCAGGTGCTCCTAAGCCTGACAAGACAGATAGTGCAGACAGCTGGGGCCAAGGTGTCTCATCAGCACGGTGTGAGAGTTGCTACGCTGGAGCTGGCAGGAGCAGGATGCAGCAGGAGCCCTTTGTGAAAGAATGAGAATGAGGAGATAGCAGAAGAAGTCATTCTAGGAAGGGTGCAAGGGGCTTTCCCAGAGAGCCTATTTCTTTGGAAGTAGGAAATTCATGAACAGGGAAAAGAGCAGCAGTCTTTTTGCAGTACCAGTCTGCCATGACTCTTTAATCCTCTGCTCACTAAAATTGTTTCATTATTTGTTCCTCAAGAATGTGGGAGGCTTCTTTCTTCAGTTTGCTTTTGCAGAGCATTGAATCAACCAAATGTAATTTGCCTGTGTTGAAATACGGAAACATTTCATGGTTTCTGGGTATCAAGAAGTGCCTTACTAAAGCAGTTCACTTCCTGCATTTCCTTTGCAGGGAAGTGTTTGGGGGTTCGGTTTTGGTTGGTTGGTTAGTTGGTTGGTTGGAACCAGCCAGTTCTCATTCATCTCCACTGAAAACTCTCTCTTTTGGAAGGCACATCTCCAGAATTTTACAGATGTTTACGTCTAAGCTGCCCCTCAATGGACAAGTAGTACAGCTGAGGCCCGAGGCAGTAATTACGTTTGGGTTGTTGAAGGATGTTTGGTTTCTTAAAAGAGGAAAAGTGAAGAATTTATCTCAATTTCTCAGGGTATATTAACTTCTGAAATGTCTAAAGGAGAACTGGACTGTCAGCTGTCACTATAAATTACATGGAAGTTAATCCTGTAGAAGAGACTGAAGCCTGTTGAAGCCTGTATGAGAGTGACACTGATTGAATTTGGACTCTGGGTTATTATTCCACTTGTAAACCTTTAATGCTAAGTGAGTTTCTGGTATCTTTGTGTCCTGTTCCTGGCTAGGACAGGGTTAATTAATTAAGAATAATTTGCAGAAGCCAGCAGGGGCCCTGGCTAGGACCCAGAGGTTGTTGTCTGCCTCCTCAGGGCATTGCCAAGGCTGGGGAGAAGGGAGTCTCCTCTGGGGAGGAGGGACCAGGTAATGTGGTCTTGTCTGTTGTCAGGTGCTTTCTGTGCAAATCATTCACTTTTTGTACCCTTTGTCTTCAGTATTGTTGTCGTTACTGTTCATTTCCATATCTCATTGGTGTTTCCAATAAATTGTTCTCATCTCAATCCATGACCTTTACCTTTTGTGCTTCCAGCTCTCCTCTCCATCCCCAACAGGGGGAAGGACAGAGAGAGGAGCAGTGAGTGAATGGCGAGTGGTTTGATGTGTTTCAGTGGGAACAATAAATTGGGAACACCAAATTGGGGAATACAATTCCTAAACACAGCAATGTGCAAAGGGGTGTTGCTGAATTGGTAAAATGAGTGGTGATCAGACGTGACACAGTATCACACTGCTGCCTCCTCCTTGGCTTTGTGCACTAAAGTGCTGCCAAGTGTTTTTGGAACTTAGCCAGCTTGTTTATTCAATCTAGCAGTGAAATCTATGTTCTTTGCAGCTGTTGAAAGAAACAACTTAATGAGACTTGCTCAGACCATACCATTTACACCAGTCCAGCTCTTTGGTGAGTACCAGCTTCTTTTTTATATGTTTTCCTTTATAACTAGTTGGTGCATTATCTTTTAAAGACGGTGTTTGAGAAATTTTCTTGGATTTATTTCAATAATTCTTATATTCTGAAAGAGATGAAACAAGATAGAATTGTAGTCGTGCAGTAGTTTAGAGACTTTTGGAGGTCCCATAACTTCTCCAACTCCCTCTGTAGTCAATTCAGATCAGATTACTGAAGCCTTGCCCAATTGCGTTTTGATTATATCTATAAATGGAGATTCCTCATTTTCATTGAGCAACCTCTTCCAGTGTTTTATTGACCTTGTGAATCTAGTGCTTTTCCCTGTATTTGTTGGGCTTTCCCTTGCTGTAGCTTGTATCTGTTAGCATTCCTGTGACTGCTGTCAACCTCAGAGATGACTCTAACTCCATCTTTTATGTATGTATCATTAGGATAGCTGAAGACAGCCAAAAGTTTCCCCTTAACCTTGATAATTTCATTCTCTCTGTTTCTCTCTCAGACACAGACCCAAACACAGACAAACAGACACACACATAAATCTATGTATAGGAAATACCATCAAGAAGGAAACCAGATAGTGATTTAAATGCCACTATTCCTGTACCTGGCATGGAAGACCTTCAGTGTCTTTACTGTCAAGGAAAAAGTTCTGTAACTGAAGAGCGGTAAAGAATAATGCATTAATTGTTGGGAAGGGTTCTGAAATTAGAGCGCAGTATTGGCTTACAGCAGCAGAAGCTCTGCCTCTAGACACTCAGTATCTAGGTGATGCCTTCTCAATGGATAGAATATTTTGTTTCACAGCAACTAATTGCTGATACTTGCAGCATCATAGGATTGCTTGTGACCTGACTGCTGTAGACAACTAATATAGCTATGGCCATATTGAGCATTCTAAACTTCAAAGCTCCTAGGAGATACCTTTCTAGGAATGAAACTGTCAAAAGCTAATAAAATGAAGGTTTATTGTAAGATGAAAAAATGTGTCTAGTTATACTATCTTTATTCAAGTGTCTGTCTTTTATGTAAGACACTGACTTTACCAGTTGCTTTATTTTAAATTAAAATGTGCATAAATTGCTGCATTCAACAGCATCTGCATTTGTGCTAATTGGTAAAAGGCAAACTCAAGAGTGGGAAGGAAATGTCCTAGTCTGAATTCAGTTTGTGATTGCTTATGACAGTCTTTGCCACTGTGGCAATTTAGTTACCTTACCACACTTGCCAGGGAAGACCTGTTTCTTTATGAATTAATGTTACAAATAATGTGAGTTGAAGGAAGGAAAGCCAGATTATAAAAATCAGTCCACTTTTCTGTTAGTTTACAAATGGTGGAAATAGAAAATTTTTTTTTCTTCTGTGAGAGAGGAATGCTACTACAACTCTACAGGGACATACAGAGTGCAACTGAGTTAAAGCTCACTGGATTCTGCTCACAGGATAAATGCTACTAGCAGGAGCAGAACGCCTTAAGCATTTCATTATTGCAAATAACATTGGAATTTCTAGAAAAAAATTCAAATATTAGTTTAAAATACCAAAACGTTAAGCTTCCTGACAATTTGCTTTAGCTTGTTCTCCTAGAAATGCCCTTTTCAATCTAATTTCCTTGACTCATCACATCACGGCCAAGTCACCACTTTTGAAACAACTCAGCTCTCTGTCTGCAGCAAAAGGTGGCACTCTTGACTACAGTCAATTTTGTATCAACTACAAAATTAAATCCCTTTAATCTTATGGTCGATAAGTATTACAAACTGTTTCCTTGATGTCATGATTTTTCCCCTACATTTATTTTGAACTATTATTTTTAAACTAAGATTTGAATTCATATGTTCTGCTCCTGCAGGCTTATTTGGGTGTTTGTTATTTTTTGAGATTTACTTTGTGAAACACAAAGTTAAAACAAAAATACTGTGAGTGTTCTATAGATTATGATTAACTTAAGTCTTACCAAAAATTCCCCTTCCACATAAGAAGGAGGGAATAAAGAGATGGAGTTACACTCAGGATATTTAGAATTCATACACTAGAGATAAAAATGGTAACCCTTTAAAAAGATACACTTTTAAATGAGTGCTGTAGACTGGAATATCAGTGAGCTTTTTTTGTATGGAAGTACCCAGGAGGTCTTAAATTCATCTTTGTTTAGAGGCTTAATACAGGCTCTTTGGACTGCTTATTATATAGTAGAAGAATGAACGTACCAAGTAGTGTAATTTTCAGCTGGGGAAGTTTTCAGATGGATGAAGTTATGATAAAAAGGCTCTCTTCTAAAAAAAATGTGGCTCAGAAAGATGCATAAGGCAGTATATTATTTAAAGACACCAAGTGAAAATGCTGTTCTCTCCTGTTTCTGCAAATATGACTTCTGCTAAAAAAATTTCCTTTTGTTTAAGCTGGAGAGGAAGTGACAGTCTATCAGCTAGAAGAAAGTTCACCTCTGACTCTTGATAAAAGCATGTCTTCCTGGTCCCAGAGTGGCACAACCGCAATGATCCAAGTCTTGTCACGGGAGGAGATGGATGGGGGTCTGCGGAGGGCCATGAAGGTCATTTGTACTTGGTCTGAGAGCGATGTATTAAAGTTGGGACAAGTATTTATTGTGAAGTCTTTTCTGCCAGAGGTGGTTCAAACTTGGCAAAAGATCTTTCACCATGGCACAGTGTTACATCTCTGCCTGAGGGTGAGTACAGACCTGAAGACACACTGATTGGTCTGGCCTGATGTTATACTGCTTACTGGTTCATGTCTTCAACGAGGCTGACATGTGGTTTGATGTTACCTTTTGGTAAGAAAAAGTTTTGAGGAAGATGTAATCCCCCATTTGTAAAAAAATAGATAATCAGGGAGTGTGTGCACTTTTGCTTGGTTTTTTAACAAATTTGTTACACCTTTTTCTTGAGAATGAAGTTGTGTTTATAACATAATCTTTTTTTCAGGAGATTCAACAGCAAAGGGTTGCCCAGAAGTTAATCTATACCTTCAACCAAGTGAAGCCTCATACTATTCCCTATACTCCAAGGTAAATTCAGTGTTTTTAGGTACTAGGTGAACGAGGTTTCTCTTTTCAGCCTCCTTTTCCATCATGGGTTGTAATGATAATGCAATTGTAATGATAATGTCTAAGGATAATGAACTTCCAGGAGGAAAGGTAAGCAGCTTTGAAGTTTGCCTTTATAGCTACATGTGGTGGGAAAGTAAACACTCTATTCCTTAGACTTAAGCAAGAATTAACTTTTATATAGTTAATATAAAACAGTTTTTTGTAGCGTATTTACAGTGGGCTAGAGTAAATCAGATTATGTTGTTTGTTCATAAACTATACTTTCTGATCAGGTGCTTTGTTTTGGGTGTTATCAGACCAAGAAAGCCTTTGTTCCCTCTACAATTGGTACCTACTGTCATTCAAAATGCTCCAGCTAAAGAAGACGTGTCCTTCTTTTTGACATCTTGCCTTTTGCTGACTGTGAGGACGTTTATGACCTTGCCAGCTCCTGATAGACAGAATTTATATCTGCAGGTTCCTGGAAGTTTTTCTCATCTACTGCCATTCAGCAAACCAGTGGCTGACCATTGAGAAGTACATGACTGGTGAATTTCGGAAATACAACAACAACAATGGAGATGAGATCACTCCCATCAGCTTGCTGGAAGAGCTGATGCTGGCTTTCTCTCACTGGACCTACGTCTACACACGTGGGGAGCTCCTGGTCCTGGATTTGCAAGGTGACTGCTAGCATAGGATTTGCTGTTTGAAACCAGATGAAAAGCAAGTATCTCAAAAGAGAATTTAGTGCTGAGGAAATGGCCAAATGATCACGTACATAAGAAAATGCAAAGCTCAGGAAACCTCTGGATATCTGTTATGTGATGCCGACAAACAATAATCCACAGAAACTGTCAAGGTTAATGTAAGTGTAATGGGAAGATAGTATTGCTTCAAATGCCTCCAGGCTGAAGGACCAAAAGAGCCATTAGATAAACTTCAAACATTTCATCCAGCTCCAAAAAAGCCACTCCCTGGTTAAAGTATTTTTATTTTTTATAAGATATATAAATAGTACAAAAATTCAAGTGTACTCATGTATACATGCACATTTAATGTGTATGTAAATCTGTCAAAAGAGTGTGAACTGCTATCTGCATTTTTTTATTGTTCATATTAATAAATCTGTATGCAGTTTAAATAAGTAAGCCTGAATGCTGTTCACAAACTCTGGTGGCTCTTTTGAAGAGCACATGATTGTTTTACTGTACATACATAAGTGGAAAGATGGCATATTTTGAGGAGATAAAACAGTTGACAATGTTCAGATGAACATCACCCATCAAACAGTATAAACACTCTTGTTTTTCATTTCTGTGAAGGAAAAGGTCTATGAGTAGCCAGAGACTTAACATTACAATTTACAGCATCCAGAAGTTGTAAATTAGAAAAACACATACTTGCTATGCAAAATAAGCATATAATTCCATCCTTGCCTTGACTGGCTTTAGCTGCACATAAAAAAAAGTACAGAAAGAATAAGTGTGTCTTTGCCATAGCCTGCTAGAATTTTTATGACATTTGCTTGGGTTTACCACATAACTCTCACAGTTTGAGAGCAACCGTGTTGGCTCAAAAATGGAGAATATAATATCTATATAAATTTCAGTTTTCATCTCAAACAAACTGAGATCAGCTCTAGTTTTGGCCTTGTGTTTATCTTTAATTCTCTATTCTGGAACTGAGGAAAAGTGCAAAGACTGCTCCCCTTGGAGTTCTACTAAGATGAATCTACATCACAATTTACTATCAAGGCCATCTCCACATACACATATACACCACATTTTGCCTAATTTACATCAACTGAAATGGCCTACATTGTCCCTTTCAATGTAGAATGTTGCAATTTGAGGGTATTTCAGTCACATTATGCTGTTTCCAGATTCTTTATTTTTGTTGCAGAACATAATTTTTAACATAATGCAGAACAAATTTACCACGTTGAAATAAAAAATAATTGCATGTCACATGGTCATATGACCATAGATTTTTTCATTAGTGTAGAAGTACAGCAACTTCATCAGAGATAAGAAAAGGTGTTTTTTGTAAAGTTAGTATATTTTAATCAGTTTGGTTAAAACTGCAACATAGGTATCAGTATTCAGATATCATAATATAATTATTTCTTTAGTATGCTTCCTTGGCCACCCAAATGGAAAAAGGGATAACAGACCCAAATATTTGCACATCAAGAAGTTTTGGCTTCTTGTGTTTGCTACCTTGAAGAGAATGTGTGTCTGAAAGTAGGTCTATTGATATTGGTAAGATCCATATCTGATTAGTACCTTTACTCCAAGTACGATAACAACCTTTTTTTTTGGTCATGTTTTGCTTAATTAGTTGAGATCTAATATAATATTTATTGCATTTGTATACACCTTCCTTATTTATAAGCCACCAGGCTTATAAATAAGCCTCAAAGCCACTGAAGTCGGAACTGTAATAAGAACTTTATTGCCAATATTTAACAGATTTTTATACTCATAGTATTTTCATTTCAGCTCATGACCACTTTTAACTATGACACTTTATGATGTACCAAGAAAATGGTTCATTACATTTTTTGTTAGGTGCCAGATTATGAAATAATGGCTATCTTCCTTTGTAACACACACAATGCTTATTTGTTGTAGGTGTTGGGGAAAACCTTACAGATCCATCTGTGATTAAACCTGAAGACAAAAAGTAGGTTTCTTTCTGTTGAAATTATCATTCATTTCAGGCATTCTGTCCACAGTCTGTATAGTTAGGATGGTTTTTAAGTTTGCGGGGGAGGTTGAATTATTTTTTCACGTGGTGTTTGGGCCATTTGATGAAGGGAAGTCTCATGTTTTGAAGGAAGGAAGATACAAGTGTGAATAGTCTAATGTAATACAAAGCACAATTAACTACAGAAAAAACAGATGACTTGCCAACAGCTTGGAACAAGTTTATTTTGTAAGCAAGTTCTTAGTTCTAGGACCATTATTAATATTTCAAAAAGGTAAGTAATAAATAACTGCATGAATGTTTAATTATGACTTTAGATGTGTTGGCTGTATAGTATTTATTTTGGAAACAACAAAGTTATAGGAGCAAAGTGAGCTGAGCACTTCACAGTGACAAAATCTTTGCCCTAAGTAGGCCACAGGTTAATCACAGAAGCAAATAGATAGCTCAAGTTAGAGATGCAGAGATGTCAGTCATGTACTTGTTCACTAGATTTTAGCAAATACTTTTAAGGTACAGTTTTATATTAGTGGTAGCATAAATTATAAGAGTTATTGCTGTAAACAGTACTGACCGAAGTAGATCACATGGCAACTCAGCATACTCTCTTTAAATAGGGATAATATTTATCTACATTATTTTGCATTTTATTTTTACTAGTGTCCTTCTGTATTGTTTTTGCTATTAAATAATTTTGTTATGATTAATAAAATTTAAACATACAGATCTTATTTTCAGAACTTTTTTTGTTTGTTGTCTGCAAAGTAGTTAGTCCTAGTTAGAGAGCAAGCGTTGATTAATTAATCAAACCCAGCTTGATTTTCTTATATTCAGGGGAATCTTCAGAATGGTATCTTGTGAAATATAAGGTTTGATTTAGGATTCTAAAGGAATAAGGCAGTGAAACTGTGGTGTTTTCTGGAAGCAGATACCCAATTCAGAGAAACGCTTTCTAAAAGAGTAGTAACAATAACAATGTAAAAGCACTGTCTTTGCTCTAACCTTCATTTGCTTGCAGGAGAAACATTTCTGACAGAGGCAAGATGTGTTTTAAGCTTTCTTTTGTAGTAAGGTACTTAGATAAGATCAAAACCTGTCTCAAAATATACTTTGAGCTCATGTTCTCTTGGAAACCTAGGAAAAAATAGATGGCACCTGACTGATAGGGCGGATTGAAATTTTAGCATGACTTACAGTTAAATTATTTATATTTTACTTCTTTAACTCCATCAATTTAGTGGCTCATGTCATTATCATGTCATGTATCATGTAAGTCTTTTATTTCATGCATCCTTCATTCTGTGTTGCAAAGGACTTTGCAATGGCATAGAGTGACCTCTAGCTCTGTGATAGTGCTTTATGTCTTGGTTTTATATCAATATGAAGACAAATATAATAGATCTGTTCGGAAAGTGCCTAATGCTGTGACTTCTCAGACAGATCTTGAGATGATGCAAATCAGTGTAAGGTCTGGCCACTTGCACTGCACAGAATGTATGAAATGATAAAATACAGGTATGATGTTCATGAAAATATTTCCTTTAAAACAGACCTAATCAGGGCACAGGAACAAGGTTTTAACACAGTCCTTGCAGACTTCCATACTGGCCAAACAGTGACAAGAATTGACTCAAAAGTACCTCTTTGAGTGCCTCTGAAAGAATGCCTATGGATCCTTTTTTTAACATGTACTACTTGGCAAGTCCACAACAAAGTTAATACTGTAACGTTTTCACAGATATTAGGTCTAGATTCAGAGATGAGGAAAAGGGTGTTCTGAATTTCAAACTGAAAAGAAGTGATACATCCCCAGAGCATCAATAGTTTGTTTTCAATCACTGTTTTCAATAGTTTGATATTACCACTGCCTGAAAGATTTTTCTTGGTTTTTTGAATTGAAATGTTTCTTTCTGGTTCTGCCTACTGACAATGTAGAGAAGAAGAATTCAACAGTCTTCTCCTTCATTTTTTTTTTTTTTTCATTGTGGACTACACCTAATCTTTACATGTTATGGTTTCTAGGCTGCTGGTAAATTTCCAATTTATCCCCACATTTCCTGAAATAGTTTTCCAAATTTAAATGCACTATTCCTCTTGAAACATTGCTAGTAGTGAGTAGAGAGGAAAGGTTACTTCATATATGTTACAGAGAGTAAAATTTTTTATCAGAACAGCTTGAGAAACTGTCATTCTGTCTTATATTATTTGCTTCACCTGGGATGGAGTAATGGTTAGATTAAGAGGAAGTATCAGAGCAGTTGTGTGGCCTTGAAATTAACAAAGTCTTCCTAATTTCCTATACCTGCTCAAGGAAATACTTAAGTACATTCAATTTCTATGGCATTTCATTGGATTCCAGCAAAGGACAGAAACGGCTATATCGCCCTAATATATCATGTTAAAGTGTATATAGGGCACTTGATTTATAATTAACTTCTTGCCTTGTTTGATGTATTAATTTACATTAAAAGATGATTAGATGAACCCTTCACAGGATCCAGGAGACAAATAATCTCCAGTGTCTGCAAGAAATTAGAAAGATACTAAGCTTGGTCTAATAGTTTTGGCTAATCATTGCTGTTGTCCTGTGTGAAAGGGAAGTTTCATGTTTGAACATTGTTTTTTTTAGAGAGAATATATTTTTGTTAGTGCAAATTACAGATAGATTTGAGAGAACTGAAATATTTTTCTATAGCTTCTTAAAGCTGTAATTTATTTCAGATTTTAAAATGTGCTGTTTCTACTGTGAATATCACTTAAATAAAATACTAGCATTTGTAAAGTTCTTTGGAAGTGTTTCTTGTGTGCTGCTTCTGAGCTGTGTCTAGACCATCAGTTAAATTCTTGAGAATAATGGTGCAGCCATACTAAAATTAATGAGCACTGATCTTTCAGGCCACCTTTAGAATCTGTTGTAATTATGTTGTGCTTCTAATACATGCGTGGACATAGCTGGCTTCTTTTTGTGGTTGTGGCAGTTTCATTCAGAATATGCAATAACTTCCCCAAATGGATCCCCCAGCAGCATTGCTGAATCAGTCAGAGAACAGACACACAGAAATGAGCACAGGAAGAAGACAATAAATTTTAAAATTTTGCTTGTCAGCAGCATACTCTGGGTTTTGGGTTTTGAATTTCTGTTTTCATTTTTCTGTGCTGCATTTTGTTCTACCTAGGGTTCTGCTAGCATTTGTCCTTCTGCTTTTAATTGAAGAGGAAATAGTCCTTGTTAGCTCTGTTTTGTTCTCACATGCCCACCATCAAAACTGGAGCCAGACTACTTGCTTGATGGGAATGGCTGCAGCAGAATCACACAGATTATGGCATATGTCATCAAAATGTTGCTGTGCCAAGGTTTCCTTTGAGCATTTTAGTGGGAGCTGCTAGATCTATCCTGTCTCCCTTTAGAGAACAAGAAAAGTAGCATGTGGTATGTGTAGGCTAATAAATTACTGGAACTGACAGTTTTCTTCTCCCTATCTAAGAAACTTCTAATGTGTATTAACCTTTGATTGTCTTGATAAGAAGGGCTACCTGATTTTCAAAAATAAAAAATGTCATCATCTCCCTCCCCTATTATTGCTTTATTTTGGATTCATTGACTTTTTAAGAGTATTTCTTTTAGGTCTGGAAAGATGGTATTTGGACCAGCAAACCTAGGAGAAGATGCAATAAGAAACTTCATTGCAAAGCATCGTTGTAATTCTTGCTGCAGAAAGCTGAAACTTCCTGGTATGCAAAGTAAAGATTAATTTTTAATCTATATATAACTTTATAATTTCAACAAAGTAAAGGCCTAGGTGAGCTGTAAAGACAATAAATGAAATACTATTGAGTTAGAGATTCTGGTAGGCATAGTCTTTCTGTGCCAAGGCAGATATGAAAAACTGCTCTTTTGCCTACCATCCATGTGAGGGTGGATGCTCATCACCCTGATGTTGGCATTCAGTGTGAAAACTGTCTTCCCATTGAATTGTTCCCCTTTCTTTGCTAAATGGTAGCTCATTTTTCCAGGCTCATTGCTACAGATAACATCTGAAATAGTTTTTAGAACAAGAAAGAGTAACAATAGGAAATTTACAGTGCATTAGCTGGGGAAAAACTCACTGGAGTTTTCCAGGCTCTGCTGCAGCTCTTATTTATGCCTAGCTGGATTGCCTGTTGTTCACATTATATTTGGTAGGATGTGCTTCTGTTTGATGTGTGGCAGGTTTTAAAGAGTGAAAAGCAAAATAGATTGCTTTTTGGATGGCTTTTCAGCCACCAATTTCTTTTCTGTACAGAAAGCTCCTTCCCTTCATTGCCTACACAGAGTAATAATTGCTGTTTGATTTTGAAACAGAAACTGCAGTGTTGTTGGGTTTGATTACTTTTGTCTGTGGCAGTTGGAGATAATAGGGGGGAAAAACAGCTGAATGGATACAGTCAGGAAGGGCTCATTCATATGGGCTCACACCACTGAGTCCCCTATGGCTCTCAACAACCTGTTTCAGATTTGCCTTGCTCCATATTTGCTTCCTCCTGGAATCATCAAACAAACCGCCATCAGTTAGCGGGTTGAACACCGCTTGAGATGTATGTGCTTTTCAAATATTTACTTGGCTGCATTGTTGAATTTGTTTTCTTGCCATAGATTTGAGAAGAACCGACTGCACATTGGAAAAAGTTGGTCCAGCCTTCGAAATAGAAATGAAAACAAGCACCAGAGAAGATGATGATGCAGATGAGCCTTTGGAGGGTGACACAGAGCTGTGAAGCAGAGTCCATGTGTTTGCATGCTTGAAAACCTGCCTCTTATCACTGCCAAGGGTCTGTCCAAAATCACAAAATACAGGTGACTGAGTGCAGCATCTGTCTGCCCTTGCCAAGACCCTATAGACAAGGAATGAAAAAAATTAGCTTTATTTACTCACCTTCCAGCTCTTGTGCTGGTCTTTCTTGTACAGAACAATGAATTGCCAGGAGCAGGTCACCCCTTAGCTGGATGAACTAAACTGTTCATGTTTGAAACTAACTGTTCCATCAGTGCATTTTTTTTCATGTGGATCATGGTTCCAAACTGTGCTTTCCTAGGAAAATGACTGTAACAAGTTTATTTCCAAGTCGTAGTAATTTTTGTTTCTCTTTCTGTTCTTCAGTAAGTAAATTAATGTATACACATGGAAATCGTTCATTTTCAGTCAGAGCCCACTCAGCCCTGTGCTCACTATTTCTTGGGCATAGAAAGCTCTCCAGGAAATTGCAGAAATACTACTTTCTCTTTATTATTGATTTTGGTGCAGAAACAAACCAAAAAAGTATGGGTAATTAATTTGTGATTTAAACAATAGCCATGACAGTAAGACTGAAAAATTTTGTAGGAACTTCGTCTTGAATTCTTTCCACATACCAAGAACAAGTTGTAAATTGGCAGATTATTGGACCCACAAGCATTGATTTTTCTAATTTTGAGTTGATGAAGTTGATTATTCTGTGGTCTTTAATGCAAAGAACAATCTTGAATGTCATTTGACTTTTAGGACTTGACTTTACAGTATTTTAACTTCTGAATGCTTCAAAGTTGCAATTGGAAGAAAGATTTTAGAAGTTGCAAAGAATAGTGTGTTCCATTTGGTATTTAACTTGTCAATGTCAGGCTGAACGTAGGACTGCTGTCTAACAGTGCAATTATATTTCGCAGCATCCATGTTTGTTTCTGTTGACGTCCTCTGATTACAGCTGAAGTACAGAGAACAGAAAAATCAATTTGTGCAATATGATTTCTGTCAAGACTGAAAACAAATTCAGCAGAAATATTTCTAATACAACTGGTGTTGTAATACAGATCACACTTAGCATTTAAACATCTTTGTACTTTGCTGTTAAGTAAAAAATCCTGATGATCAAATGTCAGTCGTTAGAAAACTTTATACTTGAATAGAAAACAAATTTGTATTTCCCCTACAACTGACAGTAAATTTTAATGTGTAAGGGGGCTTTTTATTATGATCAGTGATTAATTTGGTATGTTTAGTAAGTGTTTACATATACATAAGATCTGGAAGTTGTATGGTCCCAGTGTTTATAATGATTTACATGTTGCCAGTTTTTGTATTGATTATGATACTGATGTCGAAGTAATCAGCATTATAAACAGTTGTTGAAGTAATCATCTATACAATGTTTAGCTGAGACACTTTCAGTTTCTGAGAGTGTTAGAGTGTTCAGAAGAGGTTCCTATTGGGTTTTTTCTTTTTTAAAACATAATTTTGATAGAAACTGCCCATAGTTTTCCTAATTAGATTATANTTTTTTTTTTTTTGGAAACAAGTCAATATATCACAAAACTTAGATTGTCTGTGAAAAAGGTAATTTAATCGCATCTCATCTCTGCAGCCTGAGGGTGAATTTTGGTCCATTTGCCTGTAAAGAAGTTATTCTGCTTCCTGTGGTTGTAATTTTAAAATCTGACTTTAGGGAGATATGTGTTTATGTGAATACATATATACTTTAAAGAAAGACCTTTCCCTAAAGGATCTCTTACTATTAGTATGCCTTTAAATTCAGTTAAGACCTCCCAGACACATAAATATGTCTTTAAAATCAAAGACAATATAACTCTTGCCCTGATAGTGTTGTTTTCCTCAAATGGTGTCATACATTCAGAACGTCTTTGTGCTATTTAAAAAAAAAAAATCTCTACAGCAGGCTGGGCCTAAGCACCTTTCATTTCCTTACAAGCTTTGAAGGTATGCACTGATCATGATGATCATTCAGATGATCTTTTCTTGCCTGCAAGAGTGGATGGCTCCTGCATTCATACCAATTCTTGTGAGAATTCTCACCATGTACAGCTAGGTTAGTGTAGATTAATCTCATTCCTTCTTGTCAGTGTCTGTCAAGGTACATACTACTTTCCACTGAAATTGGGGATCCTTGCAAGATACTAACCAGTGTTAAAATGTAGTTTATTTCATTTTGTAGCTATTTAATTTCATTCAGCATGACATATTAAGTGGATGAAACAAGAAAAGGAGGCATTTCAAATTGTTCCATTGTATATTTTTTTATCCTTGCACTAATTTTCCAATGCATGGAGACACTAAGATGAAAAAGTCCAGTAATTCTTCTGGCTGATAAATTATGCCTCACCTTTCTTTTTGCATTTTTTGGGAGGGCTGATTCACATTTCACTAAACTGTAAGTTTAAGTATTTGGTTAACGACCTTCCTCCCCTCCCTTTTCACAGCTCAGAAATAAATCATAATGAAAATAACTTGAAAAAAAAAATTCTGGTGAGTTATTGATGTCTGTCTTTCTACAGATTCTGCAAATTCTTTAAACTGTGTTTTGATTTCTATATACTGACCTTGGATTGAATCACATGCCCACTGGACACGTGAAAAACACCTTAACCTTTAATGGGGACAGCAGTAAGCCCCACTCACACTAAAATTGTGGAGCATGTGAAATGAAAGATATGGAAGTCAGGTTCTTTCTCCAACTGCTTCACAACTAGTGTGGAAGAGGAAATCTTGTGTGTCAAATCCAGCCACAGGGTTTTGTGACTATTAGCTTCAGTATTTATTTATGCTGAAAAGCACATATGGGGATTTCTTTTGTATTTCTGGTGGGTTCAGGAAAAAAAAAACAACCAAAAAACTGTTTACTTTGTTCAAATAAGTCAGACAGTAAAATTTTGAAAGAACAAAACAAAACAAAAAACCCACCAGAGTATTTATGAGCTCACATTTTAATATGAACTTAAAAGAGGCTTACTTAGGAATTCAGTTGGGATTATCCACAGCAAATTTTTTTTGGCATCTGCTTCATTGGAGATGTAGTTTGAACATATGAAAAATAATCAGAAAATGAAAACCTCATATTCAGTAAGGCTTATTTTTTCTTTTATTCATAGTGTGGTGTATTTGGGGTTATTCATTTATTGTTAGTACAATAAAATCAAAAGGGATATTGCACGTGTTTTCTAGAAATGGATTTGTATTTGTTGTAGTTTTGTCAATCTATTTCATACTAATTCAAAAGAATAAAAAAACACTTTCACAATGTTACTGTTCTTGATAGGTATAAAATGAAATAACATGTTTCTGAGCACTAAAAGAAACAGGTGAAAGTAACACAGAGAGAATAATGCAGTTATTTTTATTTTTAATCTCAAAGTAATAAACATCTGTTCTATATTTATCATGTGGTTTCCAGCTCCTCTTGCGTTTTATTTCTGTAGTATCGTTAGCTTATATTCTTGTAGTCAATATACTTACAGCAAGAATACTTCTACACCTGTCTTATAAGAAAAAATTTAATTTTACAGAAGAAGAAAGTAGATATTTTAATTTACTTATTAGCTGTTCAATAAAATCTGGATTTTTTTTTTTAGTTGAAATGTGTGCTCAATTCTTAGAAAAACTGATACTTAGTAAATCCAATAATTGCTGCAGGTTTTAGAAAAATAGCCATAATTTCTTTAATATGACACTCTTGTTTTTTACTATAATTTTAGTTATTTGACGTGAAAACCTGTATAGCCACTAGAGTGAACAAGGAGCTGACATACATGAGTAGCACTCCATTTACTTAATTGTCAAATCTGCTACCTTTTATATCTATTTTTCATTCTTAGGATGCTGATACCAGTTACTTTTTGCTGAAAAATTGTTCCCAGAGATAAAGAAAAACCTGTCTGGATTGATCTGGGTCTTCTCATGAATTGTGGGCACACCAGAGTCGTCAGCACTTACCTCATCACTACATCATTTGCAAGATCTGTTATGTTTTCAGATTTTCTTTACTGTCTTTGTCATATATTGACTTATTCTGGAAGTGAGTGTTATCTCCCAATTTATGGTAACTATTTCTGGGGGAGAAAAATTTTGAACTAAAACTAAGCAAAAACTCTTTTTCTCTTTGACATTGAAGAGCATGTAAACAGCTGTCATGCTTTGTCCATTTGCCTCCCTGGCATAGGCTCTCTTTGCAGAACAGAAAACAGACCAGTGTCTTAAAATACCACAGGTCCATTTAAATGTTAATATTCAGTTGTGATAGAGCATTTAAAGTTCAAGAAGAAAAATCAGAGAAAACTTCTGCAGGAAAGAAGTGACTTTGTTGCCTAAAGGAAGTCTGGCTGTGTTCTTCATGCCAAAGATTTAGGTAAATGGCTAAAACCTTCCATTTCTCATGTTGTCATTGGAAAGAATATGATCTAGGTTTGACACTTTGCAGGTAGCCCAACCCGTGCATGGCTGGCAGAATGGAGGAGGCGATGAGAGGAGGGGAGAAAGAGACAAGGAAGAGAGACAAGAGACAGAGAGCAGTCTCTGACTACTGAGCCTTTCTCCTGCTTTTTTTCCTGACCAAACCCTTGTCCCACAGAGATACTGCCAAGGTCCTCCTGTTTCTGTGGTCTGTAGCATGAGGCAGTAAGATGTACTAAAACACGTTTACACAGATGCTCAGGTGGCCTGGTTTCAACAGCTGTCTCACCTGATGATGAAAAAAGAGATGCTTCTCCTCAAGTGATCCCTGCTAGGAAGTTTGAAGTGTAATGTGATCTCAGAAAATGTCTGAGCAGGAAACAGTCAGGTCAGCAGCTCATCAAGGAGAGCGGTGGAGGTCTATGGTGGTCAGCTAGGAATGGCCACACATTCCCTCTCTCCTGCTAAATGGATGTAAGGTTGGCCTCAAATGACTGTAAGGAAATGTGGTCTGCATTAACTGCAAGTGACCTCTGCATATTAAAGGAGCCCAGGCTGACCCCCAATGATCATTTGGTGTAGTTAATTGGAATTAAGGTTGGTATCAGATGACACGTCTGTGAGTTAATTTATTTTGCACAGGACTTCAGAAAACTTGTTGAATGAAAATGAGGCCCAGAATGACCCTGGGCAATTTACTGGGTGTGAAGCTGACCCCAAGCATTGACCTTAGATGACCCCAAGCAGATCATTGGCTATCATGTTGTCCCAAGGTGACCACTTTTATCTAATTTGCTAGCATGCCGACTTCAGATGAGCCTTGGGGCTCAAAAATGAAACCAATTGGACCTGGTGTGACTCCCGTAAGTTCTTTAAACTCATGATTACTTGAACTGGCCTGTGCCACAACCATGAGAGTTGACCTCAGCTGGCCCTGCAGTGAGAGCGGCATCTCACGTTGGACTCAGATGACCTCAGACAGGAGTCAAGGACTGCGATTGACCTCTTGGCACCCAGTGAGGGGGAGGTTGATGTCAACTGACAAACCAAACAATTAATTGGATCTCAGGTTTACCTTAAATGACTTCTGGGCACTGAACAAAGGCTCACTGACCTTACATGAACCCTAACAGCCTCTGGCTGACCTCAAATGAATTGTGACTGCTTAATTGGATACCAGAGAGACTTTAAATATTTGCACCTCCTCCAAACGAGAAGAGTGGCTTTAAAGGACCTCTCTGGAGGCCTGTCAGGTCTGTCAAGGTCATCTGACCTCAGATAATTCTAGGCTCCAAACAAAAGCCTAGCTGAGCTCAAACAATACTTGCACATACCCAGCTGTCATGATGATGCCACACAAACCCGATTTGACAGGGTAACTGACCCCTCAGGCTCCCCTCAGATGACCCTACAGCAGCTGTTTAGCCCTCAAGTTGATCTCAAATGGCCTTCCTGAGAAGTGATGGTGACCACCAGTGACCACGGGCCAGTTATTTGGTTCTCATTTAACCTCTAGTGACTCCTAGCAGTTACTTGGGTCTCATGCTCATTTCAAATGATATTTAGAGCCTCTAACTGTATTACAAGTTGATTTCAAATGTCCTCTTAGGTGGAAATGGGGGCTGATAAATGTCCCACGCAACCACCTGTTAGAAGTTAAAGAGAACAGTTACCTGTCTCAAGCGCTGTTAAGGCCACAGAAGGGAGGAATTTGTGACAGGAAGGTGCTACTTCCAGGCCTGGCAGATGTAAGATCTGGTTAGCACATCCTGGTTAACACATCAAACTTTCCTCACGGTGACAGACTGTCTGAAAAAAAAAACCAACTGCTCTTATGCATGTCACTGATCAAACAGAGAGCATCCCAAGTAATGGGACAGACTGCATCCAAAACCGCCAACAGAGCCCCCCAAATACACCTCGGTGGGTATTGGGACTTGGGCCACATAAAGGTGATACTGCTGTCAGGGTGTTAGACCTAGGGAGAGGTTAACAGAACTTGGGACAAAGGATGTATCACTGAGAGTGGATACAAAAAATACAGAATTAATGGGCCACAAGGACATTTGGCAGAACTCCCAAGATAAGGAAGAAACTAATAAAGCCAACTCAGCAACTGTGCTGAATCAGCTCTAACTGGGTAAAAGGTAATCCACTCAGATGAAGACGGACCAATGGGTGCTGCTGGATCCACAGGTGGTGATTATATTCTGCTTGCGTTATCTCCCTCTCCTTCTCCCTCTCTCCCTTTCGCTCTTTCCCTCATTCACTTAATATTACAAACTAAAGTCGGTATTGTTAAACCAGCATTTGGTCTTGCTTGCACCTTAATTTGGGCAGAGTCATCTCTCACTAATCAGATCATAACACCTCCCAAATTGCTCTCATGTTGATGTCAATTGACTGCTGGTTGCAAAAGCCTGAAACTACCTCTAGTGGTCCAAATGGATCTCAGGTTCACTTCAACTGACTGCTATGCACCACTCAAGTCCTTTTTTAATTTCAGCTGCTTGTATATCAAATTAATGTCAGATGATCCTGGAGAAAATACATGGGATATTTTCACGTTGAATTGATACTTAGGTGGACCCCAGATTACCCCAGTAAAAGTCACTGGATTGACTAGATTTTAGATAGAAGGCAAAAAAATAGGGATTTTGATTTTCCTTACAGGACTTCTTGTACAGATTGTTTCTGAGTTCGGCCTGAGATGACCCCTGGCCAGGCAATGGGACTGAGCTGACCTTCAAAGACCTTTGTGCTGCTAATTACATTTCTCATTGACCTTAGATGATCCTTGTGGAGCAAATAATACCCAGGACTGTCCTTGGTTCATATAAACATAGGTTACTTCAGTTTGTAAGTGTTCTTGGAAGTTCATCTAGTTCATCTCTCTGCACAAAGCACTTACAATTAGATGTCATTCCCATCCTTTTCCAGGTAAATTTTGCTTTTTTCCAACAAAGGTTTTGCAACTTTTCTCAGCAATCAGTTCTGGTATTTCATCACTTGGGCTTATTAATATATCTAATTTTAATTTCCTTTGTTTCAGCCTGTGTCCACTGCACCTCTTGCTGCGGGACTCTTAGAGGGCCCTGCATACAATTTTTGATGGCTTCACTGCATCATCTGCTTGCCCTGATTTGTTATCCTACATTAACTGGGTAAGAGCACACTCTGCCCAATCATGATGGTTGTCTATCTCTAATTTCACTTTATTTCTGACGTATTTCCTAACAGCCCTAGATCCAAGCTTACACATTGCCCTAGTGATGTGAGCTGAGGCCATGTGGCTGGGCTTGGGACCCGTGGACCTGAGGCAAACTGGGGCTACAGCTGACTTCAAACAACCCCTGAGTGGTAAAAAAAGGAGAGCGGTTTTCTGCAGAGATCTACAGTGTGTCAAATGGAGAACAATAGTTTACTTTTGGCCAACTAAACATGGGCTTAAACTTTGAGAACCTCTGACTGGTAAATTGGTGTCGTATTCTTCTCTATATTGTATTTAAGAAGGAATTAGAAAGAGAGCATTCCTGCTGGGCATATATGCTGATTTTGGCTCAGTTTAGCTCAATTTTCTTCAGCATGGCTAGCATGGGGTTTTGTTTGGGGTATGTGCTGAACATAGCGTTGCTACTGTGGAGGTGTTTTTGTCATTGCTGAGAAGGGCTTATACAGAGCCTTTTCTGCTTCTTGCACTGCTGTACTGGCTAGGGAGCTCCAGGTGCATGGGCAGCTGGGAGCAGACACAGCTGGGAAGGGTGACCACAACTGACCACAGGGATATTCCATTCCATATGGCATTATGCTTGGCATACAGAGAGGAGGAAGAAAGAGAAAGCAGGGAGGAACTTTTGTAGTGATGATGTTTGTCTTCCCAAGTCACTCTTACATGTGGTGGAGCCCCACTTTCCCAGGTATGACCTGCCCGCCCATGGGAAGTAGCAGATTAATTCCTTGTTTTACTTTGCTTACATGTGTGGGTTTTGCTTTCTCTACTAAACTCTCTCTATTTCAAGCCATGAGTTTTCTACCTTACTCTTCTAATTCCCTCCCTCCATTCCACTGGTGGAGGAATGAGTGAGTGATTCTGTGGGGTTTGGTTGTTGGTTTAAACCATGACAACATGAATCTTGTCACCAAAATCCAGGAAATAAACTCTCTCACCAGTTTATGTTAGAAAGTTGACATTATTCAAAGCTGGGGTACACAGGAATTGCTCCATAAAACATGTACATCAGCTATCAAAATATGTAATTATTTATACCTTTTAGCTAATGAAGGAATTGGTGTTTATTGGCTTACAGATTACGGAGTTCTGTTCATTAATTTGTATTCTATCTTCTACTGCTTATTGATTTCTCACTTGTCATAATAATTAATCCATACCTTCAGTCTTCTTACTATCTTTTTCTTGGATAGGGAGAGTCTCAGTAATTTTTAGCTTCTTCTTCATCTCTGGTTTCTGTAACATGTCTTTGTGGTTTATAAATGCTGCATTCTTGGTGCCCACATGTCAACAGGAGCAGGAGCATGATTTCCTTCATCTCTCTTGAGCTCTCCCTTGAAATTTCTTCCAGCTGTTTCACTGGGATTTCTACCTTCCAGTCAATACCTGCTGTAGGTGCTAAAACTCCCATTACAACAAGATCATTACTGTTTTCTTGGCCAAACTAAGCCTAAACTCTCTCTCAGAGGCTGTGGCAGAATGACTCATTGTGTCTTGTGAAATAGAGAATCATCTGCTATGGAAAATAGAACCCAAATGTTCCAAGTGTGACCAAAATACTAAACAACATATGAATGAATGCTTTACTTTGGCAAATATCAAGCATTCCCTCACTATCCTTTATGGAATGGTGTATCTCAAACAGAGATCTGCCTATGTGACCTTTTTGTCAAACCCTGTCCTGGTTACAGAAAAAAGGGGGTGAATGTTTCAGCAATGTCTGTTCGGTTTTGGCAGGACAAAGACAGGGCCAGACACGGAAAGTTTTCCATTTTGTCTGTCTCACTCTGGAGAGTGTGTGGGAGCAGGGTGAGAATCACACGACTGCTAGGCACTGGGAGAGCTGCAGCAGGAGCGTGTCCTGGGCCAGCATGGGAGAGCCCCAAGCACTGCTGCTCCACACTGCAGAGACCTGCCAGGAAAACCCGGACTTCCCCCAGCTGCAGGAGAGAGCCACAGGGGAGCCCAGAAACCTCAGCAGGAGCAGAAGCAGCTGAATGGACACTGCTGAACACAGCTGATTACAGTGGCCTGGAGAAAACAGCGGACAGCATGGCACAGATTATCTGAGCTCCCAAAGGGTTTGTTTTGTCTTAGCTCTTTGTTGATTTTTTTTTTTTTTTGAATGGGGAGATGGGGAGCAATGTTTCGTGGTGAACACTTTTGTGGATAAAACACGCTCTCTCTTTTGTATACTGTTGTTGCGTTTTTTTGCTGTTAATACTGCTGTGGGTATTGTGATTTTCAGTAAATTGTTTTTCCAGTTTATAATCTTTCCTAGTTTTCCTCCTTCATCAGAAGGGGCAGGGGAAAGGGAACAGCTTGATTGGGGTTTAATCTTCCAGATGGGTTTTAAACCACTACAGACCCCTTAAATCTTAAAGGAGCAGAACACACAGCTCCTTTCAGAGTGTGAGGGTAACCTTCACTCTCCCGGGAACCTGCTTTAATTAATTAAAAAAACATCCCACCAATAAACAGTCAAGCACTTATACTTCAATAATTTCATGAACCACTCACATGCTTGTTTGCCACATTTAATTCCTTCTTCCCTTTTTTGCCATCTTTACTACTTTAAGATTGTTGTAAATAAGACTGAAGGAGCAAACTGGGCTCTTTCTGCATGTAAAGCTGGAGTAATTAATAGTGCCTTTTGTTTGCTGATGAAAAATGTTAAAAATCTGATGTGCCCTTCATCACAGATTGCATGTCAGTGCTGAGAGACACAATTCCTATACCCAGACATTTATGATAGGATGAAGTGATTAAATTGTCTTCCACTGTTATTTGTTCTGGAAAGGTAGACAAGTTAACAGCCACCTCTATACTGAAATAATACAGAGGGTAAAAGCCCACATTTTCAATCAAAGAATTATATTGATATTGATATTAATATTAATATTAGTATCATCTGGCAAAGCTTAACCTCTTCATTTGACCTCTGTTTATTTGAGTCTTAAGCCTTTTTGTTTTGTTTCTTTAGGATCAGGCACAGAACTTGCACATCAGTTGCACTTGGTTTCCAAATACAGCTGCTTATGTGAGGTTGAACTATGAGAAAACTGTATTGCTTTTTTTTTGCAAATCTCTATATCCTATAGCTTCTTGGCATTGCATCCACCCAGCACTGTTTACATAACCAATTAGTCCAATAGCATGAGTTTAGATTCTTGGGTTTTTTTCAGAAAAAAACCAAAAAAACCCACCAGAAAAAAAATCACGTCACAATGGTTTTGGGAGTCTCTTATGCCTGCTGTTAGGAAATTAGATTATAAACTGCAAATCTGGCACCTGTGTTTTGCTACATTTGGGTACAAATCCCTTCTTCACAGATTAATCCACCTACCTGTCCATGCATAGCGAGAAAGACTGTGGCCAAAGGGCTTGTGGAAAGAGAAACTGTGGAAAGGGAAATAAAAGTTTACAAAGAGATCCTGACTCTCTTCTACTCAGAAAATGTAAATCAAGGGTACAAAAGTGACATCTAAATTACATCATGCAGGATCCATGAAAGAAGGAGGAGAAGGAGAAGGAGAAGAAGGAGAAGGAATTATAGACTGAGCTGGTGCCAGCTTTCTAATTAAGATATCATAAAATAAGCAAAGTTTAACAAGCATATCTGTTAGTAGAAAAAAAGAAAACCAAACNCAAACAAAAAAAACCCAAACAGCCCCCCCCCAAAAAAAAAAACCCAAAAACCAACCAACCCAACAACAACAAAAAAACCTGGAAATATTACAAAAGCAAAGTGTGTGGGAAGGAGAAAGGTGAAGATCCTTTATTTCCAGCCCTGCAACATTAGGAAGCACAGTCCTGCAGTCAGCTAACTCCACCTGAACCCAAACCCTCCTTATCCTGTAAGCCTGCTATTTCATACAGGGACATGCTAAAGTAAGTCTTCTGATGTGGTGACAGAATTTCCACAATGGCTTAAGGAATCAAATACTTGTATTTTCAGAATAATTTACTGTGGCAGCTTTTAAAAGGGGGCTACAGAGGTGTGGGGTTTTTTTGAGCAGCTGAAGGTTATTGCTTGGCTAGTGAGTTCTGAAATGTGATGTATAATGCACAAAATAAATAAATTCCCTTTAAACAGCAGCAGGTAGGTGTGAAAAGTCTGTCTTTTTTTTCAGAAATTACATCTGTTGCTACAGCATGCCTGAAGCTGAGATTCAGACACAATAGTTAAGGCAAGTTTAGATGCCCTGTGAGGACATGCCCATACCTTGAATCCAGCCTGAGGTCCCAGATGGACTGGGATTTTGACAGCCTTCTTGATTCTGGTAGCACCCTCTAGGGTCCTCTGACTGTCACATCTTAGCAACTACCTCTCAGTAATTCTCAGTGTTTGGAATTATTACATCCCTTTCCTCTCCTTGGAAGAGCAGAACTTCCCTTCATATACAGATTGCAAAATGGCTTATAGAATGGTATGAAAACTGTTCTAAATATTGTCAGTCTCTTCAATTTTCGAAGCTCAAGCTTATGCAGAAATGTTTTCTATGAATCCATCTAACGAGGAGAACTCCAGATGATCACTTCTTGTTATAAATATGCACTATTTATTAGATACTATTTATTTTTCTACCTTGAATTTGCAGTTTCATGCACTCCATTATGTGTGAAGTCCAAAAATGCAGACAACTAACTAGTTATTTCTGGCACTGTGCCCTCTGTTCAAATGAGAAGGCAAATGGGAAAATATAATTTCTCTTGCTCTTCTAGAATGAATTCCATGCTGAAGTAGAACATCCCATGAAAAAGACTCTTTTTCCTTTGTCTCAGTCCTGAATTCCAGTCCCCACCTGTATGTTGAAGTCAGGTTAGTAAAAGTATTATGGCACTGAACTCCCATGCTGACTGTATGATAGCTTTCCTTTGAATTTCTCCATTATCTGAACAGCTCTGTTTACCAAACCTATTGTCCTTCCCCCTTGGTTTTCAAGCTGAGAGAGCAAAAGCAACATCTTTAATGGCTCACAGATTGATAATTAACAATTTACATGTCCCTTGTACAGCTGGTAAGCAAAAGAACTGATTTTGGACAGTAAAAACAGTGGAGAGAAGGAAGTGGGAGTCAACTTACATTATTAAGTTGTACTGCTTCATGAATCACAATCTATCTTTTATCACATTGCTCAAAGCCAAATGCATTCTATTTCTTGGGTATGAGTTAGATTAAAATCAAGTGCTCTTAATGCACCTTTGACATCTGGCCTAGCAGCTGGCTATCACTAATACTGCTCTTTAGAAATGTCAGGAGCCACATTTACTGTGACCATTGTAGCCCTTCTGATTTAAGCTACTGTACAGGGCAATGAATTACCTTAAAGGAGCTCCTCTGAAAGTCCTCAGTTTTATGCTGGATCCCCTGCCAGCCTCACCACTTCATGAGTATGAACAATCATACAATTGAATTGATTTGACTTTGCTGCTCCTGGAGTTTCATTGCCTTTAACCTTGGGATGTAATGATGGTAATGCCATGCTAAGTGCCTCTCCTACCCAGGTTTGCCTGCTCAGGGAGGGCACCCATTCTTGTTAGCTGAAAACTGCACTGATTTGCAGTGAGGGGGGAAATAGATTGAGCATGATTAATACCACTGTGAATGCAACTTATTTTCTTGCAAGGCTTTTGAAGGTGGTAGTTACCCAGACACATTTATTTCTTTATTAATTTTAAGTGTATGACTAAAAAAGGCTGGGAATTTTTTTTTCCCCTTAGTAACATCATCTTAGAGCCCCTGCTCTCTCCTGTCTCCAGGTGGACTTACTTGAATATGGACTGCATTAAATTTGGAGGCAATTGTTCCTTTCTAATGAAGGTGCAGTGAGAGGAGAGTTTTCTTTCCCTAGTAGTGAAAGGTAAAGAAATTTGAGCTGGTCAGTGAAACTGTCCATCCCATAACTGGGAGGACAAATTAGAGCCCTCAGCTTTTGAGATATTGTGTTGCCTACCTTATTTCCTAGCTATTATCCACTGCCCTCTCATGTTGTCATCTACTTCTGACTTGGAAGTAGAATAGCAGTTTAAGAGTCTTTATTATGACTTGGCCATTCTCAGATTGAAATCTTTTTAACAAAGGCATCAGCTTCCTCCCCAGATATTGTGGTCAGAAGAGGCCACTGTTCGGACCCACAGGAACCAGCTATTGTGCTCTGGTTTTGAGCAGAACTCCTGCTCACTAGCTCACTGGGGCATCTGCAAGGACATTCTACACTCTAGGAGCAGCCTCTCTTGACATAGTGCATCCCAAAGCTGGTATTTCCTAGCAAGTCTCAGTGGGAAAGATGATAGGGACTTTATTTGTCAGCCTCTGAACCATATGTTATGATCCAGGTATTAAAATTATTAGAGAGATGTCTCTGCCCAAATCAAAGTGCAAAGATCTTATGTTGAAGTCAACAGGATTTATATTTAGCAATAAATGTGAGGTACAGAGGGAGATACAGAAAGAAAAAGAGGGGATGGAGGGAGAGAAAGAGAGTGACAAAGTGGAAAAAATATCACCACTCTTGGATCCTGATGGTGTCAGTCTTGATCCATCACGGGTGGGGGAAAGCCATGAAACACAGAGTCCACCAGGTCTACCTTTGTTCACATTCAGGTGAAAAAGTCCAGGTACCTCCTGTGGGGCAGGGAGTTTTACACTGGATGATGTTCATACTTCGGATCATGGGATGCTTCAGGAGCCTTTGATGGTTTATGACATCTTCAAAGATGTTACAGCTGCCTCTTACCTCATCAAAATTTTGTCAGTTATGGCTCATTAGCAGGGATGAATACCTTCAGGCTACATGTGAATGTTCTGGTTCTTCTCCAGAGGGGAGTTTTCACAGCTGAGTGACTTGTGGAAGGACTTGATAAAAACCCCTATCCCACCCCACATGATCTGCCTCTCAGCAGCCTCTTCCCTTACCTTGTTCACCACCAAGCTGTAGCCTCCAGTGAAGGGTGTTCACCCCTCTGCACCTGGGCGGTTCAGAGGGCGATTGTTTGAGTCATTAACCATTAACAGTCCAGTCTCTCACACCATATGTTACAGGGACCATCATGTATTCACTGATATATTCCCACAATTAATAACACCCAGCAGTACATGCTGGTGACCTGACAGGTTTAAATGCATGCAAATGCCTTTGTCAAAAGGTTATGACCAGAGAAAAAATTCTCACGTTAAAGAGAAGAATGAAAGACAGGTTGATCCAAAAAACACAAATTCAACTTTCCCCACTGAGAAAGCAGTGAGCAACATAAAATCACAGAATCATTAAGGTTGAAAATGACCTCTAAGATCATTGATTCCAGCCAATAAACCAGCACTGCTGTGGTCACCACTAAACCATGTCCCCATGTGCCACATCCGCATGCTTTTTAAGCACTTCCAGGGCAAATGACTTCACCACTTGCTTGTGCAGCCGATGTTTGATCACCCTTTCAGGGAAGAACTTTTTCCTAATGTCAAATCTAAACTTCCTCCAGCACAGCTTATTGCCATTTCCTCTCATCACTTCACTCGTTATGTGGGAGAGGAGATTAATCCCCACCTTGACACAAATTCCTTTCACGTAATTGTAGAGAATGATAAGGTCCCCATGAATATCCTTTTCTCCAGGCCAAACAACTGCAGCTCCCCAGGCTACTCCTCAACGAACCGAAAAGCAAAGGGAAGGAAGAACAGTGTTGTGACCCATTCAGGAATGCTGAATGGTCTCCCCGTGGCACTGACAGATGCTAAGCCTGCAGCTGACTGAGCTCCATGGCACAGGGCTCCTGACAGCAAAGTGCTAATTCTGGAATTTACCCAGATGTTTCCAAGGGGATCCACCCATGCATTCTAGCTTCTTGGGCTACAGCATGTGCAGGAAGGCATTCAGCCAGATGTGGCGAATGCTTCTTCCAAAATTTCTTTCAGTTTCTGGTGAATGGTGTTATACAACCCTATCTTTTTAGGCTGTCAGGGCAGCAGTAGAAGTAGGTGACTATGAAAACTACTTGCTGATGTAATCTAAATTTCAGAAACAGTAAAATTTAATCCAGCATCAGGGAATGCTCTCTCAAGGTCTTCCGCTTACTGCTCCCTTCCAAGGCTAAAAAGCACTGCTACAAGGACAGTAACACAGGCCAGCACTCCGAAAGGCTTGTGTTTGATCCATGGGCTGGAAATTCCTGCTTAATCCACAGTTCTCAGCAGCTAAAATCTGTGACAAATGACCAGCATATGTGACTGTTACAATCCACTGCAGAAGGAGAGGCTTCTTGTTAATAGATCCCTTGGGGAATATTAGAGTAAAATGACACTTACATGATCAGTGTCTGTAAATATACATGTAGGATTTGTTGTAGACCAATTCAGTTGCAAATGAAAACAGGTACATAGCCGTTTTGGTTGTTATTATCTATAGTAATATAACAACATGAAGGCGTTGCAGTATGAGGGCATGTACAAGGGAAAAAAAAGAGGGGAAAAGGGCAAGAATACAAAGACCTCACCACCTGTAGGCCCCATGACAAGACTCAGCTGCTGTGCAGTCTTGGTTGAAGTGGTGGTCACAGGCCATGTCTATCAGGTGGTGGGGGAAAATCCCCAGGAAAATCTGCAGAACATACAATCTGTTGAGTTAATGGTAATGCACGTTCAGGTGGGAATGCCCAGGTAGCTCCTCCGCTGGACAGGGATCTTCACACTGGATGCTGCAATGCTGTGGATCATGGGACACTCTGGGAGTCCTTTACACCTTCCAGGACAACACAGCTGCCCATCACACCAGCTCATCTGAGCCAATGATAGCCCATTATGGCCCATCAGCAGAGAAGAACACCCTCAGGCCACAGGAGAATGTCCCAGTACTTCTTGGAGGAGAGGAGACCCACAGCTCATGGGTTTGTGTAAGGGAGGATAACTGAGCATGACAAGAGGCACCATCCTGTCTCCACAGCATCCATCTTTTGTCTCAATCACAGCCCATCATTCACCGTCTGTCTTACCAGAGCAGAGTTTAGCCATTAAACAGCCAAAACTCACCTCCTCCATTCCAACAAAGCACACTGGCTCCATAAATGGGAGAATGTTTTGAGTCATTATCCCTTCACAGTTCCCCTCTCACAGTGATGATGGAAGACAATGAGGTAAAAAGCTTTCCACCTTGGGGGAAGGTGGTTCTGCCCAAACTGATTCCTTGGCATCACACCAATCTTCAAAGGCAGATGAGTAATAAAATTCACCAAACAACCTTAGTAAGATAGTGATGTTCTTTTGTTCACTCTGTGGGTTCTTGCAACCAGTACCTCAAGACTGGACTTCAGCAGGAGGTTTTAACTTAAAAAGATTGAATTCATGCAGAATTCAATTGCATGTTTGGGTAGCAGCTGTAAACATGTTTTAGCCTGCCATTATTTTAATTAACATTTGATGTTACATAGTTTCTGCATGCATTTACTTAAGTAAACTTATATTCATATGATGATTTTCTGCCCCCAGTTCCATGGCTGTCCAGTTAACCTGCTGATTGCAGAGTAATACGGGTTAATACTCCTTTAAAAGGATGGTTCTTGACAAATTTACGTCAACTTTTCCTTGTTTTTCTGCACTTCTATTATTCTGCAGTTTACTTACAAAAGCTTTCTAAGGAAATGGAAGTAAAACTAAATTATTGTTATTTTAAAAACTCTACTTAAGAAACTCCACAGTGATTATATTTGAGGCACATTATTGAATGGGTAGTTTTCTACTCAATTCTGGAAAACCACAATTGGTCATAGAATAAAATTGATCAGTTTAATGTGAAGCACTCCTACCTCCATTGCTTTGCTGGACACAGGATGAAATAAATATTTTTATTTTGAGCTGAGAGTAACGTGTCAGCAACTTTCTATGTTGCAACACTGCTCCATATTGAAAGGAACATTACAGCAACTGAAACACAGATTTCACTTCAACATAGTATTGAAAACAGAATCTCATGGAAAACAGCCTGAAAAGATACTGGCAACAGCTTTTAATGCCCCAAACTCAGCTAACAGAGACCACTCATTAGTTCAAGTGGTTGAAATACATAAATTTAAAATAGAATCAGAATAATTACTGTCTGTGCTTTGGAACAGGCACTTGACGGGCACATTTTGGTTCACATTTAGTAGCAAATAATGAGTTGTATATAGTCATCAGATGACTGAAGAAGTTTAAATAGAACTTCTGTTACTGGTCTTCTGTGGTGTGCGTTCTGATACCTTCCATAAAAAACATACTGTTTTCTTTTAAATTTAATGAAACAAAGCACCATATTTGTATAATTTTCTTTTCTTCAAGGCACTATTCCTCATAGGAAAACTCTGTCCAAAGGAGACTTTTGAATACTAGATCCAACAGTAATTGCATTTAAAAAAATTTTTTTTGACTGTATTTATTTTTACTAGCTTCAGTTACATATGTTCTCAGGCACTTTTTGGTGGATAATATCTCACTTGGAGGTTTGAGTTTCCACACCTCTAAAAGTGCAAAGCACAGTTTGATTGCACTCACTGAATGTTATCAAATTAAAAGAAAAAGAACAAATTTAGATTTCTTATGTTACACAAAGATTTTAAAATCCATTGATTTGGTTCACTGGTGTGTAAAAGGCACAATACCTCTGCTTTGCTAGTGTTTGGAGAAGGCACCAAGGTGCATGTTTTTGAACAGCTGTATATCCTTTAGCATGCAGCACTGAAGGTTAGGAGTGAGGACTTTAAATCCTGATTTGTGAACAGTCACAACTTCTCAGCATATTGTTTCAAAGAAATCACAGAATTGCTGGATTTTCCCTTAATGATGTCAAGGTTGCTAGAGTTCTGACTAATCAGCACAGAACAAGTCACTCTGAGACACTGGAACAATTACTGTCCTCAGAGAGAAGAAGAGTGGATTTCATTAATAATCCCGATGGAAGCAAGAGAACAAGGTAGTAATTCCAACGACAATATGTTTATGTGATAACATCCAGAAACCTTACAGTAAAGATGAAATCAGTGCTTATTCCTCAAATGTGACAAGAAATAACTAAATATATACACAAACGTCAAATTATCTTTTTGCCTAGAAATTAGCAATCCATTATTGGAGTCAGCATCTCCAAAATATAATGTTTAAACTTGGTGGTGTTGTCATTTTCCAACAGGTCTCTCAATTACATATACAAAGGTATTTTGATTTAGTTTTTGGACATAAAATATTGACTTCTTAATTTCTTAAGGCAGAATTTTTCTGCACAACTTTTGGTGGCTAAAATGTTCTGCACTTCCTGAAGGTGCATGGGTAGCTACATTCAGACAGTTATTTAAGCACACATCTTTGTTTTCATAGAAGAGGTAGTGATTTCTTTGTATATGGTATGGGCTTAAAAGGCACACATAAGCTAATACCACTGGCTCCCCAGAACATCATCTGATGACCTTCCATTTGATGTAAAAGTGCTCCTGAATGCCTTGCGCCAAGAAAAATTGGGAGAGGGGTGGAAATTACAAGCCCAGTAAATGAAAGACCGAATTTCTAAGCCAACAGTAAATTTTTATTGGTAAGAGGAATACCAGCATGTTTGCTACAACTTTATAGTTAGGCATCAGCTGTGACAAAGCAGCAAAGGATATACTAAATCTTGTCTGTGTTAATCATTGAGTCATTTAGCAACAATGCAAAGCACATCAACAACTGCAATTTTAGTAATGCTTTCTTTGTAATTGAATCCATTTTTTGAATGTCAGAATGCAACAAAACCAGCAGGATAGAGGATGCAATTTTTAAAGCCCTCTGACAGGACTACTTTTATCAGTCTGAGGGAGCTCCAGACTACCTCAGCATTTGGTCAAATTTGCTATTGGTTAATTAGTGAAACTGGAAGAAGCTTACAAAACACTTTATTAGGACTCAGCTGAATCTACTGATCATGGAAGGGCTCTCTTAAGCTCTGTGATGCAGTTACTGTTACAAGGATTTTGAAGGGAAATCACAGCAGTTATTTCTAAATCACTGACAGAGTTCAATCTGTTTACTTTCATATACACAAAATTCCAGGCATTCGTATTAAGTACGGACGTTGTGCACCTAAATTTTCTATGGACATCTGAACACCAGCACACTGCTACGCTGCAGTTGCCCTAGGTTATTTAAATGTCATGTCCTGGAGAAAGCTATGAGAAGCAGCAGGAGAGAGTCATGCAATGTACCCAAGCGCAATGCAAACAGGACCAATGCACCTCTCTGGCCAACTGAATTGACCCCTTACAGGTAGAATGCGCAGGTGAAAGACACTTGGATTTTTTAAGAATCATAGCATACTTTTAATGCATATCTGTAGGACGAGGTAATGTTTTTATTAGACTGTTCACTATAATTGGAATAGAACCCTTCTAGGATCAGAGTCCCTTCATCAGGACTAACTGCAGCTCTTACATCTGTAAATTTCACTTCTCTCATATATGCAGACCATTAAAACCACAACTAAACTCCTGCATAAATAGGAAGGTAAACAAACATTTTTCAAAAACAGAATCATGGCCTTTAAGGCCTCTAAGACCAACATTACAGCTACACCTGCACCAGAACAAGACAGTTGTCCTCCCAAAGCAACCTGCAATCCAGTTTTCAAAAGATTTTTTTCTGAGATTTCTCCTGGGTATGAGGGTGGGAAGTGAGATGAACTGTAAAGGAGTAAGCAGAAAGAGAGGCAGAGAAATTCCTCAGCCAGATTTCGATTTATCCAATACAAATGCTAGACTGTTTTTAAGATGTTGATCACATTTCATGAGACCGTTTCTGTTACAAAGATAACATGGCAAGTTATGATTGAATACATCTATGATACAACATGATCCTGAAGGCTGCATTTGCATGGGCTTGCAATTAACTGAACACCTGTAAGTATATAGTTCTACTGGGACTGACAACTGTCATTATTTGGTGTTGTTTTATGTAATACATTTCTCCAATGTCTTTCTAGAAAGCCTATATTCATTCATCTACTTTCAAGAACCTGCAATGTGCAAAATGTATACAATAGCTCCTTATCATAGATCTGTTGTGGGCATGCACACACTGAAATTTAAAATGACATTTAAACAGCACAATAGGGCAGTAAGTTATGCCCCGTGAGACTTTCATATAACCGTGTCAGAAAACAATGGTATAAATACAACACTTCATTTATTTCATATAGGTAGCAAACTCTTCGGCTTCCTGGTATCTGAAATATAAATGTTTATGTATGAACTCCCCATTACAATTGTCTGAATTTTTTTCAGATTGATATGGAACTTCCAAATGAGCCTTAAATATCTGGGACTTGAAAAGATAATCAAGCTAAGCTGCATCTGCTGCATCTCATAACCCAAACTTGCTTACCTGTATTGTGATGCTGTCACGTGAAAAGGGATTTACTCAAGCCCCTAGTGTGTGATTATCTGTCAGAGCCCTGGGAAAGTAACGGCCCTTGTGCCTGACCAGTCTGTCAGTGACCCATCATGGGGACTCTTCGCTGAGCAGTTCAGCGCATCAGAGGGTGGTTCAGGGTCACACACCAACAGAGAGACCCACCCCTCCTGGATCCCCACATCTTTACCCACTGCTGGTGACTTGCAGCACCCTCGGAAGACTCACACTGACAGTTTATCGAATAACACTCTTTATTAACAAAATTGTGCCAGGTTAAGGCTTGAGAATTGCTGGTGATAGTATCTGACTGCAAAAATGTATTCAAAGCATTATACTAACTCAAAGCAATATCCGAGAACAAGCTTTAATCCCCAATAAAAGCTAGCTGGAGTTAATGATCTAGTGTGAACAGAGCACAATTCTTACCCAACAGGCATCCCTATGGGGGAGAAGACATGTTTAACTTGTCAACTGATCCCAGAAGTTACACTGTAGTCTTCCCTAATTTCTTCCCATTCTTACCTCACTTTTACACTATTTCTTTATGTTCAGGTGGAGCTTGAGTGACTAAGTTTTGCATCTTACTCAGTGAGGGGTGGCTGTACCTTGAGGGCAGATATCTCAGGATAGCACCTGAGATAACCTCGGGATGGGGACATGTGTCAATCAGAGATTTTCCCCACAGCTGCTGATTCAAGAGCAGGACATTTTCCTTTCTGCCCCTTGGTTTTAAGCTGCTGCGAGGGTTACCAGCTGGGAAGTACGCTGAGTTCCCTCTGCTGCAGGGACTGTGACAGAGCCTGGCTGTGGTGTCTCCATTCTGCTCCAGCCTCCCTTTAGTAAGATTTAGGGGTCTTATTTAGACCCCTAAGGCTGTATCATGTCTGGAAGGCTGCCTGCATTCCACCCAGGGAGCAGCAACTGTATTTTCCCCTATAATTTCTGTACTGTTATCTTTATACTCTCAGTTGTTTTCCCACAGATGTAAAAAAACATTTTAAGCATAGCTGGCTTTAAGTGTACGCATTGCATTAAGCCTGCTGAGGTCAGTACACTAATAAACATGTGCCTAACAGTTTGCAAAATGAGGCCTTTTGATATTGTCTTTTTTAATTTACTTCTGATTTAAAGTTAGAGTCCTCAATATGAAAAGATAATATAATTGACAGGTACTACCTCCAGCTTTGACAGCTAGACATACACAGACTAAAAAATATTTGATACATTTACGGCTTTAAATACAGCATCTTCTTTTAAATAAGGTAACCTTCTGTTACACTACAGTGCAGTTGGCTTTCACACAATTGTTTCTTTGCTGTTTTGCTTTTCTACTAGCTGAGGCTTTCCCCAAAATAAACAGAAATAAATTAATAAGTATAGCAATTTCCATATTCAAAAGTCACTGCTAGTGTCAGTTGATGTCTGAACATTCTACACACCTAATTTTATTGGTTAAGAAAAAACCTGAAAATAAGTACGGGCTCCTGATCATGCAATCTTAGAATGGTTATGGCTGAAAGGAGATCTCAAAATTCATCTAGCTAAAACTCCCCTGTTGTGGGTAGGGACATATGATGTTAAGGATTATTTTCTCTTTTGGAAATGCACACATTGCACCTTTTCCTGACAGATACAGGTAATTTAAAGGGACAGAAAAAAAAAAAAGCCCAAACCAAAACCCACAACAGAATTTATTTTCTTATAAGTTTGTTTTTTTTTTAAAATTTTGCATGAAAGAAAAGAACTTCATCAACATTGATTGTCATTTACAGAAAACATTCAAAAATCATGTGTGCATTATTATGAAATACTAACAGTGTTTAATAATTTACAGGTCATAAAATAAGACAAAAATCGATTACATTCTAAAGTAATATAGGACCTTTTCATTTGACGAGGATGCTGGTCCTACAAGATTCATAATTTAAAAAAACCCTCAATGGTGACTTTCTAAATGAATCAGGCTGTCTTTTTACTTACATACACATAAATTAGGCAAATTATATTAAAACAAGGGAGAAAGATCAGAAGAGAATTGCAGATGTAAAAATGCTGGATGAACTCCTGGCACTGTTGAAATCAGTGAAGGGTTTGCTGCTGGTTTCAGTGGGGCCAGATTTTTACCCAGTATGTCATGATTCATTTGCAGTTTTGCTTTTTGCATCTACAAGCCAGTTAAGACACATCACAGTTATTACACACTTAAGCTTACAAAAAAAAGAAAAGAAAAATCACTGTTGACTCTATGAGGCATTTGATTTTAGAAAGGAATTTTTATTTGTCTTTTGAGAGTGATTAATTTTGAGTGTTACTCATTATTTTATTAGATTGTTTATTATCATACTTCTTGACAGGCAATGCAACTCTTGTGTGTTACCAACAGTGGTAAACATGCTTACCAAATAAAAAACAACACACCCCTAAAACTCAAATTAAATTGATTTACAACAATATAACTACAGCCAAGCACCAAATAGCTCAGGGCTTGGATTCTGGGTCTTAACATCTCATTTCACTCTAACAAAATGAACTGGAAATAGGATAAAAACATTAGATATTTGAAAGTGGGAAGTATATGAAAAATCATTTCTTCTGATAATCCTAAAAGCATTTTCAGGGATATTTCAAAAATATTAGAAAGCTTCATTTAAATCTAAATATCTATCTTAATTATGTTTTTATTTTTTTATAAATTGGTAATCACAAAATACTAGCCATTAAAGTCACATTTGGATGCCAGAAAAGCATCTAAATACTTTGCTTGTTATTTATGCTCCTGCCTGCATTACAGCTGTTGATAAACTGGACATAGTTTCTTTTTTTCCTTTACGATCTTTAAAATGTGCATTTGGTGAAGATCCGTTATGGCTTCAGATTAGAGCTAATGAGTGACCTGACCTCAAATTTGAATAAGAAATTAAAGGCATACAAAAATATTCTGCTCATTGGAAAGAGAGAAATGTTTCTATTAATATAAGTCATGTCAGAAGGATTCATAAAAGCCATATGCTATAAGGAAGCATTATTTGCTTGAACAACTTTGCTTCAAATCATATGAGTCACATGCAGTCTGCAGGAATTATAGTACTCACTGTACAGACTCGCTGGGATCACGTTTCACTGACAATCCCACTTTTTTTTGCCCAATTATGAACAGAAGCATACACTAAATATCAATGGCTGGTCAAAGGCTTTATCTATTACAATCAGTTTCCATAAAAACTGAAGAGTACATTACACTTACAGGAAGCAAGTACATAATTTGCTCTTTGATGTTTTTCCTCTTAAAAAAAAAACCCATTACAAAGTCTTATGTTTAAACAGAGACATAGAAAAAATCAGTGTATTCACTGTCCCAAGTTATTTACAGCAAAAATTACAGAGACAGCATACATAGTATTGGACCTTCCACAAGCATATATTAAAAGTAATTACATATGAAAAAATATTTTATTTGTCTTCTACATTTCTACAATACATACTCAGGTTTCTTTCTTCTTGTTTTGTTTGTTTAGTTTTTAAGTAACTTCTTTAGTGTTAATCAAATGAGGCAGAGAGTGCAGCTGTAAAATAAGGGATTTTGTTGCTATTATGATTCTTATATTATTTATATCGTCCATTCATTACAACCAAAGTAATTAGTTTAACATGGGAATTATCTCATAGCGATTAGCATAAATCTCAAAATACCCAATGTATTTGATTTAGCTGAGTGTTGGTAACAGCTGAGAGTTCAGTTGTGCTTTATTTGTTGCCACAAGTACAATCACAGAGCCGCTCCCCAGAGTGTACTAGAGGTCACATGGCAGTCACACAAGAGGCAAAGACTTTCATGGCTGGTTCACTGGCTGTGCTACTCAGTGGCTTTTTAAAAATAAGTGCACGAATAAATCCCCATATACTGCACAAGAATGTGTGGTCCACACTCCGTAGGGTTAAATGATTATTACCTTTTTTTAACTAACAACAAAACACCTTTTTTTGCCTGATTCTGACATTGAAGTGACACATTAAAAAAACCACAAATGTAGTGCATCTGAATCTGAATCCCCAAAGTCAACAGCCTAATGTAGTTACTTCGACTTATTAAGCTGTATGTCTAATCAAGACAAGTGCTTTTTTTTTGCTTTTTTAAAAATTTTTTTAAATAAGCTGGTTTTATCTGAAACAGTCATCAAGGTAAAGACTTTTCTTTCCTGTTCTTGGTGGTTAACCATCTGCTCCTGCTTGTATTTCAATGCAGTTGCATTCTCGTTGCCCAAATAAGGGGCCAATGTGATCCTAATATTGAAAACTAGAAGCCATTTTTTAAAATTTGCTCCAGAGTCTTATATTGAACATATTTTACTGCTGTCAATGTATAGTCATAAACAGGAATCTCAGCATTTTCTTGAAGCACAAAAAATTTTCTCAACAGCAGTATCTTCATTCACAAATTAGCAGCTATATCCAACAAATCAAAAAATATGCAAAATCACTGTGATATCTACATTAGTTGAATTTTTTCTTTATGTTATTGTACAGAAGACCACGTGCAAAGCAAACAATTTCTGCAAGTACAGTTACAAAGAAACACAATTTACTTATTGCTGCTATACCCAATGATGTTTTCTTTCACTTTCCCCATGTGCTGTGCTTGAATTGTGAGGATGATGAAATTACGCAAATGTAGTACATCACATTACTGAACTCACTGTGAGCAGTATTATCCTCGCTGCCTGCAGTAACACCCAGGAAATACTTCTTTCCCAGAGAATTTTGTTCATTGCCTTACCCTCTCAAGAGAAATGAAATGGAAGGGTCATTTGGAGGACACAGACACAGCTGCCATGTCACTGGACATTCAGCCTGCCTTTTTAGGAGAGTTACTGAATCTGTGAGCTACCACTGCAGAAGTTTTAGGCCTCTTCACAATGAATTCTGTCTGCAGACTGCATAGACAAGTGGCTTTTATAGCTGCAAACACTTTCTGGGATGATAATTACTGGGGTGCTTGGCTCATTGTCACACAATCATGCAGGGACAACACATGCAGGGACAATGCATGCAGGGACAACACAGCTAAGTGAGAACACAAAGGAAGAAGAGGCAGGAGCTTGCTTCCTACCATCTGGGTGGAGCCTCCCTTGCAGGTTGCAAGTACAGATCAACTTTGAGAAAGAACAAAGATGAATCATTTACCACTCCAAGCCTCATTCACTAGGAGCTAGGAGTAAAAGGAAAAGGAAAGAGAGACAAGGTCCTTTGATCATAAGACTGAACTTTTTAATGGGAAGTATCATGCTAACAAGAATTCAGTCACTTGGACATGGCTCCCAGCAACCTGAAAGATTAAAATAAAAATTGCAATGGAATGGCTGGTAAAGAATATGATTGTGAAAATCTTGATGCATAGGGATGCTGGCCTCTCCACCTCCTGAAGCAGTCCATCAGTCTTCTAAGGTGGAGCGAGTTCAGAGGATGGAGGGAGTCAAAAAACATACATACTCACTGTGATAATAGGAGCAATGATCATATTCAGAGCTGAGGAAAACCTCTTGGTTGAAGACATGGAATTAATTTAACGACTGGCAATATAATCCCCTGCAATTTATCCTTCTCTATGTGTTCTTGTAATAAAAGAAAATACGATGTAAAGCTAGGGATAAGCACATTTCAAAACTCTAGGAATTGGGAGTACTTTTCACTAGCACAGTATAAAGTGGGGTAATGTTTTCTTGATGTGAGAAAGGGACTGATCATACCATGGAGAAGTATTGCTACAGAGTCGTGGGCTAGCTATGATTTTGTGCATCCCTGAGAGAAAACGGTAGCTGTTAGCCACTTGCTCATGTCTACTTGTTCTTCACAGTCACTTCTCCATGTCATAGCTCGGTGCTCTTGTCATTGCTGACATACTATCGCTTATTCCATGTCTTAACCTTTCTTCTTACATCCCTGCAGCAAATCTGAATATGAGCTCACATTAATGGTACATAAACTGAGTACTTTTAAACTTTGTCAGTTGTCTAAATTCAGTAATTGGTACAAAGCTTGTTCACATTTTGTTCCCAAAAGGACCTTAACATCCTGAGTTGATGGGTAAGTAGGACTCTGTTGACTGTGAAACAACAGGCAAAAAGTCAGATCAAGCTGAGGAAATGCTGACAGTGAATTCAGTTTATACCAATGTGACTTCTAATCATTGGCTTGAAAACCTTGTCTGGGTCATGTTCACTTGGGCAGCTCAACCCATGCCCTTCAAAGCCTCTAACATTCTCTTCCATATTATCAGTGTTATATTTATGGAAATTTTTAGTAATGAAATATCCCTGAGTGGCATAGAGTGCAACATTTGCATCAAGCAGTGATTGTCATTTACGAAGCGTGAAACTTAACGAGTAAAGAAGAGGATGGGGCCTCCAACACACTGTTCCTAATGATGTCAGAGATAGGATTGTTTCCAGAGTGCAGGCAGAAGGTACTGGGAAGGATTGGTAGGTGTAAATACACTACTATTTTATGGCCAAGGAAAAGCAAGCTGTTCTATCTCAGGGTTCCATTTCATACGTTCTTACACATAATGAAGTGGACAAAAAAAATCTTCCATGTTTCAGTTTGATCCTATGTGCTATATTCCTGGGACGTCCAAAAGACAATGACTGAAAATAGGAACCACCTTCCAGGCTGGACCTTAGCTCTTCTGGAAACAGCATAATCAATGCAGAGTCAGGAGGAAGAAGGAGTCAGGGAGACTGAACATCTTTCAAATGACCTTTGAAGCACAGCTTCAGAGGGGTGGAAAAGTTAAAAGGGAAAGGAGCCACCAGCTGCACATCTCTAACTAAGCTGCCTGACCAACTTGTGAGAATGCTGCAATCTTAGAGACGCTGGCACAGCCTGGTGGTGGGAGGCTGAGAGGCTAGCACATAGGGCCAGCTTTGCATTCTCTTTGTGCAGAAGTTGTTATATAAGAAATCCTGCAAACCTTCCCAAAGGGAAACACGCACCCATGCAAGCTGCCACTGTGAAACTGAACAAATTAAATGGCACAATAAAGCTCATCTTCATGGGCAGGTCTAGTAGCTGCTCCACCTGCAGCACCATAACCTGGCACAGGTGTTGAAACAGCATTGGTGCCCAAGGCGAACAGGAGGACAAACTGACCCCTGTGAAACTGAGCTGAAACAAACACAACCAAGCACGAAGTCAAAGCATCCTAATACAAGTATGAGAATAACATCTGCCTTCTGCTCAACAAAGCTCAAGGGGGACCTCTTAATGCCAAGGGCCTCCAATCTTGTGATGGGTTGAGAGCCTTCCGCATGGTGTTGAAATGACTCAATTTTTAGTGACTCTAGCTAGAGCTAAGTGTCTGACAACTTGCAAAATCAAGTTCTAAATGTTACTTTATCAAAAGCCAATCAAAAAACATATATTGCATCTGGAAACCAGTTTGCTCAACTGAAGTGACTTCTACTACCATGTTTCTTTTCTAGCAATTTCCATTAGAAGGAAATATGAATCTTGGAATTAATTCTTTATATAAAGAGCAGGCAAGAGTGATATTTACAACAAAATAAAGTCTTTGTGGTAGTAAAACGAACACTGTACATCTGCTTCCTCATTGCCAAGGGTAATTTAGAGCAATATGGTTGAATTATCAGAGAGCAATGCTAGAAGTAAAAGATTCAATATATGCTTTAAATACCCTTTTTTTATAGGTCTCAGGTTAATCAATCATTAAAAAATGTGTCTCACTTGAAAAGTTTGTTACTAAAAAAATCAACAAACATATTCAGTTACTACAGAAAGAATTCAGTTACTACAAAAAGAAGATGTGACAAATTCTAGCTTTAGAGATTTCATTGAAAAGCTTCAGGTTCTGCTGTGGACTACTGAAAGCCAAAAAAAAATAAAATGAAGAACTAATATTGTGAATTATGAAGTTATTTACTAAAATTCATGCTATTTTAAAGTCTATGGATAACTTGAACAGGTGAAATCCAGTATCAAGAATTTAAAATTTTGAATGTAAATGACCATGTAGGCAAAACCAACCACAAAAATCCAGCCTGCTGCGTGTGATATTTATGTGTTCTACACTCAGTCAATGAAGGGCAAAAGAGGTACTATACCTATGTGGCCAATCCCACATGACAGAAAATTCAACATAATATAATTACCATATAATATAGTTACCACTGCACAGTTCCATAAATAAATAATGTTTGACAATTAATTTTCATTTTCCAAATAACAGTTCTATTTGCTCAAATTCTGTACAAATAGTAACAAAAATTTGTTCGGCAATATTTGCAATTCTTGGTAGAGGCTATTGCCTACCAATGGCAATGATGATCCTGCATGCCAGTGTATTAGAATTTTTAGGACAAAAGGCAAGAATCCATTTTTATTCCTAAACTGGATATTGCTACCTTTGTGGTCTCTGACAAGTCATTTAACTTTTTTCTTTCATTTCCACATCTTTAAAATGTGATCCTAATCAGTACTGATTGAAACGGTCATAACATTGTAGTGATATAAGAGTAGTGCTTTAAGGATTAAAAGCCCTGCAGATAATCATTAGTGTCTTTTTCACTGGTGATCTCCATTTAGTTATCTTGCCTGAGAAGTAATTCAAAAATCACAAGGAGCGATTAGCTTATTTCAGAAGACAACAACATTTTCAAGATGTAACACACAATTGTGAAGGACTATTTATAAACATGACAAACCTCTTTATTAAGCAGCACTATGAACAGCAGTATTTATCACTTATTCTATATTTCTATGGGTTGGCTAAATATATACTTCTGATATAGTGAAAACTAATTTATAAAATATTTCAAACAATATGTGTGTGCTCTTGTGTTGGGAAAGACAAGGAGACCATGAATTCCCT
The DNA here is from genome assembly GCA_013400915.1 of Pardalotus punctatus. NCBI lineage: Eukaryota > Metazoa > Chordata > Aves > Passeriformes > Pardalotidae > Pardalotus > Pardalotus punctatus. The sequence continues at coordinate 28,517 of VZTX01022733.1, read as the reverse complement.
GCAGTTAAAACTGAGCAATTCTAGAGTTCTGTTTGACTCAATTTTTCCCCGATAAATCTACACAAACCGTATGTAGACATAATTCATTACGTTTTTTTGATACTAGAAATACTTGAAATTCAGGATCCTTTTCTTGGATTTGCCATGCAAAAAAGGGCTGCAAACAAGTAAATCAGCTCATAAAGGAATGTCAGTCTTAGAGTGGTATAAATAAGCATCAAGAGCAATGCTTTATTATGTTAATTGAAGACATTTTAATGTAATCACTAGAGAAATGTGCTTTGATTTTGGAGCAAAAAAGATACTTTAGTAATTGTGATCTATAGGATTAAGCAATTTTGAAGAATATGTCACATTTGCAACAAAATTCTCGGTACAACTAAATTTGCTGAGCAGATTTTTTTCTTTTTTCTAAGTTTTTATGGACCTACAGAGAAACATTTATTAGCTCAGAGTTTTTGATTACTCTTGTACCTGTTCTGGCAGTTCTAAAATAGAAAAAATTGTGATATTCTCTAGACTTGATTCTGCCACAAAATATGTATAAAAACTTACAAACTGACTGATGAAAGGCAAGGGAGAACTCCACAGAGTTGAAATAGCCTGTGAATTATTTTCTCATGCAGAAAAGAGAAGACTGAGACCAGAGCTGCATAAGGCATTAAGTAATCACTACAACAGACCACATTTCTTCACCCAGCCTGGGGCCCACCTGTGTCCCTATGGGCTCCCTGTGACACTGCCCCACCATAAGCCTGGCGGATGGGCAGGTCCTTTGGCCTCCCTGCCAGCTTGCTTCCTCTTGCCTTGCCTCAGATTGCACTGGCTTCTGCATGGTTTGAAATTAAGGAACATATCCTGCCTTCATTTCCTTTCTTCTCTACTGCCTGCTCCTTCTTATTCTATGCCTTCCGCTGGCATTCCAGGAGGAGTCTTCTCTGAAAAAGTTCACAATGGGTAAAAGTGATGCTAAAGAGAAATGCAGCAGAAACTGAATCTCTCTTCCATAGCTAAAATGTCTGTGTTTTGTATTACTGGCAGAATGCAGATCTATTAATAATGTCTGCTAATTAAACTTAATTAATCCACAAGATTAAGTCCATGGCAGCCTTCCACTCCCCTCTGTGTTTGCCTTTGGTTTTACAAGCAAATGCACATATAGTCAATTCAGAGACAGACAAAAAGAAAGCTCCAATCCTTTGCTCCACTCCTGAAATGCATCTAAAGTAAACCCTATATATGCATATATATACACAGTTATATACATACAGATATATACATACATATATGCATGTGTTTAAAACATGCACAGATGTATGTGTGTAATGGAACCTATTAGTCCCATCTAGATGACGACTGTCAGAAACAGTGATAATTATACTGTCCTTTGTAACCATGGACTTCACTCACTTTTGACTTTTCTCCTTCCCTCCTTTCCTTCCTCTTCAGAAACACGTTTTAGACTTGCTATGGTTTTCACTGAGTTTACTACTTATCTTTCTAATGAGTTCAGCAAAAAACAAACCAAGACTTGAAGCTACTTTTCAAAACAATATATATAAAACAAAATAATGTGTGGAATCAGAAAAAATGTACATACGGGATTGTCTACATTTTTACTCCATGTTTCAGATACTTTATGGGGATCAGGTCCTACTACGTTCACCTTTATATATGTTCTATCCCTGTAACAGTGAGAAAATAAAATAAACCCCAATCTTATTCCTCTCTTCACTAAAACCATCCAGACAAGGCTTTTGCACCATTGATACATTCCTGATGTTTGATTTACACACAGCACACATGCACCACATTACATATATCTCAGAAGTGATCCTGTCATTACACACTGGCAGCTGACAATTTGACTCTGGCAAAGCAAATCTTGATTGCCCAAAGTAAATCTAACACATTACTTGGAGAGTAAGAAATACATGACAGCTGGGTTGAGCATCCTTTAAATGTAGGCATGTGATTTTTAAGTTACAGCATGTATGCATATAATACGTACGTACATACATACATACATGCATACATATATACATGTATATATGTATGTGTGTGTGTCTTCCATATATGCACCATAAGTTCCAAGACAGCTACAAATTTCCACATGCATTAAACTATCTAAAAACATAGAACTAGGCAGTCTAATAAGTGGCATTTTCTTAAATTATATTTGAACAATAAACAGCAAGAGTAATACTGCAAAGTACTGCTCTATTATCATGTATATCTACAATAAAATTCTAGGAACAGTTGTCTCCCAAAACATCCCCCAATAAAAGTAAATTAAAAACAAGGTAACACCCAGTGTCCTATATTTGTATATTCATTGTCAGTTCAAAAATGGAAAAAAAAAGAGAAAAAGAAAAAAGATAAAAGAAAAAGTAAACAAAAGAGAAAAAAAGACATCCCCACTCAGAGTTGCATATTTACATTCTTCAAACTGTAGCGGTGAAAAATAATTCTATTAAGTGCAGGACATTCCTAGTGTTGCAGTAGTGACATTTTTAATATTTTCTTCATGAAAACATTTCTTTTTGTCTTACTAGTGATGCATTCCATGACTACGTGAAAATTCTATTATCCCCTTCACTTGCAGCCAGTGGTTGAGTCTGGATTGAAAAGCTCCTTGTATAATGGAGGAAACAGTGTGTTCACTATGTCTGGATGAGATTGCTTAAATACCTGCAGTTTCTCTCCGTGCAAGTTGCAAAGTGCAGTAATTGTTGGTATCTTGGCTATTAACTGTAAGACATTAAAACAAAAAAAAAAAAACAAAGAGGAAGGTGGAAGCAAATTTTGTATAAATTACACTTCCCAAAATGAACTATGTTAGCATCTTTCTGAGTAACTGAAAGCTATACTCTAAGCTTCATCAAAACCTTTCCAAAGGACATTGCTCTTACCACAAGAGCCCAAAAACAACTGCCCCAAAATTTTTAGCCAAGGGCCAAAAATGCATTTAACAAGGAAGAGCCTCAACAAGTATTTTTTAAGGTAGTCTTATTCTTTATAGGATATGAATTAAAATTATTGGTATATTGAACAAGAAATGGAATAAGAGGAAACAGGGACAAGAGTCAAACAAGATTATCTTCTATGCATGGCAAGCACACAGTGCATTACTTTAGCTTACATTAATGTGGCAACACATCCAGAAACAGCTGCAAAAACCAGAAGAGTCATGCTTGAGGAGTGCTTGGCATTTTGTTTTAAGAACCTACCTTTGTCAATGTCTCCTCATCGAGGTGGTTCTTCTGGATAACATGTTGTAGTGCAAAGTAAATCTTTTCCTGAAGCTTCTGGACCTTCCTTGGCTCTATTAACCAGGCTCGATCTGAGAAAAAGGAAAAAAAGAGGTAAAGAATGCACAGATGTGGCACATGCCTATGGTGCACACAGGGTACTCTGCTGGCAAGTATTCACAGGAATTGTAATTCTCATGAGGAAGGACTCCATGGTAGTTAAGACGGTTTCAGAGGCAAAGTGTCTTAACTCATTAAAGGATCACCTGAGCACTTAATTAACATATACAAAACATACTGGAACACAGAGTTGGCTCTGCATCTCTTTGTTTAAAACAGGATGTTAGGGATAAAGACGGGAATAGAAATGAAACATGGCTCAACCATTTTATTATTCTCTGTTGGTACAATCAGTGTTCTTCTAATTTCATACTGTTTAGGTGATAAACATGTGATGTTATCTCAGTGTCTTAATATATAAATAATAAACTTACTGATCAAAACAGTTCTTTGAAAATAAGAGAATATAATTATTTAAACAATATATAATATATCTCATTATTTACTAGGCTATTACTTTGCAATAAAATATATTCTAAATAAAAAGAAATGGCTTCCTTCAAAAGAATTTCTTTAATAATTCAAAAGAATTGCAAACTGCAAATTTCTCATTATTTAAAAATGTTCTCTTTTTAAACAACACAAAATAGAAGATTATCTGGAAGAATAACAGCTACAGACACAGTTGTTATAAAACCTATTTGGCTTCTGCTGGATTCAAACCCCAGGTGCAGGAGGTTGTCCTTAAGATCTATATTTTCACAAGTCATAGGTTCTGGAGACAAACACACAGGAAAAAAAGTAGCAGACCCTAAGGCAATCCAAACCCATTAATGTGGTGTGCCTGCAGCACCACTGAACTCCCTGTTTTCCCATGCTGCAAACTGTTTTTTGACTCCCTCAATCCAGGCCAATTATTGGGTATAGATTTTGGCTTTCAAACAAGAATTATGAAAATTTCTTTTATCACAGGCATGAATCTGGATGTACCAGTTGAAAAGTTCAGGAAAAACCCATTTCACTCTTCTTTCACCAACTCCCCATCACTAAAATAAGCCACAGAAATTATTTAAGTGAACCACTTCAACGAGAACACATGACACACGGGCTGGAACTGAACAGCATTTCACCACAGGAGAAGCACAATTATGCCGTTTATCTGACTGTCTCTGAGGAGGGGTGTATGAAAAGAGTTGATTGTCAAGTACTGTGAAAAGAGACAAAAACAAACCTCAGCTACTTAACAGATGATCAGGAAAAGGAAATAATATTTTCCAAATCTTAGAGAATCATGTTCCCAGAAGGTAAGCCAATGGATCCTGTGTCATCAGTGGCCATAGAAACAGAATTAGCTGAGAGCACATGCAGTTTCTACTCAATAAGCACACAGCAATGTTCAGACTTCACAGGTTAGGTGCCAAAATTTATGCTATTGCAAAACCTGGTCTTTCAACAGTGTTAAATTAATGCCTATTGTGGCAGACTGGAGCTAGAAAGATTTATTGCAAAGACCAGTCCTTAAAGGTTTACTTTTCTGTCACAAGAATAAACTTAAAAATAGACTGAGGTGGTTGAAGGACAGGTTTATCACTCATTGTCATGAAGCATGCTGCATATTACACAAGAGTTCTTAAATTCATGAAAGAGCTAGGTAAAACTTTTAAAATGGATGCTAAGTTTGTCTCCCAAAATGTGGCTTCTACCACTTGAACACCATCTGCAAATTGGGCTGGAATTTCACAGTTAACTCTAGCTATATTCACAAAAGTGCAGGAAAAAGTCAATAGATGAGCGACCACCTATAAAGGATGTAAGAAGCAGTGATTCAAATAATGTATTTTTCCTCTTGAGTTTTGAGCTTGTGTATCTTTGAAGACTGCACAGTCCACTAGGCTAGAGAAGAGTGCAGCAAAGAACATAAGACACAGCTTACAAGATCTGCTTTTGCAAAAAGCAAGATGGAAAGAAGGAACATGGCCAGCCAGAATGTCAGGAGAGGGCCTGGGGGCAGCCATGTTCCTGTCTTACCACATGGCTCTTTTGCATGTTTGCAGGTGGAGATGCCTCTGCAAACTTTACAACTCGTACAACACTTTAGCTTTTGAAATCAGAAATCAAGTTAGAGAATCACCTTCAAGCAGTGTGGTCATGTCCACCATGAAATGGAAAATCCAGACTTGTTCTCTGAATTAGACATTAAATGACACTGGGCTTTGCAACCTTTGGAAAACTACTGATGGATACTACTCACGGATATTCTCAGGTCCCCTTACAGCCAATGGACTGCTTTGGTTTCTGTAAACGGCCTAAACACTGAGATCAAGGCCGCAAGACTCACCTTTCAGGTGGTGACTTCTGTAGAAAAGAAACCTGAATATGAGTACTTCCTATAGGGGGTCTTTGTAAGCTCATAGTAGTCAATGAAAGGACTGGTGCAGATACTTCTGTGAAGCAGTGCTTTATTTTAAAATTTTTACATGTGTTCCCATGATGAAACTCTCTATTGTGAATGAACCAGAACATCTAGTGTGGAAGGAAATATTTCTTTCTCTATTGTTTACTGTTGTTGTTTTTGCAATAAAATAAATGGCAAATTTCAATGACAGTTCATTCTGGACTATCTTCTCTGCCCTCCCACTCTCAAATATAGCAGCCCAGCTGAAATGGGAGTTGTTTACACAAGCCAAATTTGCAGATTTTTTATGGAAGAAAGAGTGCTTTCACTCATGCATATGTTGCTGCAGCCTATCATTTCTTTCTTGATCTGTCTTATGGCTAGTGACACATGCTCACAGGCTACAGGAATAAGCAGTCTGCATGCGCCAAACACTTTTTTTTTTTTTTTTTTCTTCTAGTTAAAGGAATAGGAGACACTGCATGGATCCTCTTACTTGCAAACTAAAAGGACATATACAGAACTGCAGAAATTAATCAGAATTTTGATTCCATGTAATTCTCCCAGGAGCCAACACCCTTTGTCACCCTCCCAGCTTTGGTCTTTTCAGACTCAGGCAGGAATGCTGGGCGGAGACCCATCAGAACATTGCAAGTCTGCTGTCCCAGAGAAAGTGGGGACATGTGGGGGGCAGTGCAGAGGCAGCTCTCATCCCTACACACAGCTGGGACACCTCTGACATGGAAATGGTCAATGTTTGGAGGACTGTATCTGCAATATTTTGGCCTAACACCATGATGAGCCACTGACTGAATTATTTAATCTCTGAGAGGTGATGGCAAGAACCGCTCAAAGTGAAAATAGAGTCCTTTGAGTAGGTGTCATTATTGATAAGAATGAATGTGTTGACACCATCTGCGATAGTCTAATTCTGACTAACATAATCTCCACCATGGATGTGCAAAAGGGCAAAGTGACCTAGGGGAAGTCTTCAGCAGAAAAAGCTGGAAAAATAATTGGCGGTGGGCCTAAGAGGTTATCCTTAGAGAAAACTGTGTCGACATTCCCTGAGGCATATTTAAAAATCCCACACTAAAGTGTGAGCTTGTTTACTAGATACATCTTCTGAGTTAACTTAATCACAGAAGTCTCCTCCATGGTCAACCAGTTATGACTTATTTAAATGAATGCTTGCCTGTGCAGAGCTATATCTGAATACATCAAAAAGAACATGTTGCTCTTAGAATCACTACCTCTCACCTGGAACTAAGTTCAGACAGGACTGCATATCAATTTTAACTGCTTATATTCTCATTTCCACAGAAAAAGTCCACCATAGTTACGGACTATATAACCTACTCAGGGCTGTGAGTTTTGTGTTCTCTGAAAGAGCTAGTAGGAACACGCAGCTCTTGAGTAACAAACTTCTGTTTATGTGGTCAGGAGGAAGGCCAGCCTGCCCGGCTTGTCTGCACAATCCTGCTCCATGTCTGTTACACTTTGGATCTACTTCCAGTGTATGTAATTCCTGATGGTCTACCAAAGAGAGAGAGAAGTATATTTGGGTAATTCAGGTATTCTTCCACTGCTTAATACATTGCTTAACATTATTTGATATAGCTTAAACAGCTAGGTAAGTATGCAGAAAGAGATGGGTAAAGAGGAAAAAAAAAAATCAGTGTGGTGTTTAGAATGAAAAATTACCTGGTGATATCAGAACAGCAGATGAAAACAAGGCAATCTCCTCCTCAGTCAGCTGTAAGGAACATAAATTCTTTGCAAAGTCAAATGCTTCATTTACCAGATCATCAGAACCTGCAGACCAAAGAGGACAAAACCAAGGCTAGAAATCAGCTCTTTAACTACTGGGATTGGTTTGGAGTCAGAAAAAGTGGTGACTGAATTTCTGTACTGCTAAAGCAAGTGCTTTTCATTAACTACTAAAATTCTACCTGACCTGAAAATGGTACTAAAACATACATTGAAGTGAAAAGATTATCAAGAATTAGGATTAAGTACAAAAATTGCACAGACATTTTAGAAGAGAGTACTCTTTGCCCAATGAGGAAAGAATTCCTATTTCTAAACAGATTTTAAATCTAAGGAGGATGAAGGACCATCCCTAAATAACTTTCATATATAATTTTAGTAATTAACAGTACTAATACTTCTGAAAATTTGCAAAAACATCATAAAGATAAAAATGAATCAATCAATACACATTCATAAATGCTTTAAACTTGTGAAGAAATATGTTTATGATACACACTAAGAAAAATATATATATCTATATGATAAATATATAAATTTGAAGGAAATATCTCTCTGAGTTTGGTCCTCAATCCATTTCTGATAATATTGGTCTGATAGATGGACAAAACTCATACATTTCACTATTAACATTTCAGACAGCACTCAGTATCATGTTGAGAGATGAAGTAATTTTTTTCAATACATGAATTTAAATGTGTTTACTTAAAAGTTTTAGGCAAAACAGTATTTTAAGCAAGTCCTTGTCTGTATTTTGTAGCAGTTAATTATTTTAGTCTCCTCATTGCTGGGGCTAAAATTGCCTTCTGTAGGACACAATTAGTGGGAGGGATTTGATGTATCAAGCATAGCTGAACAATGAAGGTAAACAGCTTGGCCTCTGCCATAAACTCACAGTTTATTAAAACTTCAGATGGCAAGATATCTATTTGAAAAAACCTTCTTGCTGCTTTTTTTATTAGAGAAAAACACCTACTATTGCTAGCAGCTAATGGAGTAATCTTCTTTTTCTTTTTCTGTTCCAGCCTAGACATTTGGAGACTTGGGGATTCAACGTTTAATGGAGATTTTCATTATGGGTCACTATTTTTATACAGACAAATTTCTTGCTATGTGGCTCAATGCAACTGGTTGAAAAGAAGAGCAACATACCCAAAGCTTTAAACATTTGCATCCCTCCATACTTTCCTTCAAACAGAACAGTATTGTTAAGTGGGTTGAAGGCACGGCACATTCTCACCAAAACCACTTCCAAGCAGCCTATCAGACAGAAAAAAGAGCAAAGGTACCAGATATTACCACCTAACATCAGAGTACAGGAAATCTCAAGATGATATTTAGGAAGCCATTCATCATTAAAAACATCAGAAGGGATAGACACTCCTTGAAGGCATCTAGATTATATGTCTATGAATGAGAGAAAAAAATATTTCTGTCTGCTTTGAGTATAGAAAGGGGTCATTTCTGGTCAGTCTAAGCACCTTTTCTTTAGGTTGACCTTTTCACTCTTTGCAGAAAATTGGCAGCCTGGACTGAATCTGAATTTAGACCTTGGGCAAATAATTTCAGTTTGAAATACTTCCTTCTGAAAATTAGACATTTCTTGAAACTCCTTTTTAATAATTAAACTTCTAGAAAAAATTTTTAAATAAAAAGCAGCTTCAAGGCATTCATTCAAGGCACATAAAAATCCCAGCTTATTTTGGCTGGAGAGGGAGAACATCACAAAATGTTTTTACAGAGAAAATAAAAGTTAAAGCACTGTCAAGAGCACCCCTAAAATAGGTTTTACTTCTTGTTTGTTTTCCTTTTTCTTTTTACTGGTTGTTGAATAGTGAAAGGAACATTTCTTTTTTACTCCTTATCTTTGCATGTTATTTCCTAACTGCAAAAATAGGCAGTTGGAAAAACAGAAGGAATAACTTTAAGATCCCTTAACTAAATCCAGATCTCCTGTAAGATGAACTCTGAATCTGAGGATTCTTCTGCAAATAAGATTTTGACACAGAAGTCCTCATTTTCTAATTCCTGGTCAACATTAACAGCAAAAGAGAAAATAAAACTTCATATATTTTTACATGCTATAGCTTAATAATGTTTTAGAACAGTACAGTCAAATAAATGATTTCTTGAAAGGTGCAGCTGTGTTGTGTTGCCAAACAAAAGACGTTTCCTAGGGGTGCACTGGTATCTGCAGAATTTTCAGAATTAGTACGAGATTAAAAAGAATAGTTTTTGTGCTATAATTCTCTTTTCCCAAGAGGTTGCCTGTGTGTTCACTGCATCTCTGTATCACTTTGCACCTGTGCCCATCATCAGAGCGCAGTCCCACACCGAGACCGTCACAGTGCTCATAATCCCAAGGTTGTGCATTTGATCCCTGAATGGGTCATTCAGTGAAAAGCTGGACTTAATGATCCTGTGGGTCCCTTCCAACTCAGAATATTCTGTGATTTCTGAGTATGGAGTGCTGAATCACACAGGCCTTCAGCTGTAGTGAAGAGATCTCTCTTCAAATAGAAGCACTTTTTAAGTTTTAACAAGCTGCCTCACACAACATCCTACCTTTTACACATGGAGGGAGTAAGAAAGTGATCTGACAGGGTAAATGTAGTTAATTATCAATTGTGGTTCTTGTGATTCACTTAGTCATACCACTTTGTCCTCCTGGGCTCAGCAGTGTTACTGCATAGTCATGATAAATCTTGTCACGATTCTTTCAGAGGACAGAAATTACGGAGTGCCTTGATAAGAAAGGAAAGCCTTTTTCCCCTTGCCCTTATGCACACACACATGCAAACCCAGCACACAAGGATAGCATGGCTGGAGCACACTGCCATAATCCGCTCTCATTTATTCTGAAACCAACTGGCACCAGCAGGAATTTTCCCTCCTGTGCATTGGCTGTAGAGTATTTCTGTAGTCTCATTAAAAAGATTAAAGATGACCATAGAGACAGGCCCCAGTGAGCCTGCATTCGTTTCATTAATGACAAGTGGGGATTTTACAGGGTGGCAGATGACTGATTCGACCAGCTCAATTTGCAGGCTCCTTCCACCACATGTCAGGTTGGAGACTGCAGTTTTTGCAATGCCTGTGTGCGTCTGTGTGTACTTAATAACGACAACTGACTGTAGAGGGAAGGGGATCAGAAGGCAGTAACACAATTAATGTGGAAAAATACAGAAAGGTTAATGTACCTAATGAAACAAACCAAAATGAGGGCTCCTTCAAAATTAAAATGATTTGTAAAAAAAGACAGCAGACCACATTTCTATGGTGCTGGGTGCTAAACCAGTCTCAAGCCTCTGGTGTTTACCCACCTGACTTAAGGAGGAGAATTTGGTCATTCTGGCAGAGCTCCATGAAGCCTGTTATGCGCTTTGCAAACTCCACCACATACTGGATAGCATGGGTGATCTGAATGGCACACTGCTGCCACAGCGCTTCTCTCGTCTTCCGGGAAAACACACATGGAAAAGCAAAGCGGTGAGCAAGTGGGTACATCAGTGCATTAAGCTCTTCAGGTGCCCTTGCAGACAGGCAGACTCCCCACACTCCATCCCCACACCCAGGCAGAGCTAGCAGCATCTCTTCTTCTCTAGGCACCCAACAGTTCTCATTAGAAAGCTGTTTTCACAAGACACTGCCCCAGTCATCTGACCTCTGACTTTGCCTCTTCAGAGGAGCAGAATGCACTGCCCAGTGTTAAAATGCGGTTCTAATGTTGGCTTTTGTGCACAACATGTACACATCCCACAGTTTTCTTAGGTAAGAAGTGTCACAGTGCTATTCACTTATTCAACAGAATATTTTTCCTAGTTTGAAACTTAAAATATTACACAATTAAAGTATCATTGAAATCTGAACACAGATTACATACAAATTTTGACTGTCAATAATAATTTTCCTTGCACACGTGTATGTAAATGTATATGGATGTTCTTGGTTTCACGTCACAGCTCTGCAAGCTGTGTTGTGTTTTTGTTCCTACTAATACTGCACAGCCCCTCAGATTTCAGAGAACAAGCTGGAATCTCTCCTGTCTCTTACATGACCAGCTAATGTGCCAGCTGAAGTCTGACTCATCGTTAATGAAGGCAGTGCAAGAGGCACAGAGATTTCTGTTGACTGGACTACATCTGAAGAGGTGCAGTGGAAAATAGACTGAACTTGATTTGAGAATCGCAGAAGCAGAACAAAAATGTAGTGTAATGAGATCATTTTCCCACCCAATATTGAACAGCTTCGGTTTAAGGAGTACTTTCAGTTTGTTATTGTCTATTGTTGTAAGTGACAGGTATTTGTTATTCACATAAAAAGCAGATATATTTTTAAAAATCTATGGAACCAAAGTTACACTATACTATTTTCTTAAAATCCTTATAACAGTGGATCCAATCATAATCACATTGAAATCAATTGAATTTGTACATGAGGGTTAAACCTGTGATAACAAGCACAAAAAACTGGATTCCACTACTATACTTAAGCTTTAACATTAGGAAACATCCCAATATGCTGGAAAGCTGCTGCTTCTTTTTTTGTGAAGTGTCACTGCTTTCCTTTCAGTAACCAGTACTTCAAAGATATTTAAAACTGCATTTTGGTCTATATGAAAAACATCAGTGTATTCTTGCCAAACAGATTACTATTACTAAATGTTAACAATTTCAAACAGAAGAAAAAGCATATTACAGGACTGTACCTTGCTCTGGTAAACCTTTATTTCTTCATACGTGTGGGTCTGCCATGCTAGCTGATGTAATTCCTCCATTGTATATTGACATGTCTCCAAATGAGATTTAATGATGTTCTGTGCAATTCGATCTGTGAAAAGGAGAATAAAAAAATAGCTTGCATGAAACAGCAAGCAGTGATCTGCAACAGCAGAACGCTGAAAACATTGAAGTTGCTGGAAAACGCATATTTAAGAAAATTAATCTTTTCTTTTCAATGCTACCTTTCTCATTTGTTTTTATTTCTGAAGGTGATGTTTGCAAAATGTTTTAGTATTCAACCCAAAGCCAAATGATCTTGATAAACAGTGGATCTGCAGATGAAAATAACAATGATTTTTGTGAAAATATACAGAATGTTCATTCTGAAAGTGGTTTAATATGTTTAAAAATATTTCATTTGGAGACCCTGTTTACCCAATTGCTTTTGTCTGCTCCAAGTCTATGCAGTAACTGGTAGACTCTTCTAGCTTGGAAGAGGAAGACTGCTGTTGATTATGACTCCAGCAGGGTACCTCCTCATGCTTTAGGCCACAACCTAAAGGCATCAGCACCAAGACAGTCTCTCTCCTCCTGGTGTTTGTAGATGTTTGCTTGCTTTTCTCCTTGTCCATTTCCTTCTAGTTCTACTAAAAGAACTAATCTGCTGCACTCAGTGGTCAGCATGTTTCAGAGCTGCTAGGTCTCTCAGAAATTGACTGACTGCTCGAACTTGACCCAAACATTTGCATTACCTTGGGGTGCCTCAGAAAATAAGAGGAAACAGGTCTCTTTTTTCTCAAGTTAGTTTTAAGCTGGGTCAATTTGTGATTAAATTTGATAAGCAAGAACATGGAGACTGCTTTTAGTAAGGGGTGGAAGCTGAAACTAGTATCCTGGGGTTTAGAAGGAGAGATGGAGGACATAGATCTCATATACAGCACTAAGCTATCTTAAAGTTACCCCGAAATTGCAGCCTTGGAAACTACCTCACAACATGGAATGCAGCATGCAAGCAGAAAGGGAAGCATTCAATGTTGTCCTGGAAACACACTGAAACTATGAGTAAATTTCTTAAGAGAATTTTAAAGTAGCCCTCTGCCCTTAAAGCCACTTGAGTGGATCAAAAAGATTTTCACAAAAAATTCCAACATGAATTCATTAGTATTAGTAGTTGAAATTTCATGATAAGACACATTACAGAGAATTGATGATTTCCAATTTTGCAGCTTTGGGACCTACATATCTAAAGAAGCTCAGCCTGCAAACTTTGCTTAAGCCAAATAACTTTCAAAGAAAGGAACAAAGTTGAAGCCACAGGAGTGAACTGAAACACTTGTGGCAGAACTGGAACTGTGCAGAAAACACCGATCAGAAAAGGGAAAGGACATTGACAATACATTAGCCAAACCTGAGCACGGGAAGTAGAAAGAACTAGGTATGTCATCATTTACTTGCTCAGATCCTGAACAGTTTGCATAGAGTGTAGGGATCTGGAGCCTGAAGTTCCAAAACAAGACCGCTTCTTTGGCCAAATACTGACTGAACTTAGAAACACCAGCAAGAAGGAAAGCTGAAAAAAGGATGTAAAAGTACATGCTCCCTGTAAGCCCTGCCAGAGGAGTGTTACTTGAAGGACGGCTGCCTGTGCTACTTTCAGTCAATAAACTGGGACTCAGTGGAAAGGTGCTGAAGATAAAAAAGTTGCAGCCTTGTATAGGAAAAATAAAACCTGTTTAATTGAATTTGACAGGTATCCCTTTATAAATCATCTTTAGATTTCCTGATGGAAGAATTTACTCAAGCCTAAAGATAACTAAGAATGTGTATTACTTAGTACAGTGATCTACCCACTCTTCCATTATGGAAGGCTAGATGCAAGTCTTAATCTGTGATGGTAAGCTGTTGCATTTTATAATAAAAATCTTAAAGATAAACGGGCATCTTAGTTATAACAAATGTCTCACATAATTTCATATTACTGTACAGACATATTTCTAATCAGGTAAGGTGACCTGATGTCAACAATCTGAAAACAAGACCTTTTGATTTCACTGACTTAAAAATATATTTGATTAGCAGTTCTACATTACTGCAAAACTCCTTGCCTCCACTCCTTTTCCTAGCACTTTTGTATTTACCTTAGGAACGAAGAGCTGAGAAACTCTCCAGGGCCTTGTAGGGATGGCATCCTGTGTTTCACCTCATGCATCTTTTCCTTACATACTTTGGCTTATGTTGAGCTGACATTAAAACCCATTTAGATGTGCAAAGGCCTGGGGCAACTGCAGCAAGCAGCAGCTCTGAATGCTGACATCCAAAGAGGAATCAGGCTCAAGACAGACTTGAAACTCTTGTGCCACAGGCTAGGCAAGGCTGAGTGTGTGACGGAAAGGGTACACTGGCTCTCTGAGGAGAAGGGAACTGCACACTCAGCAGAGGAGGCTGCTTGCCTGCATTCCATGTTGGAGTACCTGGAAGGAGCTTTATGCAAATATAACACACACTGGGTGGCAGAGCTGACATGATGGAAAAAGTAAAAGAAGTAGAAACTCATCTTGGCTTCTCAGATGGTCCCGAAACAGAAGATCCAATACTAGCAGCCCAAAGAACATCACTCTCAAAGGGTTTCACAGACCATAGCCTTTTTTTTTTCCCCAACGTTTTCAGATTTTAGCATCTTTTTGCTAATAAAGTTGGAGTCACTACACATCTTGGCACGTCTCAAGCAGAATAACATCCCTAAACCACTGGGAAAAATATACTGACATCTGATGTAAACCTGTCCTATCACAGGTACTATGCTGTACCCAAAATATATCAATTTCTGTGAGACCTGGCAGCTCTGAAACATGCTGACCACCAAGTTCAACAGATTAGTTCTTTTAGTAGAACTAGAAAGAAAAGGACAATGAGGAGAGCAAGCAGACATCTATAAACAACAGGAATAGAGATACTGCCTTGATGCAGAAGCCTAAAGCCTGAGGAGGTAGCCTGTGGGGATGATAAATCTAGTAATAATCTAAGGGGTCCTCCTCTTCTCCAGGCTAGAAGAGTCCACTACAATTACTTCACATATTAAGTCTTGACTTCTAATTTATTTTTTTTTCAAAAATCTTGGGCCATAGATTTCAAGGGTCCCCTTTCACTGGGTAACTGCTTGTACACAACAAGAAATTCTGTTTGGGTAGACTCCAAGGACAACAAAAGATAACTCCATTCTTGTGACTTCAATGTGAACTGCATTTCTACTTGGAATCTTGTTAGCTTCCATTTTATATAAGTTACAGCAGGTTTGCTGTATGAAAAGGAAAACAAAAGAGATGATTCTGGCCACACAGGTGTGAGAATCAAAGTCTGCAACATTTTATTTTTTAAGCACCAACTGCTCCAACTCTTGAGAGAAAATTAATAATTCTAATGGAAAGAATTCCTGAGCCTGCATGACAGTACACCACCAGTCTGTAAATTGCAGGATTTGTAAAGCTTATCTGCCACAATGTGTAAACACAAATATAGACTAGGTGCTTTACTCCTCCTCTTTTGCGTATACACTGGGTTTATTACATTAGGGCTAAATCTCCTATCACAATCACTTGATATTACATGATACCATAGGGAATCTGAAAATCACAGCACATCTGGCAGGTCGACTCTGTCTGGGAAATGGTCCACAGAAAATAACGTTCCAAGTGTCCAAACTCTGGCATTCACTGGGACGTGGAAGCATTTGTATTAGACAGCTTGACTCTAAATTTGAGAATTTCTTAGTATCTTGAAATTTTTTCTTGAAAAACAGATACTTTTTCTACAAATGCTCTGCTGCATTTAAACCAATAAAATCTAGAAAAAAGTATTTGTTTCCAGACAGATAAACCAGAAACAACACACTCAATCAAGGAAACTGTCAGTAATTGTAAGCAATATGAGGATTTAAAAAATCAGAAATACTCAAACGAAACACATCATGGAATGTCCACTTACATTTCACTACTGTCCTGCATGTATCTGACTCGCTTTCTATAATGGCCTGCTATTCTATCTGTAGAGAGTCATCTGTTCTTAGAGAGGTGGCAAGGAAATCCAGATGGTGTTTGTTGGCACACCTGGACAGAAGAAAGCTGAGAGGTCAGGCTGGCCTCAGGGGATGCTGCCCTTCCTGTGGCAGGGCCTGGCAAGGCTGTGAGAGATGCCAGATGGACGGGTAGGTAACGCAACCAGGATTTTGCAATGCAGTATTTAAAAAAAGATAAAAAATTAATGCATAGGAGATGTCCAGAAGAAGCTGAAAATCTACATCAGGAAGATGAAGAGGACCACAAGAGGTGTATGCTGTTTCAGGAAAAGAAATGGCTTTTACATTTGGCCTGCCCTACCAAAAACAGAAGACAGAACCAAAAGACTTGATTCTGTGTGGACTGCCCAGTGATGGTAGTGCAACAAACCTGGATCCCTATAAATACATCAAATGTCACTTGCTACTTCCCCTCTGACCTTCCACCCCCAGTGTCTGGGTGGGTAATAGGCATCATGCCTGTGCATGAGGGACTGCTCTGCTCAGCTGGACTGGTCATCAGCCACTGCCTTCTGGGGTGAACATGGGACTTGGTTGCTGTTTCTGCCTTTCCCTCAACTTTCCTCTCCCCTTTACCTACTGAGCAGTCTCTTCTCCAAAACTTGTACGAACTCAAGCGTCTGAGACTGCTGCTTCATTCTACTGGAGCTGGAGAGTAGCTGAAGAATCACTGGACAGTCCTGACAGAAGGACTGGGGAGACAGAAAGATTGTAAGAGACCTATTCATCTGCGAAACAGGCCAAAAGCATATGTTGCAAGAGAAGAGCAACAGTGCATAAACTTGGGACTACAGCTCACCACTTCCAGAAGAGTAAATGACTTTTTCTGTTTCCAGTTTTGTTTGCTCCACCAGGCTCTTTTTCTTTTTTCCTTTTTCTCCTACTGTACTTTCTTATTTTAGATTTTAAGAGTTACCTCACAAAAGGCACTCTCCAAAGACAACAATTGCTCAAACATTTATTGCATCAGTGGAGTAAGAACTGCTTAAATACAAGTACATACATAAAACTGAACACTGCAACCCAGATAGTAGCAATCGAAATCAGCATAGCACAGACCCACAGGGGTCTACCATCAGCTGGTAAATCAGTCCTGTCTTTTTCAGGCACTTCCTTGCAATATTCAGAGATCTCCAACTACAATACCAAAGAAATACTACAATACCTCCAACTTGAGGTCAAGTACAATGCTGGTGGGGATGGATGTAATCCATGGAGTGCACACAACAGCAACCAGCTGTGAATCTGGCCTGCTAAACTGAAATTATCCACAGCAGCGTTTGTTTCCTGCAGGCTCCTTCGTTCTTTCATTTGTCTCTCTTTTCTCAGGAGAGACTCTAGTTTTTCTCAGCATTCCCTTCTTTTGCACAGGGAACTGAAAAACTTTGAAGTGTGCCTCCTAAAACACTGATAATCTTCTTCAATTAAAATGAATAATGAATCCTTAATTTGCCACTTACCCTTAGGATCCAGTCGGGTAGCTAAGAGCTTAACTCAGCTTATATCCTAAGTCGAGCTCTTGCAGGGATCCACTTTGAATTAATGCTGCAGTAACATCACAGCTTTGGCTGGCTGCTGTAAGCATACATACCAAATTGTACAACTACCAAAACTCCAGACAGGCATTCTAAATAAAATCTCTGTTCTAGGACCCAAAAACTCAGTGAGATAGCATTGGATCAACACTTTTGTATACAAATTCAAGGGTATTATGACTAGAAAATGAAAATTTTTGAAAACTGGTTTCATTAAATAGATTATTCTCAGAAAATTCTTTGAGAGTTGTAGAGGCAGTGACATAGGGAATAAAGCAAAAAATACCTCTTGTGGCTCCTGTTAAACATGAGTAATGGGTCTCAAGTTTTTTAATGAACTGGATGAAAAGTCTGATTTTTTTTTTCTGAAGAACAAAATAATTTTTTTCCTAAATGTGATTGCAAAAAGTTCATTAAATTTTTCATCTGTCAATGGCATTCCCAATGCCGTAATGCAAAAAGTATTTCCCTTTAAAATACTAGCAAGTTTCAGAACCCTTATTTGTTTAATAAATTTGTAACACTACACAATATGCAGCCTAGGAAGATAGTATGAAACATAAAAACACTCATATGAGACTGGAAGTCCTAGAATTTAGTTTGGGAACAACCTTTCCTTGTGTTTAAGTTATTGAATGCTTAATGTCATGAACAGATTGCACAATGAGTAAATGTTATGTGTGTGAATTCTCTATTTCCTCTGTCTCCTTCAAAATAAATCAGTGCTTCATTTGCCTTTCAAAAAAATGCTAATAAATTAATAGAAATGACAATAATATGGAATGAAGTCCTTATCTTAAGGAACCTAGAGGATGGACCCAGAATTCTGTTAGATGATAGAGGATTTTTATAAATGCTTAATGGTCTCTACTTAGTAATACTTCTCCTGGGACTAAGCCAATTTAGTAAAACTAGAAATAATTTAACTGGCAGCAAAAGCACTAACAAGGAAATAGCTAGAGTTCAAATGGACTCTAAAGGCACTGTATAATTATCACAAATTGATTGAGATGAGCTGTTTCCTAGCTTCTTCCAGGATAGGTTGCACAAAGAGATCTTTATATTTAAATTGAGACTGTTCCGAAACAAGAAAGTGGTTTCATTTTTAACAATTAAGCAAACATTACTTGAAGTGGATATTGTTCTCTATTAAGCAGAGAAATATGTATGGAATAATTTGAATATTTCTGGTTTTAAACCAGGTTTGTAAGGGTTTGCCCTGTCAAAAAAGGCTGAGAGAAGTTAACATTTCTTTCAGCACTTGTTTCACTGTCACGGTCTTCAAACTAGCTGTTCATAAAGATTTTAAGCAATGTATCTACAGAAACACATTAAAAAGTAATGACAAAATATTCTACAATGGTTCTATTTTCCTGTAGTGTGGCAAATGAGTTGGATGGAAGTGATGTTAGTGTATAATGTCAGAAAGTGGAATAATTTGGTTATCATAAGCAATGCCAGACACTTCACTGATCAAAAGAAAAACAATCCATGCATTCAAAAAGGAACACAAGACATGGCTCCATGCCTTAGTATCTTGTATTAACTGTTCCCATTTACATGTGACTTTCATTCCTCAAAGATTACTGCACAATAAAATCTGCATTCTGATAATCAGTTTCAACGTTTTTCTGAGCCCTATGTCTTGTCACATTGAATTTTTCCACTACACACATCTATGTTCATCTCTCATGCATTTCACTTAAAATTTTTTCATGTTTTTACTCTTGTATAAAAGACTTACTGATGTTCTGTGAAATAAAATATCAAAAGCTGAATGGACTGAAGAAAGACATCATTACCTATGACAGTAAAATGGAAACAGCATCACAGTTTCTGCAAACAAGCAGAATTACCTTACTCTCAGGAATAAAGTGGAAAGTAGTGAAAGGCATGAAGTGTGTGATAAAATCTACCAGACAGAAAGCACACAGTGTGAAAAACTGGACTGTAGCCTTGGAAAGGCAAACTTAGGATGTTGCATGTGTACTGGGAAAGAAAGAAATTGTAAACCCAAACTTCTGATGCCTTCCTTGTGCCAGGCACAAGGATCAACCAGTGTTGTCCAGGATTATAAAGAAATACAACATGGATCCCCAGGTTAAGCTCTCGGAAAGTACAAAGTAAACATGCTCATTGCAGGCGCTGACTGCCCAGAAACACCAGACAAAAACATGAATGAGTAAAGTTGACACTAAATCCATAAAGGGGTTACTGAGATGAGAGAGAAAGCAACAAGTAACCGCTGATTCAAACCATGGCAATTTTGGCAGATAGTAGGCCTCTTCCATATACAACAGTGATTCCTAAAGAATCACTCTCTTGACCTCTTACGTCGCATGTGCGATTTGCCTTTTTGGGGGCTGTGTGTGAGTAACATTCACACATCCCAGGCCCTCCGTGCTCTGGCACTTGCTCCAGTCTTTGTTTTTTTGAGCATTCCTTGCAGAAAGACATTTCTTCTGCTATTGACATTGCTGCTCCAAAGCAGGTGACAGGGAACCAGCCCAGAAGTCTATTATTACAACTGGCAGCAACAGCAAGCCTCAGTACTCATCACACCATTAGATTTACATTGATCTTTCAGTATGATTTCTAATCTGACAATATTCACAGCCCAGTATTATTCCTGAAGAGATTGCCATGATATATGGTAATATATGGGATACATGATACAGTATTTTACACATTTGGACTGCTACAAATGGTTGATTTCTAACTGCTTTTTTTGGATTCTCAGTAGAATGAACATATTTTGTGAAATTTGGTCATGCAAGAAAGTATTTTCATATTTGGAGAAAAGGAATAATTTTATATACTTTAAATGATTCGAGATCTGCTCATATTAAAGAACTACATTATGATGCATTAAAAATGTAGGCTACAGATAAGGTTGTTTTTAATACCATTCCATGCATATTTTTAATTCATTTGTAAAACAAGCTGAAGTTCTAAGTTTTGTCACATAAACTGAAATGAGTAAAGAATTGAAATATGAATCTATGCTGACTGTCATCTTTAAATAGGTAATGGTGGTAAGATACAGTGTCCTGATGGTACGTGCACAGAAATGCACGCTGCGTATTTTAAATGCTCACTAGATGGCAACATTGCTTCTCTTAAATACAGCTGCCAGCAGCCGGCAGCCCTGTAAATTTTGACTGTCACGTTGGTAGGAGCAATATTAAACCATGGACTAGAAAAAGAAGTGAAAGAACATCACACAGGACTACAAAAACATAATTTCTGTGAGGTGGGTGGTGGCTTTGTAAAGGGAATATAAACATAGATGCTATTGTCATCTTAGGTATGGACTTTAATTAGTGAGCTCATTGCATTTTGGACGTGATTTGGAGTGTCCCTTAAATAGCATCTAATTGACCAGTACAGGTTCAGTAAGTTGGCTGTTAACACTTCATCTGGCACAGGGAACAAACCTTGGAGATAAAGAGAAGGGTGTTAAGGAATAATAATAAGAAATGTTTATCATATTAGAGAAGTGCTTTTGCAAAGAGAACAGCTTTCAAACCGAAAACACAACAGACTTTTTAAGATGTCAGTCTGATGTTGATATATATTTATATATTGCATATGCAACATTAAGTGTTGTGGACATCTATGAACAGTATAGACAAGGAGGAATAAACGAAATTCTAAAGTTAATGAGAAGATTTCTGTTGAAAGGAGAAAGGTGAGGTTTTCAAATAGATCCTCAGCAGAGGACTTTAAAATGGGTGAAGAGCTCTTTCCAAGAAGAGAGAGTGAAGTAACTTGCTTGTATGATATTGCGGCAATGGAAATTAAATAACTTTGCAGAATATAAAGCTGATCACTGTGGTCTTGCGATGAATGTACGAACCCAGCTAAATTGCAACGAAATGCACAGAATTGTCATTTATGGTCACCAAGAGGACTTTTCTTTTACATACTGATCATGAGTCAGCCTTTAAGAAGTTTTTAAGGTTTTCCTTTACTGTCATTTTTCAGTCTGTGTGTCAGGGTCAAAAGAGCTGTGCATTACAGGATAAGGCAGGCGATGCCCCCTCCAACCCACATTAGGCTTAAGAGAGTTATTGCCCACCCTAAGATACACACAGCAGAGCAGGCACAGAGGCACTGGGGAGATGGAATATCAAACCTAAGCTCACCAACCTTACTTTACTTTTCTTTTTGATAGAAACAGAAGCTTTCCAAACCATTGTGTACCTTGATACAAGCCTGATATTGAAGAAATGCCATTTGTAAACAACACTTTCGTCTGTAGTTCCAGAGGCTGGGCTACGTGACCTCCTGTACACTCTAGCGGAGGCTCACTGACTACCTACATACACAGAGCTATAGGGCATCCTTCACTTTGACCTGCAGCGAACCCTTAACCCATCTGTTTTCTCCACAACAGTCTTCACTAATAATTTTGTGTTGTTCTTATAAAATCATAGATTTCAAAAGAAAATTTTGATTCATATGAAAAATGATTTCACATGAATCATATCTCAACTGCAGTTTAGGGAGGGAAGCTTTCCATTAACTTTTACAGACCAAGATTGAAGCCACATATTTAGTGAGGAAAATGCAATGTTCAGCTCAGTGACAGATAATATTATGCACATATATTTAAACAAGATAGTCTTTTAATTTCACCAAGTCTAAAAATAAGCCTTTAATGCCTCCTAATTTAAAACCACACTTGGAAGCGAGCACTGCCAGCAGGAACTGGAGCTCCCTTCTCACTTTAGAATTTCCCACCCACCAGCTGACCTCTGTGATTTGCTGTGTGAGGAGAAAGCTGTTCTGCAAATGACCAAATTCTCGCTTTTGACATGACAAACAGATTTCACCCAATGGTTTGAGCTCCCACTGCATCATGAGAGATTTCTGCCTTCCCAGATGTAGACGGCACAGTGGTCACAGAGAAACAGGACCATGCTGCCAAGTCCCTGGCAGCATGTGCCCTTGACATGAGTGTCTCCCATGCTGGCAGCATCACTGGCTGATGGAACACACCTGGATCATGCCAGCCACGAAATGCAGGAAAGGCAGCAACAGAGCCTGCCTAACTCATCTGGCCACTGCATCTGACCTATTTTGTGTTCAGCCCATCCAAGTCCATATCAAGTGTCCAACAAGATGCCTTGATTTAAGGACAAAAATACTTCTCTTTTAAGAAAAGGGATCTGGACTGGAAATGTAGCTGATGCCAAGCTGAGGTTCTGCTCCTGTATGTTATTTATGAGCTTTGGAGTGATTTCTTTATGCTTTGCATAATTTTTTTTTTCTTTTTTGGTAACAGGAACTGGAATATTGACGAGGGTTGTGCCTAATGGGGAACCACCTGATTTTGTACAACTTTTCTCCATCATAAGCTCTGACAGTTACATGAGAAATTTGTGCCTGTATCTGAAAATGCTTTTTGTTATACTTAACCCTCTCCTCCATAGGAGACATTGCCTATCCTGCTTTTCACAGTGCTCAGATCATCTGCAGTTGCATCCTGGTGTATTTAACTCATTTGGAGAAATATAATAATACTAAGTATGTGTGACAGAGCCCTATGTAACTTTAATTTGTCGGCATGTCTTTCTCCTACATCTATTTGCCAGCACAGTATACAGATACTAGTGAGCATGCAATGTAAGATAAGCTATATTTTTCTTGCTGTTCCATTCTAATACATGTCAAAACAGTTGCTGTGTAAAAAATTTTGCATTTCAAAACTGTTAAGTTGAACAATTTCCATTTCCACTACAAAGTCTTCCGTAGATGAATGTATGTTTGTGAAAAAGAACACTTTCACATTCAAATTAAAGCATAGAACTGTTAAAGATCAAAGTAGCTCTAACGATTTAGATTACTTTTTGGTGGAACCAGAAAATTAACATGTGAAGAAAAGCATGTAAATGATGTGTAAATTATGTCATAGAGTATCTTAGAAAATGTTATTTTTGTAACTGAATCAAACCAACAGGGAAAGGAAGACTTGTTACTTGTTGGCTACCAAGCCAAATGTAAATACTAAAGTAATATATGCAATTGCAGCAAGTATTTTAGTCAGGTGCAGAAGGGACCATTGTTAGGGCTTGTTTTACAAGCATTTAATGTTTTTATAATAATCTGAAAGAGCAGGTTCATAGCATGCTAATTAAGTTAAGAGACAATTCTAAACAGAAGTCACAAAGCATCAATGAAGACTGAGACATAATGTGACAGGATTGAAAAGATTAGAAAAATAAGAAAGAGAAAATGAGATTCAAACTTGGAAATGTGCAGTCAACTATATCTTAATAAAAAATGCCCTACATAGGAGAGATGTGAGCTTGAATCAAGCAAAGCATTAACATCAAAGGGGTAAGTGAACTGGATTTTGGTTGACATGTAATGCAAAAGCTGCATAGTCTACTTTCGTTCTGAGTGCCTGTGAAGAAGTCTGCTCCTTGGAGAGCTTACAGCAACTTCTAGGAACTCAAGGATGAAAGGAGTTCCCACATTCATTCATGAGGAAAAAATAAGATGGTTGCACTCAAGATAAGGCAAGTGGCAAGTGAGGTTTTGCTTAAATATATATATTTATTTGAAGAATGTAATGGCCAAAAGAAAGCTAAGACTGGAAATTTCTATCTGGTAGAAAACAGTGCAGAAAAGAACTATTATAATCTGGAATACTTTACTGGTTCATTAGATCACTAGACATGTTGGTATAATAAAGTTTCTATCAGCCACAAGGATCAATGCAGTATAGCTTTTCTATCTCCTACATATTCTCTATGATTTCATCTAATAGTTAAAAGCAGTAACTTATATTTAACAAGAGCTGAGTTTATTCCTAAATCTCACTGGAGTGAGATACAATTCTGCAACGAGATTTAAGCACACTGTAACATGAAATCAGTATATTGCAGTGCTTAGAGTTTTCCTACTTTGACTGCAAGACTGCAGTTCTACAGATGGTCCAACCATACGCTTCAGCATTAAGAGGCATTTTCTGTTTCTTTTTAAACACTAAAAATATTATTCGCCTGTGCACTAATCCAAATATTTTACGGTACATCTTTTCCAGTTGTGTCAGCTGATTTGTTATACTACATTATCTCTCACCATCACCTTTACTCCTCTGCTGGAGGTGCCACAAATGACAGATGGCAGTACTTGCATAAAATCCTAGCAATTTAGGAGCCCTAGTTTCATTTTCAAAAGGAAGAGAGGTAAATCTCAGAGCCTCTGAATTTTGCTGTCAGCTCAGAGACCGACTCTTTGCTATGTAGTGCTCTGTTGCTCTGGGTTTTTTCCTGTTTGTGAGCTTGAGAAAAGGAACACTGGTTGGATAACACACAGGATGAAAGACTGGGAAATGTGGGGTGGGTTTAGGGCTGGCTGGTTGAGAGCTAGGAGAGAAAAAAAAATGGGTGAAAAATTAAGAATAATTAATTATTTCTAAGGGAAAGAGATAAATAATTCTCCAAAGTCAAAAGGCCCCATTGACTTCAGCGGGATTCTTTGGCCACTAAGGATATAGTCCCATGGTTATATTCTCTCTTTGGGCTCATTTCTGTAACTGAGCGCAAACCCGAATTCATGGACTATTAGAACTAGTGCATTTCTGGACTTCCTCTGAGTCCCTCTAGAAACATTTCTCTTTGGTACTGGGTCTGCAGGGAAACAACTCTTAAGGACTGTTTAAATTGTATCTCAGCTGGTTTGCAGTGCTGGGATCTATGCTTGCAGGACTGAGGTATGCACAAGCCACATGTAAGGGATATTCACATGGCCATGAGAGCTGAGAGGGAAGTTGGAGCAAGTGTTCCTCTCTAATCCTCCACTGTGGGTGTCCAGTTTTACTGGACAGCAGCCTAGGCCAAATGTGATAGTGAAACATGTCCTATTAAACAGAGTGGCAAAAGAGTTTAACTTTCTCCTGCACAATTTGCAACTAAAGCAAACAGTATGCTATAAAGCCTCCTGCATATGAGCAGCCATGGGCAGAACACATGCTACCAATGCTAGACACAACTTCATTTTTTTATCAGACTGTAACTACTATATATACCATTACTGCAATCCATATTGAGTGGAGGACACACCTCCAGGGTCCTCAGTAGATCTGAGTAAACACAAATTTACAGATCTCAGTGTACATCCATGTACACGAGGCAGCAAAGTCATGCCAGAATTACAGAGTATTTTTATGATTTGAAATTAATTAATTTGTTAGGAGTGCTCTAGAAGACAACTGGTTTTTCTTCTTCTTTCTTTTTAATTAAATTCCATTAAAAAAAAAGTTACCCTTTGATTATATTCTCAGCCACAACCAATTCAGCGTATTTCACTTGTTGAGGTACCTAATTAGGATGCCAATCTTCATTCATGTTATTTCTTTGTAATAGGAGCAGTACTTCCAGTGGGTTTGGTGAAGTACAACTAGAAGCACAAGATGAACAGAAATCCTCCTTAGACAAAAATCACCTTTAGTCATTGCGTTTCAACAGTCTCAACTCACAGAGGAGCCTGTGTCACTTTTCAAAAATGAAACCAAGGGACAGGTTTTCCAAGGCCTTCAGGCAGAGAAGCAGGGATATCCACACAAACACATTCAGAGTTCATGCACTTCATGAATTTAGTGAGCTTGCTCTGCACTGATATCTGTACAGCCAAAGTATGCACTGGTACTTTTTCACAGTAAGCACCCTAGAATTAGCTGCTGTGGGGATTCTGGGTGTTGACAAGAATACAGATGGTTGGCTGAAGAGATCATTTAACCCTGCTAGTAATGAGCTCATTTGAAACAAGCCCCTTTCTAATTATCACTTGGGTATGATTGATTCATTACCTGCTTTGATGCTCCTATTTAATAAACAGAACATGAACTGCTGGGTTTAAGAACTGTGTAATTTGCAGATTTTGGTAAAAACAGAGCTGCCTCAATATTATGTCAATTAGTTCCAGACTGATTTTCTTTCCTTTATTCTCTGTACGCGTGTGCACACACGTGTGAACATGTAACTATTGTCTACCTGTGTACGGAACGCCTGTATGACATTTTAATAAAGACAGTACTGAAGCTTAGTTTATATATACAAATTGCACTAAAGGAGTAAGAGTTTTCCTTACCTATTTCACTCATGGATATCCCTGGAGCTAATTGCCCGTTGTTGAAAGAGCTATAGGTAAACAAGTTTGGTACAGAGGTGAGGTCATAAATAGGTTCCTGCTTTATCTGTTTGATTCCAGTCATGTCTAACCCAGACTGGTCTGGGGAAGGCTGGGCAGAATCCACATTATAATAACCCTCAGACTTCGGCAGATCGATGACGTGCCCATTTGAGTAGGTGCTGCCAGTTTCATTATTCAGACTGTTCAAGCCATTGCTGATGCTGTTGCTGTAAACCCTGGCGAGGGCTTCTGCCTCACCGCTCTGCTGCTGCCGCTGTTCCTGCAGTCGCTGCTGGTGCTTCTGCACTTCAGCGTACAAGCTATCCCTCTGCTTTTTGGACATTCTTCCAAATTTCACAGC
Organism: Pardalotus punctatus; assembly: GCA_013400915.1. NCBI lineage: Eukaryota > Metazoa > Chordata > Aves > Passeriformes > Pardalotidae > Pardalotus > Pardalotus punctatus. The sequence continues at coordinate 1,208 of VZTX01022733.1, read as the reverse complement.
TGAAAAGCAAAGCACAAGGCGAACCATTGTCGTCTTTAAATTTTTCTCGATTCCCCTCAACCCCAACATTCTTTTGATATTTATTTCCAGGGTTAATTTTGCAGTGGTAACTGTGAAAATGAGAAAGGATGCAAAACTTTACACCATATGCATCTCGTAAAGGAAAAAAAAACAACTGTGTACTTGAATTTACCAGGTGACAACAATGACTCCTATTTGACAGGAAGGCCTCAGTCAAGCAATTCACTTCCCACTCTGAACATTAAAAAGACCATGCATCCTTTTATATCTGTGTTCACTGAACAACAACCCAGAGCTGCATGAAATGTACAGTCCGTAAATTCACATCCATCTACTAACTTTCTACAAACCTTTAAACAGTACACTAACAAGATTAGTATTCTGGATGAAAACAAGCCCTAAAGCCTTTATTATCACATCCTTTCAATGCAGTGTTATCTTCCCACTTAAAAAAAAATCTTCCAGGTTAGAACCTAGAGGAAAATAACAGATTTTAAGGTAAACAGCACAAACGAATGTCATCTTTTCCACTGAGGAAAGTCTAAAGGATTTATACAATCTCCATTTTAATAATCTCTATGCACAAATCCATGCACTCCTTCTGATGAGAAAGGGAGGAACATATAAGAGGGCAAACCATTTTACCCAGAAACAAGGTTCATTACACAGAGATTGAAATTTTCAAAGGTGACAGGCTGTTTGCTGCGGAACTAGGAGGAGTAAATTCGCAGCCTGCATATACAGTAGATCATAGCTGATTATCACTCTCCACCCCCATCTCTCTATAAATTCTGGTCTTCTACTGGGCTAGATCTTGGGATCTTAGAGCAGATGCAGTTGTTGACTGTGCTCTAAAACAAATCAGAGACATGTGTAGCAGAATTCGTCAGAACAGGTAAGAGGACGTTGCTCTAGAAAAAAAATTTTCTATGTATTATGAAATATTATGAAATGTATTTTCTATACTGTGCATTTCCAGTCCATCTGAAATTTGGATCAATTCAGAATCACATTTATTATCACAGGACTCTCATTTAGCTCTCGAGGACAATTTGAACCTATATGTGGATAAATGTGAAATTCTTCAATCAGGAAAAAGAACTGAAAAAGTAGAGCATAATATGAAAATACAGCACCAGAACAAGAAGATGACAGCTGCTTAAAATTTATTTAACTTTTTTTTTTTT